>CM069447.1:8260113-8391928 GCA_035610835.1 Ophiura sarsii | reverse complement strand
GTGCATTGAAATAAATATTGAACTCCAGATTTGAGAAGCCAAAGGAAAGGCCCTTCCGGTCATATATTATTTGTAGGGTTAATTAATTGTCAAACCAAAATACAGGGTGATCAAAATTGGTCAATTTTCACATAAAAAAACTATATGTTCTGTGTGGACAGTATGACAAAAATGTATATAAATGTTGTTTGTTCAAACGAAACACTTTAATGAAGTTTATGAACATAGCTTTCTGGTAGAAAGGTACAATTCATTCAAATTGTATTATACAGGGTGTCCAAAAATGAAGAAAACAAATGCGGCTGATTACTTACAACCTCATTTCGGTATTATGAATTGATTACAATGTTATGCCTGGCATTAATTGCACTGACATCTTGCTAACATTAAAGTTAAAACTGTTGATCTATAGAAATCAGCATTGGATATTGAACAATTTGAAAATGATATACTAGTAGGGTGACGGCGATGGACATGTTAATCCTAAACACTAAAAAGTGATATTATTGTGCGGATCTGGTGGATAAAATAAGCACTTCCTAGGTAATTAGTATCAATATAATTAGCAAAGATTATCTAAAATATTAAGGAACATTCAACATTAGGTCCAACTTCATTAACACACTGCAGAGATATTGCCCCCCCCCCCCCCCCTCCTCCCGGTTACCATTTGAAATGGGTAATGATCTGCCGTTGATACATTTTCAGATGGTATTTGTTGTATGTAATTAATTAGTAATATTAATTAATTGGGGATGTAATTAACACTAATTAAGGTTTGGTAATTACAATAATGATACTAATCACACAAAATAATATTTCAATGAACTAATATACACAAGGTTTAATCATTTATTTTGCCCATCCCATTGGAAATACATAGCGTGCATCCTTACACGCATGCATCCTCACCCGCTTCCACCCTGACTAATTGTAATTTAACGAGTTATAGTAATTAATCTCAACTTGATTTATACATTTTTCTTATAGATACTATTAAAGCAATACATTATCTTCCAAATGAGACTAAATATATTCAATTGTGATATAAAAAAAATGGTTTGAAAAATATAAGCATTTTAATGGCAAATAAGCGAAAAAATGTTGCCCATCCAATTGGAAATACATAGCGTGCATCCTCACCCTCATGCATCCTCACCCTCCTCCACCTGACTAATTGTTATTAACGAGTTATAGTAATTAATCTCAACTTGATTTATACATTTTTCTTATAGATACTATTAAAGCAATAAATTATCTTCCAAATGAGACTAAATATACTCAATTGTGATGTATGGTTTGAAAAATATAAGCATTTGAATGGCAAATAAGCGAAAAAAATGTGACAAATCCACCCTTTTTAGGGTCCCAACTTAAGAAACGTGACCGTATACCAGTTATGTAGAATAGCGGTTACCCATGAAACCCGTGCGCGACGGACTACAAAGGGGAATCCCACTCGGCCTATTCTACATTTAATTATTTCGGTACATGACGTCCAATTAATTGCATGAACCGTGTTACCAAATTGGCCAACATATCATGAAACAGATGTGTCTCTTTCTGAAAATCAGGTATTATTCCCGACTAGATGGCAGGTATCCGAAACACGAATAGTCTCTATGCTGAAAACGAACGATGCAACTAGCTTAAGTTTCATAATCTTAATATTTCAGTTTGGAGTTCTTCTTTTTCTTCTTCCTGTAAAGTGCTGCCTTCAAATGGTTGAAGATAAACGCACTGTAACTCTCTGAAGCCTAGAGAGAAGATTTTTGTGTACAGGTTAACAGACCCGGGATGATCTCTTTACGATGAGGTCTCCAACTATTTAACGTGTTCAGGGTGAACGTCTGAATACACGGGACCAACGGCTTAACGTGAATCTCCGAATCACGGCGAACTGACACTCACTGTATAGACCTGCACGTTATACACAGCGAATGGGGTAGAGGAGAAATTCTACAATTAAATAGATCATCAGCTAACCACGGAAAGAATATCCGATAAACTATACCTAATTGAATTAAGACTTGATTGTAGAATTTCCGACCTAGATAGGAACTTTTTGGGATGTACAAAGAATCCTGGTTTCAAGGCGACTTGAACCCACGATCCTGTGATTGAAAGAATATTCCCGACCGACGATCAGCGCGTTATTAGCATACTCAATAATAATAATAATAATAATAATAATAATATAATGCATTTATAATGCACCATCTATCTAGACAACCTATTCCGAGGCGCAAACATTAAAACAAATTTAAACAAACAAATAAATCATAAAAAGTTACATAGGAGTCAAAGAGTCAATTATATTTAACATTACGTTATGATAAGATATGAGAGTGTTGTTTAGTTCTAGTTTAATATAACGAACTTTGGTACGGTTAAAATGACAAAATGTCGCACCCAGATGGGTATTCACATATTAAACTGCTCAACCAGTTGTTGCTCTTATTAAACTTCCCTCCCCTCTGACTGTTTTGTTTCAGTGCAGGATCATTCAATACTACATGCAGTGTGAAGATACCCTCTACCGAGGTATTTGGGGTCTAGTGACAGTTAGTTATTAACCAGCTTTTGAAACAGTGTATATCTGCTTATTCCTACTGTACCATAATTGCTACATCAGGTAAGGAAATTCCTCAAGCAAGATTCTGGTTGTTGAATTCCATTCAGCTACATGTATACTATAGGCTACTTCTCTAGATAAATCGAACTACAAAAGTATTAATCCTTCTTGGGTCATAGTTAAAATCCGAACCTATAGGGGGTCAACGATCCGAAAAGGGGTATTTCTTCCTGTACCTGTTTAATGTGGCTCGCATAGCAGAAATCTATTTTTAAATGCTTGAGATAATATCAGTGGCGTAGCCAGAGGAGGGGGATGGGGGAGGGGGGGGGGGGGGCGAAGGTACCCAATATTGACTAGGGGAATCAAGGAATTATGACCGCAAGATAGCAAATTTTCAAAATTAATGTTATTGGATAGAAGCTCGTTAAAAGCCGAAATGTGCCTCAATCATGGCAAAAACTAGTGTAAAATAGCAAATTTTCTCGCGTTACGCGCGCATGTTTTTTGACGGCAAATGCTTGTCGGTTCTGTTTTAGTTCTCCCCATATGAAAAACCTAGCTACGTCAATGGATAAGGTTGAAAGGAAAAAGTGTTCTTTAGGTCCCAGATACTGGTATACCAGTGTCGTGCAATACTGGAACATAAAAGTTGCCAGTATCGGTCAATACTGGTACGAATTTACTGTTCCAGTATCGGTCGATACTGAATCAGTGAGATTTGTCCCAGTATTGAACGATACTGGTATATAATTATGTTCCAGTATCGCCCGATAATGGCACATTTTATATGTGCCAGTATCGGCCGATACTGGAACATTGACTCTGTACCAGTATCGGATAATACTGGATGTTCCAGTATTGGACGATACTAGTACAGTCCAGAATCTGGGATCTAAAGTACACTTTTCCAAATGAACATTTGTAGCATTTTCAGATTTCTTTTATATTTGTTTGTTCCTTTTTTGTTGACGATTCATTATTTTCTGTTGATATTTCAGTAGCTTACTTCAAAACTGTTCCAACGGTTCAAACAAAGGTGATTGGAGCCAGAGTTGTGCTGCTGTACTAAAGGTCGACGACAACGACGTTGGGATATTTTGCTTAAGTCCCGCAAGCTTTCAATGTCGCAGAGCCGATGAGCTGGTATTATATAGTCGGATAATCATAAATTTAATTTGATAATACTAAATAACTTGTTGTAAAATTAGAGTCATATCTCTCATTATTTGACTGGTTGTTAGGCTAATCATTTAATCCAAAGGAACTGGATATAGGTATCAGTGTTCACAATGGGAATCAAGGGATTACAAAGTTTTGTCGAAAAAAGTGATATCCTCAAAGATGTTACCCTAAATCGCTCAGAACTTGTAGTAGACGGAGGGGCTTTCATACGCTCCTTACATGAAGGCAACACTGTTCGCTATGGGGGCGAGTATGCAACGTTCACGCGCCAATGCGAGTGTTTTTTTAGCAATATGAAATCTGCTGGCATTAAAATGTGTATCATATTTGATGGGGGAGTACTTGGAACCAAGTCCGATACAATCGAAAAGAAGCACGTCAACAAACTTAACGCGTTAGCAAAAATAGCAAGGGGTGAAGAGAAGACAACCTTCTATTTGTCTGTGTTTGCGATGGAATGTTTCATGGGCGTCGTACGAAAATTTGAAGATATTGTAATACATACAGCGCCATATGAAGCCGATCCAGAAGTAGCAAGATTAGCCGAGGAAAAAGGTTGCCCAGCTCTGGGCAATGATTATGAATTGCTTATATTCAACTTGACAAATGGGTTCTTACCGCTTCGCCAGTTGGATATTTCTACACTAAAACAACAACCGATAGCTGCAAACGACCGGGTGAAATGTAAAAGGGTGTTTGCGGGAGATTTGGCGGGAAAGCTTCAAATCGATATTGGTAAATTGCCAACATTTGCGGCTCTTCGTATGCATGTTCATACAAATAAAAAGGACGGTTGTGAAAAGACAGCCAAACTGATCCAGAATGGAGATTGCATTGAAAAATGCTTGCAGAAGATTCCTCACCCTAAGAAGAAACAAGAGATGAAAGGAAAGATTGAAGAAACATGTAGGTCGTTTAAACTGGAGGCGCCTAACCAAGATCAACCTAATCCAGTAGAAGCAGCTGCTTTAGATCTGACACTACCGGAGCGGATGAATAGGTTGATTGAATCAGGAGGAATGTACCACGGCGTCATTGATGTGTGGGAAGGAAGAGAGTTTATGCCGGTCAAGCAAGTCGAAGATTTCACAAGACCGAGTAGTAACGAAATATCTCACGATATTCGAAGCATTTGGTATGGTATCATTTGCGCAGGAGACAGAGAACGCCCTACCGTCAATGAGTATAGCCGACTAACAGCACAAACAAAGGAACTCAACCCACAAAGCGATAGGTGTAAAGTTGAGTTGAAACATGAAGTAACATCCCAAGATGGTCAGACTATTAGTCTCCGCGATCCAGAATCTTTAACCGAATTAGAGAGTAGACGTGTCCTGATGGTTGCTCTGGAAGGAGAAGAAACAGAACACGAACTCAACAAATTCGCTCATGATCTCCAACTACTATTGTTAGCAACTCGCTTCTGGTTACGAAAAGTAGGCCTACGACCAGCAGATGACTACATCAAGGATACCATTGTGTCCATTTTGTCAGGCAATGCTGCATCATACCTGCCAACACAGCAGGGAGAGATCCCTTTCCTGTTAGATGTAGCACACGCCTATGCTCAATGGCAGAGCTGTCTCGTATCAGCTCATGATCTTAATCTCATTCTGGGATCACCGCTGTCAGATTATAGGAAAGACATTCTTCCTAATGGTTCTGATCTGCATCGATTGGCTGATGCTCTCAAAAATGGCTACCGCCTCCCGAAATGTGACTCCCAAATGTTGATTGAGAACTTTCTGTAGGCCTATTCATATGCTCAATTCTCACCCTAGGGCTACATCATAAATTTAGAGCATTTAACACGTAGCTACAAGCTAGATACAACCAGCACGATCAGTCTAGGAACATTCCAAATCTGATAAGACCTTTCAAGAAAGCCTTTAATCCCACAATGGATTGTAGTTGGAGTCTTGGCCTACTTTGTACCCAGGTCTAATCCCACAATGGATTGTAGTTGGAGTCTTGGCCTACTTTGTACCCAGGTCTAATCCCACAATGCATTGTAGTTGGAGTCTTGGCCTACTTTGTACCCAGGTCTAATCCCACAATGGATTGTAGTTGGAGTATTGGCCTACTTTGTACCCAGGTCTAATCCCACAATGCATTGTAGTTGGAGTCTTGGCCTACTTTGTACCCAGGTCTAATCCCACAATGGATTGTAGTTGGAGTATTGGCCTTCTTTGTACCCAGGTCTAATCCCACAATGGATTGTAGTTGGAGTCTTGGCCTACTTTGTACCCAGGTCTAATCCCACAATGCATTGTAGTTGGAGTATTGGCCTTCTTTGTACCCCGGTCTTATCCCACAATGCATTGTAGTTGGAGTCTTTGCCTACTTTGTACCCGGTCTAATCCCAAGAATTGTATAAAAGATCTTCAAGTTTGATAGTGGGATGAGTGCATACAATCAGAAACTCATATCAAGTATATATAGGGGTTTTCCCACTTTTCCCCTTCAAATCCAAGCCCGCCAAAATGGCCGCTGTTATTTTCAAAAAAACTCCTCAAATTGGCCAAATTGGTTATTGTTTCAGGGATCCAACGAGTCTGTACCGAACTCACATGAACACGACTTCCCGGAACACCTGTGCTTAGATCGACATAGGCCTAATCAATAGAGGCGCTGGATTGAGATGGACTATTGTAGTACCACTAGTGTTTCCATACCCTTCGACACAACATGCAGATCTGGGCGCTATCTGTGGAACATATATTGTCAAGTCTTCCTTGAAACATTCCACGTGTAAACATATTTCAATCGGTTTTGTTATTAGAACTCGTTGCCATCGCGACTCGTGTCCAGTGTGAATGTATACCGCCCTATGACTGAGCAAAGCGAAAAGATCGACGTTATAATGTAAATATATATTTGATTGGCTTTGTTTTAACTCGTGATAAGGGAAGTTGGTGAGGCTTGTAATCATCCGCCATTAAATGGAATCCCTACTGTCGCGGTAATTATAGATTTAAAATAATTCTCAAACATCAGAACATTTTTGTTGTTTTTCCGTTTATACGGGAAATGTGCGTGTACATGTATGAATGAATTAAAATAGGTTATGTATATAAGAATAGCAAATTGCAATACAAAATGTATAAACAGTAAAGGTAATTATAAAATTGATGATAATAATGTACGATTGTCATAGAAACTGGTCATCATAAATGTTTCACAAAGCGGCCATCATAAGAAAGCGATATATTATATATGCAGCGATGGAAATCCCAACCCTGACTTTCCACCCGGGGGGTATACAGTCCCGGGGTGGACCAACCATGGGTAGACTACAATAAAACGCCCTCACGGAATAAAGCGCAATAATACTGTTTAATAAACACCTTGGAAACTATATATAATCTAAAACAACCCCGGGACTGTCCGGATCATTCTAAAACAACCCGGGGATTGTCCACCCCCTGAACTGTCCACTCAGGGACTAACCCTAACCCTAACCCTAACCCTAACCCTAACCCTAACCCTAACCCTAACCCTAACCCTAACCCTAACCCTAACCCTAACCCTAACCCTAACCCTAACCCTAACCCTAACCCTAACCCTATCCACCCAGGGACGGTTGGTCTACCCCGGGACTGTCTACCCCGGGTGGAAAGTCATGTGGGTATTTCCATTGCTGCATAACGCGCTCTATTCAAAAGAATGATTTTTAATGTAAGCTGGATGCCATCCAAGTAGCATGTACATGTGTGCTTCCTACTTACGATATTCACCATTTTGACAATAACGCTAAACCCTTTAAATGATCACAATGAACCCATTGGGACAATCACTCAACTTCAAGCGTTCTTCATACCGTTTTTATGTTCTATGTTTCTATGTTTCAATTTCGCCAGCATTCATCTTTCTTATTGTTGTCTTCGTAAAGTTTTGCCGGATTTAACACTTTCCACGCGGCAGGTGCCTGCAGACGAGATTCCAAAATGTTTCAAAAATGTCAGAATTATTGAAATTCATTACCATATTTGGAGTGAAAAAGGCATTAAAATAAATACAAACATGCTATAGTATTGGTTTGGTAATTTTTGAGATAAGACTTTGAAATTTGGGGAAAGTTTCTGAAAAATCTGTTTAGTGTATAGCCGCGTGGAAAGTGTTAAGTGTTAATTAATTGCGTGCAGTGCGCCGACCACGCTGGCGGTGTGAATACTGTGCGTACTTGTTGAGATGCGCGATCGTTTTGTAAGGACGCTCTATTTATATATCCTGGCCACCCACTACTTTATATGATACAAAAGCGCGTATGCAAAGTGCAAAGTATTTCGAAATCAGCTATAATATAGGGAGATGATCTGATGTTTGTTTCCTTGTGTATCGGTAATTTACATGTACAATGTATATGATGCTTAATAAAGTTATGTGATCTTAAACATGTAAATAATAACCATTTAATTTTCCAAAATTATTTGCTTGCTTGCCATAGGCCTACATGTTGATTGTGTTTATACTTGCAATGAAATAGTAGTATTTGATGTACAGCAATATGGTTATGATGATATTGTGTAATAATAATAATTATGCTACAGATTTTAGCTTGTTATAATAAGAGCGTGAAATATTTGGAATATAGATGGTTTATGTAAAAATTGTAATGAATTCATGGAAATAATGTTAATAAGCTGAAAAGTACAGGCAAATGTGACGTTACTGCAAAGAAAAAACTCGAGAATTATTGCAGTACTATCCAAAAATGGAAAATGGAGGCCACATCAATCGAGTTATGCTCATGCAGTCTCTTAGTCATGTTATGTTAGTTATGTTAGTGGTCAATATTTGTACGTGTAATCATATAGGCCTCATTGTTATCATGGTTATGATTATTTGCGATGAATAAATCTGAATCTAAATCTGAACCTGAATACATAGTTTGTGAACTACAATTCATCGGATTATGGCACTCATACGCCCGTCGTTGCGCATAGGCCAATTTTGGCAGATATCGGTGCGTGAGTTGAAACTATGTAACTTTTATCCGCAGACGCGTCGGCCGATACGCAACAACGGGAGTATGAACATGATGAACGCGCCTTGACTGCGTCAATTTAATATAAACTCACCGCCAACTCTTTCACAGTGCTGGGCATCAGAAACCGATTCAATTGCCTGTTCTAGGTTCAGGCGTGACAGGTAGTGCACTAAGCTGATTTGAAACTCAAAAAATGATAAAAGAGTGATAAAAGGAGTCTTAGTCCCCCTGGAGCCATAGTTCGGCCTCCATAGCCATACACGGAATGAAGTGTGACACTAGTGTAGCGTGTAGAGATGAGTGCCCTATACCAACCTGTACTTTACTGTATAGCGCGGACTATGGCTCCAGGGTACTATGTCTCCTTTTATACCGGTTTAATATTAATGGTTTTGTGAATGTTATCAGTCATCCAATAGTTTCAGGATAAAATGATAAGTTTTGAATAATAAGTTAGACTAATACATGAACTTACTGCGTAGCCGTTGTAAAGTTCCAGTATTAGTCTAACTTATCAATTTATTAATGGTTTTGGTTTTAGTTTTGGTTTTGATTATTATTATTATCATTTATGAACCCGAATCACGGGCAGTGTTATCATTCTACTGAGCTCCAAAAGAAACTTCTCCACTTCTTTTAAGGGATTGGTACTTCACCCTGCGTTCCTCTTTCTTATAGTTGTCTTCAGAAAGCTTTGCCGGTTTTAAACGTTATTTAAGCCTCCGTTGCGTGCAGTGCGCCGACCACGCTGGCGGCGAGAATACTGTGCTTAATTGATACAAGTAACAATGCGAGATCATTTCGTAAGGACGCCCTATTTATATATCCTGACCGCCCACTACTTTACATGCCGCTCACTACTTTACATAATACAAACGCGCGTAGGCCTCCTGCAAAGTATTCCGAAATTAGCTATAATAGGAAGATAATCTGATGTTTATGTTTCTTTGTGTATCGGTAATTTACATGTACAATGTATGATGCTTAATAAAGTTATGTGACCTTAAAAATGTCAGTATAATACCAATTTAATTTTTCAAAAATTGATAGCTTGCCATACTTTTTGATAGTGTTTATACTCGCAATGAAATAGTAGCATAGCCGGCATTTGATGTACAGATTATATGGTATTATAATAATAATTATGCTACTGTTTAGCTTGTTCTAATAAGAACGTTATACATTTTAAGTTTAAATGGGTAATGTAAGAATAATATTAATCAACTTATGTAAATAATGTTAATTAGCTGGAACGTATAGGCAAATGTGACGCCCTTCACTAAAGAAAAAAGGAAGAAACACTAAATTCTAAAGTAGAGAACTATTGTACGTGTTCAAAAATGGGGCCACATTAATCGAGCTATGCTCATATGTTATCTTAGTGGTCAATATTTACACGTGTAATCCTATACATTGTATGATTATATGCGGTGAATAAATCTGAATCAGAATCTGAAATTGAGTACATTGTAAACTACTTCTTTATTTGCAAAGCTAGAAAGTGTGTTTATTTTTCCATAATACTATGTCAATTTTATACAGAAAATCGGTTTTGGTTGGCTGACCCATTTTATGAACGCCTACCAGTATTATCAAGTTATACCAGGCTCCAAAAGAAGAAGAAAAATGTCATGAATAGATATGTAGATGGCCCAACGAGCTAGATAACGGTAGAAGGCCCTGCTAGCGAAGAAAGTGAAGTCGATCCACGAGCTATGACGTCATCATCCATGTCGTCTGCTTCTCTCTAAATTTCATGAAAACTTCATTGTTATACAACATTGGTCATATGCATCTTCCATGAACATATTTTGGCTGAGGACCCAACATCAAGATAGACGAAAAAGGGCTGAATTTCTCGGTTGTGTGAGTGCCGTCAGTTCGCAAATTTATTTGTTTACATATCGCGTTGCCGTTCTGTTAGCAAATCCACTAAATTCAGTTAATTCGTTCATGACCAGTTGTTTGGAGTGCAATGTCGATCTGCAGCCGGCTTCATGCACTCTAATTATGGCAACAGGCTAACTAACCTAAAGCTAGTCCAGCCAGCTTAACTAACCTAAAGCTAGTCAAGCCAGCTTCGCCAATAAGCTAGTCCAGCCACAGACTAGTCCAGCAAGTCAAATCAAGCTAGTCAGGTTGAGCCGGACTAACTTTAAGCTAGTCAAGTCGGCCATAACCTATCGCAGGCTTTACTAACCTGCTTGACTAGTTAAAGCTAGTCCAGCAGGTTTGACTAACCTGCTCGACTAGTTTAAAGTTAGTTCAGCCTTTGTCCGACTAGTTTAAGTTGTCAGTGAACTCTTGCGGTAATTATAGGTTTAAATTAATTCTCAAACATCAGAACATTTTTGTTGTTTTTCGGGAAATGTCCGTGCACATTGTATGAATTAATTAAAATAGGTATATAAGAAAACATGTATATAAGAATAGCAAATTACAATAAAAAATAAAGGTAAAAACAATAAAGGTAATTTATGATAATAAAGTATAATTGAACTTATCTTTTTCACAACGATCACTTCTTTTTTTGGGAGATTTCTTAGAAACTGGTCATCATAAATGTTTCACAAAGCGGCCATCATAAGAAAGGGATATATATACACCTGGAAAAAAGTATCGCTCATTTTTTTGTTGCTCATAAATTCAGCATATACGAAGAGGTCACCGTTGATTTTTTTATTTGACCTTATTTTTTTTATATGTCAACACTTCCGCAATATTGCTTTTGTCATTTGAACTTATTCAAAATTTGACCTATTTTGACCTTTGACCCCATAACCGTTGGGCGTACGAAAAAGGGAGTTTTTCAAGTTTGAGGACAATCGGGCAACTTTTGAAATTTGACCCCAGATGACGTGTTACCAAGGATTACAACTATAGAGATTAATCATCGGGCATTTTCCCCTTGGCCTTGAAAAACAATACATCGATTACGTCACAAACTCAAATGTGGCCCTTTTATTGCATACAATTTTGCTGGCCAGCTTACGCAAACAAATGATCCTTAATATCACACCATGGCGGCAAAATTCGAGGCCACATTTGCACTTTTTAACAAAAAACCAGCGGTGCAATACTTTTTTCCAGGTGTATATTATATATATATCGCTCTCTATTCAAAAGAATGATTTTGAATAAGCTGGATGCCATCGAAGGACCTGGCCGGTTATACATGTATGCTTCCACAACCTTATATACTTACGATATTCACCAATTTGACAATAACGCTAAACCCTTTCAAATGATCACAATGAACCCATTGGGACAATCACTCAACTTAAAGCGTTCTTCATACCGTTTTAATGTTCTATGTTTCTATGTTTCAATTTCCCCAGCATTCATCTTTCTTATTGTTGTCTTCAGAAAGCTTTGCCGGATGTAACACTTTCCACGCGGCAGGTGTCTGCAGAGGATATTCCAAAATGTTTCAAAAATGTCAGAATTATTGAAATTCATTACCATATTTTGAGTGAAGAATGCATTAAAATAAGTACAAACATGCTTAGTATTGCGGTGTATAGCCGCGTGGGAAGTGTTTTAAAAGCGTTATTTAATTGCGTGCAGTGCGCCGAGCACGCTGGCGGTGCTAATACTGTGCGTAATTGCTGAGATGCGCGAACGTCTTGTAAGGACGCTCTATTTATATATCCTGGCCACCCACTACTTTATATGATACAAAATCGCGTAGGCCTCCTGCAAATTATTCTGAAATCAGCTATAATAGAGGGAGATGATCTGATGTTTGTTTCCCTGTATATCGGTAATTTACATGAACAATGCATGTGATGCTTAATAAAGTTATGTGATCTTTAAAACATGTAAATAATAACCAAAATTATTTGCTTGCTTGCCATAGGCCTACATGTTGATTGTGTTTATACTTGCAATGAAATAGTAGTATTTGATGTACAGCAATATGGTTATGATGATATTGTGTAATAATAATAATTATGCTACAGATTTTAGCTTGTTATAATAAGAGCGTGAAATATTTGGAATTTACATGGTTTAGGTAAATATAATAATTAATATATGTAAATATTTGTAAATAATATTAATGAGCTGGAAAGTATAGGCAAATGCTCATGTAGCCTCTTAGTTTATGTTAGTGGTCAATATTTGTACGTGTAATACTAGGTCTCATTGTTATGATTATTTGCGATGAATAAATCTGAATCTGAATCTGAAATTGAATACATAGTTGTGAACTACAAATTTTATTGAAATACAAAGCTTTGAATACACCGTGGTCAGAACCCGTTTTTCTTCGATTTTGCCCATGAACCGTCCATCGTTCATCGAAGTTTTGCCTTTTGCTTTATTCTTTATAATGACTTACTCAGGAAATTTATTTTCGTCATAAGAGGGATTAAAAAGTGTAAATACCTATGAAATGTTTTAGAAAAATCATAATAACCTTCTGAGGCACTGCGATTTCTTTGTAGCAGTTCAAAAAACCATTTCTTTTGGAATTGGAAACCAGTCATTAAGTTATTCATCTCATATAAATGTAAATCAAAGGAAGTAGAGGCAGTGTATCAGGGCGCTCTAGCAGTTGCTCTGTTTTTGACCATTTTCAATTACAAGGTTACTGCAATGGTTTTTTTTTATGCTGAATATTGATCCAAAATACCAGTAATTTAACCCTTTTTTGCCAACATAAAATATTTTGGAGAATAAACACCATGCAGGGAAAACTTGCACACAACTGCACAGATGCAACGCATGGGTGATCATGGTGATACCCCCTCGTATTGTTAAATTGGGAAAAACAGGATCTGACCACGCTCTATTTAAAGCTTTGTATTTCATGAAGTCGCTATTCGATTAGTCTCACAATTTCACCACTTAAGGTCAAGTCATTTATCTTGACATCCATTAATATCAGCTACACTAGTGTAGCGTGTAGAGATGAGTGCCCTGCACCAACGTATACTTTACTGTATAGTGCGGACTATGGCTCCAGTGTACTATGTCCTCTTCTACACCGTATAATATTAATGGTTTTGTGAATGTTATCAATCATCCAGTAGTTTCAGGATAAAATGATAAGTTCTGAATAATAAGTTAGATTAATACTGGAACTTACTTATACTACGTAAGCAGTTGTAAAGTTCCAGTATTAGTCTATCATTTTATTAATGGTTTTGGTTAGCGGGCCCATTTATGAACCCGTATCACGGGCAGTCATCATTCTACTGAGTTACAAAAGAAACTTCTCCACTTCTTTTTTTAGTTCGGTACGTCCCTAATTAAATTCTCTGCATGAAATGAACAATATTTGTATACAGGGGTACTAATACAGCACGCCAAACCAACGAGTTTGTTTTAATAACAGAGATATTAATGTGTCCTTGTAAAGAAGATATACCTCTATCGCAGCTCAGTCGCCTTGGTCGGTAGACTTTACGATATTCTACAATTTACAATAACGTTAA
The DNA here is from genome assembly GCA_035610835.1 of Ophiura sarsii. Lineage (NCBI taxonomy): Eukaryota > Metazoa > Echinodermata > Ophiuroidea > Amphilepidida > Ophiuridae > Ophiura > Ophiura sarsii. The sequence continues at coordinate 8,377,737 of CM069447.1, read as the reverse complement.
AACCTATAAAATGTCACAATAAAGAGAACCACTTTGGACAATCACTCAACTTAAAACGTTGTTCAGTCCGTTTTTATATTTCCTTATTTTTTGTATCCCGTTATGTTTAAATTTCACCCTGCGTTCATCTTTCTTATAGTTGTCTTCAGAAAGCTTTGCCGGCTTTAAGCGTTATTTAAGCCTCCGTTGCGTGCAGAGCGCCGACCACGCACGCGGCGAGAATACTGTGTGTAATTGATACAAGTAATAGTGCGAGATCATTTCGTAAGAACGAAAATACAAACGCGCATAAGCCTCCTGCAAAATATTCCGAAATGAGCTATAATATAGGGAGATGATCTGATGTTTATGGTTAACTCTCATGAAAACAGTGCAAAATGAACTTTTTGATGTCTTTGGTCCATTTCTGTGTTATGCAATGTTTTCTTGCTTGAAAAACTTCTTTTCTAGATAGATATTGATGTTTTCTACTTGGATCTATATACTTTGATATACTTCTGAACGTGTTTTCACTCAAAAAAATGCCCTCATATACCCCAAATTAGCGAAATTTCCATGTCCGCAGCATAAATGTATATTTTGCCTTTATTAATTACAATACAAATAGGGCACCATTTTCTACAAGATATGTCATAATTTGTAGGGAACATATAGCGATATTCCATGGATAGAAAAAAAATGCACATCTTTTACGATGTTTACCTGTTTCAGTTTCATATATGTTGTCCGAGATGTTGATGTTTATTACGTTACCTGCGACATATTGAGGATCAACATTGTTCAAAATTAACATTTAAACATTTAAATGTACATATTCTGAATCTAAAAGAACATGGGTGTTGGAAAATAATATTATCAAAAATCTATAGCAGCATGTCTGACCTTGAGAAGAAATCAAAATGCTGCAAAGCATGCGACCTTGTTAAGGATGTTTATTACGTTGTTGAGATTTCTCCCGAACTATGTATCAAAACACACTTTTTGGTTAAAAACCAATTTGATACATATACATAGACTATGTGGTTACTTGGAACACTCGCTAGCTCTTTCCAGATCGTCTACATGGTACTTTGAGTACGAAAAACGTTTACTACGTTATCGTTTATTACGTTGTCGAATAAATCGACAGAGAGACAGCTGCTCTCTACGACTGTATTAAACAAAGATACGTTGTAGGCCCTTTTCGCAGGCATGCATGGGGGATACTCGATGAAAGTACAATGCAAAAAAAACACGACGAATGGTAAGAATTCCTCATTTATTCTTGTAAGTAATATGAACATTAAGCTGAATGACAGTTGAAGTCATTATAGATCTCTTAAGCACATTGAAAATGGACCTATGATATCAGAATGGGGTTAATAATGTGAAGAAATGCAGTAGGTATCGTTAACATCTTCATTGATTGCTTTGTATATACGTTATAAGCCAGCATTAGGCACTGTTGCAGTTGCCAATAACGTAATAAACGGGATAACGTAACCAACCTCATTGTCTAGTCTCATGTCAATGTTGGCGTCAATTCAGTAACTTTCATGATTGATGTACTTGAGTATCATACATTGTATCCAATGTTATAATTGTAATATGTGGACTATTCTATGTGAGGACTGAAACCACCTTATAATGGACAACGTAATAAACTTTCCATCATTTGATAAATATAATTGCACCCTGTTCATAGTGATTCAACATTTATTATGTGTTTATGAATGTTAACTTAGTGTACATACATATTGTCTCACATACTGACACAATCTCATTTGTTTGCATGCTTCAATGATGCATAGTTCTATGGCTATTGGATAACGTAATAAACCAATTCGTATAATTGTGTGAATAAATACGGTATACCTAGCTGAAACAGCTGCAATATATGTCATTAACTTTGTTTTGTTTTTGTTATCTTTATTATACAGAAATATATGCCACACAGTGCAAAAAACCAATGGTTATACCGGCAGAACCAAATGCAACAGTGGAGACAAAAAGATCATCAGAGTACAATCTTATTAACAATTCTACTACCATCATTTTAAATAAAACAAATCAATATCTTACTAATTTTAAGAGATAAAAGGCTATTCAATATTTAGTGCTATTAAAATTTACATAAAGGTAATAATGTCATGGTCTAACAACATATCTGTAAAGTGCCATGTTACATCTGTCGATTTAGTGACCATGTTTATTACGTTATTCACCATATTTACCCTACATCAAAAGAGCAAGTCGACAATATATAGAACTGTCTTTTAGTGGACTTTAGGCAACCTTACTTTTACTAAAATACCATTTACAAGATATGTCTGTGTACAAAATAAACTGACTTGGTCGATGTTGAATATATTTGTTTACATGTGTTTGTATATGTTTATTACGTTACCCACCCCATAAAGTCCGAATACCAATGCCAGCGTTTTTGGTAAAGCATAATATTTATTGTTTCTGAGCTAACTTTTAAAAACACATTATAACGCTTGGAAAAAGATACGATTACAGATATATTTTATACTTTGCACAAAGATATTCATTTTGGAAAACCGTGCATTTTTTTAGTTTTAAAGCTGAGGTTCAAACAGTGATGTGAAGACCAAAAACAATTCATAATACTTGCAATTTACAAAATTACATTGCATTTTGTTCGCTGTAATTGGTAGAAGTATGCTTTCGTAACTATAATTTTGTGTTTTTGGCATCACAGTTTGTAAACTCGTTCTGATTTAGAGCTAATAGGAAGTATATAACGTAATAAACATGGAGCAAAAGCTGCAAACAAGTGATATTATAATATAAATTCAACGTTATATTGTACAAAAATGCAATGAGTGTTGTTCACAAAATTTTAAATCTAGTATCCAGTACATGTCTACTATTAAAAACTAGTGTAATAAATAAAATTGGAGACAATTTTTTTCTTCAACTTCTGAAATCTCATTTGCACTATTTTCATGAGAGTTGACCTTATGTTTCCTTGTGTATCGGTAATTTACATGTATATGATGCTGAATAAAGTTATGTGACCTTAAAAATGTCAGTATAATACCCATTTAATTTTCCAAAAATTGATAGCTTGCCATACTTTTTGATAGAGTTTATACTCGCAATGAAATAATATAGTACCATAAGGTGAGAATGATATCAGTCAATTTATGTAAATAATGTTAATTAGCTGGAACGTATAGGCAAATGTGACGCCCTTCACTAAAGAAAAAAAGGAAAAAACCCACTAAATTCTAAAGTAAAGAAATATTGTACCTGTTCAAAAATGGGGCCACATTAATCGAGCTTATGCTCATAATAATCATCTGATTATAATCTAAGTGGTCAATATTTACACGTGTAATCTTATATATATATTGTAATGATTATTTGCGGTGAATAAATCTGATTCAGAATCTGAAATCAGATTCAAAGACAGAGTAAAATCAGAGTACATTGTGTACTACTTTTTTATTCGCAATGCTAGAAAGTGTGTTTATTTTTCCATCACTATGTCAATTTTATATAGAAAATCGGTTTTGGTGGCTGACCATTTTATGTAGGCCTACCAGTATTATCAAGCTTTACCAGGCTCCAAATGAAGAAGAAAAATGTAATGGATAGATATCGAGGGCTCATAAACACAAGGTCTCATCTCCATTTTTCAAAAATTAGATTTTGGTATCAATTTTTTTAGAAAGAAATTCTCTTTCCATAGCACACAGCCTTTAACACAACCCCCTTTCAAAGTTTTAGCCAGTTTCACAAGGCCTCATCTCTATCTCCCCATGTGTTTGAAAATCTTCAATAGTCTTTTTCTCAAAATGGTCAAAATGGAGATAAGGCCTTGTTTTTCTGCGCCCTCGATATGTAGATGGCCCAGCGAGCTAGTTAACGGTAGAGCGCTCTGCTCGCGAAGAATGTGAAGTCGATCCACGAGCTATGACGTCATCATCTATGTCGTCTGCTTCTCTCTAAATTTCATGAAATCTTCATTGTTATACAACATTGGTCATATGCATCTTCCATGAACATATTTTGGCAGAGAACAAAACATCAAGATAGAAGAAAAAGCGATACTGGAACACCAAATTGTGTACCAGTGTCGAGCGATAGTGGAACTTATCGGGCGATACTGGTACACGTGATACCAGTTATATTTGTCCCAATATTGAACGATACTGGTACATAATTATGTGGCAGTATCGCCCGATACTGGAACATTTTATATGTGCCAATATCGGCCAAAACTGGAACACTGACTTTGTACCAGTATCGGACGATACTGGGTGCTCCAGTATCGACAGATACTTATACAGTCTAGAATCCGGGACCTAAAGTTCACTTTTCCCCAATATTTTACTATATTCATATTCGTCATAAATTCGACTACTGAATTTATTTTGGAATTTGGTTCCATGTCTATTGACCTTGTTTGAATTGAAACGGGTGTATCGTATAAACAAATATGAACAAACAAACGATAACATCTAATGCATTAATTGTCCTTATTTCTTGCATGATTTTAGATCACGCAATCACAGTTAGCTAATAATAATGCATTAGTCATGCATGACGTTATTCGCAGTATGCTCGTAATACAGGGTGAGTCAAAATATTCAGGTTCCGTTTTAAAAAAAAATCATGAAAAATACTTTTTGTTAAAAGTAAAATATAGGTCAATTTTTCTTCATTGATATGTAATATATAATGTAGAAACACTTCTAAATAATAATTAATTAATGAAGTTTTCAAGACAATTCGTAATTACACACCGTAGGCCTAATTAACAACATATATAAAACGCGAAATCCAAAGTGTTCCGTGGATACACGAATGAAGCCAAGTTGGTGGATGAAATAAAACAACAGTTGATAAATAGACCTAATTTACATGTTTTATTGATGAATCTCTGATTAATAAAACGATATGGATTGATTGAATATTGAGATGTTATGATATGACACAGTATTGCACAGACACGTTCATAACAATGAAGTACGCAAGTTATTTAAAGCGAGCACTGTTTAAAGAGGTGAGATCTGCATTCAAAGTTCATGGTTTGTGCTTAGATTTAATGTGAATTGAAAGAACACAATCATGTATGTATACAAAATAGAAATATCTATCAGAGCATGAAGCTAGAAGGTCAGAGCATTACCCGAAGTATAAATAACGTCATACGGTAATATCGTGGAAGGTAGTCGGTTGCAAACAGCAAAAATCTGGAGTGACACTAATTGTTCGACTATGATATTAAATCGGATGAAAATGTATAATTAAACAAATGGAATAAACGAAGAATAACGGTAAGTCAAGTAAAAGTATTGGTCGCGTACATTCAGGACATCGGACACTGACACGTTTACAGAAATTGTTTAATTTATTTATTCAATACGTAAATGATCGAGGTAATAGTTTCAATCGAACAAATATTTTCTTTCTCTGAACTTTTATGATAAGTGATAGGATTTCTGCAAGATTATTCCGTTCCTATAGCCTGCCATGTGCCTTTTAACCGCGAGATTCCGTTATACCGCGTAATTAATGGTAGGCTCCATAGGCAAAATCTTCGTTTGGGTGTTATGGTTAATCAATGTCCTACGCTGCACTAGGCGGTTCGAACATTGACCCTGATCACTATTTGTGGTAACATGAAGTTAAGGGGGTGTGAACGTGAACTCAGCCTCCGGAAAACTGCTGTAACTGATCCTTCATTATTCATGTGATCCATATAAAAGTATACATTTTCTTGAAGAAAAGGGTTCAAGGAATCCATCATGAACATGAAATTGACCATGTTGGAGAAATTATAAAAAACACGGTTTTTATAATTTATCAAGATAACTAAAAATATATTTTGTCAAATTTTGTCGATCTAGATTTATTATAATTCTCAAGGAGGTTTTTTTTTGTCGTTTGAATACCTGATTTATTTTTTGAATTATTGACCAAAAAGTGCCAAAAATGTGATTTTATTTTTTGGGGAGGTAAACAAATCACATTTCTGGCACCTTTTAGTCAATAATTTTAAAAATTATTCAGATATTCAAAACAAAACAAAAAACCTCCTAGATAATTTTATTAAGATTGTTAATAGATGTTTTTTTTATAATTTTCTCCAAATTTGTCAATTTCATGTTCATGGTTGGATTCATTGAACGCTTTTCTTCAAGAAAATGTATACTTTTATATAGATTAAACGTATAATGAAGGAGTTTCAGCATTTTTACGGAGGCTATGCCTGAGAGTGGAAAAACCCAACTTGGGAAAAACCACTTTGCTTTAAATGCAGACTGAACATGCCGAATGCCAATTATTTATCCAATGATACCGGAATAATTAGGGGAATACCCAGTGCCCTACCGACCTGAGACGATCGTCTAAGCTACCTACTCTGTGCATAATTAATTAAAAAATCACGTTTTTATTTTATTTCAATTCATTAATTATAATATAATTCGTTTAAATTTGTGTCTAATATTGTTTTTCGGGGACCCATGATTTCTTTCTGGGAACACCGTTCACGCGTTCCCAGTCGTAGCCCTGCCGTATTATATTTAAGAGCTCGGTTTTCTAACGCAAACATACTCATTCCGTTAGAAAATTAATTTAAAATTATTTGAAAATTGCGATGGTTTTTGAAGTGATGGTTACGTGTAAGAAAAACTAATGATATCATGCTATCTGTCCAATATTACAGCCGTATTCTCAACGTGTTTTCTACCAAAGACTTGGATACCTTCGGACAAGGGACAAGAATAACAGGTAAATTGTCCGCCCAGTTAACACTAATGCAATGTTCCAAATGCCCAAGATTACCGATATAGGAAATTAATTACCCACAAAATAATGGTCAATTTAAGTTAATCATAACAAGTGTTATGGATGATGATAAAAACTATGTTATTTCTCCGTAATAGTACGTACTTTTACGGTACGGTTTTAATAACAAAATGTCGCGCCCAGATTGGTATTCATAGTTCACCTGTTTGGGGCAAAACAAATATATTAAATTGCTCTATCAGTTATTTCTCTTATTCAACTTCCCTCCTCTTTGACCATTCTGTTTCTGTGCAGGAACACTCAATACTACATGCAGTGTGAAGATATCCTTTACCAAGGTCTTTGGGGTCTGGTGACAGTTAGTTATACCAGCTTTCGAAACAGTATATATCTGCCTATTCCTGCTGTACCATATTTGCTAGGTAAGGAAATACCTCAAGCTTCTGGTCAGCTGGTTGTTATAGGAAAATGCTTATTGAATACCATCGTTCCAGCTACACGTATACTACACAAGATAAATCGAACTGCAATCTTAAAAGTATTACATTGTGTCTAATCCTTCTGGGTCGTAGTTAAATCCGATCCGATAAGGGGGTAAAGGGGTATTTTTTCCTGTACCAGTTTAATGTTGCTCACATAGCAGAATTCTATTTTTAAATGCTTGAGAGAAAGTTGAAATACTACCACTTCATATTTTGATAAATTCGGCAAATCAAGTATATCTCACATTGTTGTGACATGTTGGAAGAAGCCGTATTACTATTAGCCGTGTATCTCTTGAGTTACACAATAAAAGTGTATTTGGTTAATAAAAAATAACATTTGTAGCATTTTCGGATATTTTTTCTCTCTCTCTGTTTGGTACATTTTTTGACGATACATTATTTTCTGTTGATATTTCAGTAGTTCACTTCCAAACTGTTACAACGGAAAATTATCATGCAATAGTTGTGCTGTAAAGGTCAACGACATTATCACGGGATGTTTGGTTTAAATCCTGTATGCTTTCAACGTCGCAGAGCTGATGAGCTGGCATTATAGTCTAATAATCATAAATTTAATTTAATAATAATATTAAAGAACGTGTTGTTAAATTAGAGTCATTTCTCTCATTAATTGACTGGTTATCAATCATTTAATACAAAGGAACTGTTTGTATAGGTATCAGTGTTCACAATGGGAGTCAAGGGATTACAGAGTTTTGTCGAAAAACATCAGCTCCTCAAAGATTTTACCCTAAATCGTTTAGAGCTTGTAGTAGATGGTGCGGCTTTGATACGCAGCTTACATCAAGGCAACACTGTTCGCTATGGGGGCGAGTATACTACATTCACGCGAGAATGTAAGTGTTTTTTTAGCAATATGTGAAATCGGCTGGCATTAAGATGTATATCATCTTTGATGGAGGTACGGATGAAATCAAGTACGATATAATCATAGAGCGACACGAATGGAAACTTAATATGTTAGCTAATATAGCAAGGGGTGACGAGAAGAACAACTTCAATTTGGCTGTGTTTACAATGGAATGTTTCATGGGCGTTGTACGAAAATTTAAAGATACAGTAGAAATACATACAGCGCCACAGGAAGCAGATCCAGAGGCAGCAAAGCTAGCCGAGGAAAAAAGTTGCCTAGTTCTGAGCAGTGATTATGACATGCTTATAAACAACTTGACAAATGGGTTCTTACCCATTCACAAGTTGGATATGTATACACTGAAACAACAACCGATAGCTGCAGACGACCAGGTGCAATGTCAGAGGGTATTTGCGCGAGATTTGGCGGGAGCGCTTGAATCCATATTGATAGTTTGCCAACATTTGCAGCTCTTCGTATGCATTTGCATACATATAGACGGGTCGGTTTTAAAAAAACAGCCAAACTGATCCAGAATGGAGATTGCATTAAAAAATGCTTGCAGAAGATACCTCCTAAGAAGAAACAAGAGTTGACACGAAAGATTGAACAGACGCGTAGGTTGATTCAACTGCAGGCGCCTAACCAAGATCAACCTAACCCAGGAGAAGCAGCCACTTCAGATCTGGGAATACCGGGCCACTTCAGATCTGGGAATACCGGGGCGGATGAAAATGTTGATTGAATCAGGAGGAATGTACCACGGCGTCATTTATGTGTGGGAGGGACGAGAGTTTATACCGGTTAAGCAAGTAGAAGATTTCACAAAACCGAGTAGTAACGAAATATCTCGCGATATTCGAAGCTTTTGGTATGGTATCATTTGCGCAGGAGACAGAGTTCGCCCTATCGTCACGGAGCATAGCTGACAATCAGCAAAAAGAAGAGAACTCAACCCACGAAGCACTTTGTGTGAAGTTGAGTTGAAACATGAAGTGACATTCCAATATTGTCAGACTAGTATGCCCATTACGATTAGTCTCAGCGATCCAGAATCCTTAACAGAAGCAGAGAGTAAATGTGTTCTAATGGTTGCCCTGGGAGGAGAAAAGGCAAAACACAATCTCAAAAGATTCAATGATGATCTCAAAAGATTCGATGATGATCTCAAACTACCATTGTTAGCAACTCGATTCTGGTTACGAAAGGTACGACCAGTGCCTGATTACATCAAGGACACGATTGTGTCCATTTTGACAGGCAATGCTGCATCAAACCTGCCAATACAGCATGGAGATATCCCTTAGTTTCCTGTTAGATGTAGCACACGCCTATGCTCAATGGCAGAGCTGTCTCGTATCAGCTCATGATCTTAATCTTATTCTGGGGTCACCGCTGGGGTCATCAGATTACAGTATTAAATACAATGAACCTTTCTCTCATGAACAATGTTTGTAGGCCTATACAGTTAGGTATAATTCGGTACTTTTTATACTAAGCATGCCAAACCAAGAGTTTGTCTCGATAACAAAGAAAGAAGCAGAAGACTTGCTTCTTTATAGCCTTACAAAGAAGTGATATGTTTTTACTATACCTCATAAATAAATTCATTAGGTAATTACTGAATTGTATTGGTCTATTGCACCAGCGCGCGGTGCTTGTATTTCGCCTACTTTCCAGGTTAGCGTAATCACGCAGACGCGGGGAGAATTGATCTCCGGTTGTTTTACGGAGCTGATTTGGATGAAAGGAGGCGAAACAAACACGTAAATAATTTAGAGAGCAGTGGGAATCCTTTTCACTTGTGGTTGTACCACAGCAGCTCGCGGTATCCCGCAAGCGAATTTATTTACCGTAAACAACATTTATATTGAAACTGATATACATGTATGTATACAAGTGTTTTGCACTTGTACTTCCACTACATATATCCTTTGTCGAAAAAATATCAAACAAGGTTCATACGCAAAATTCTACGACACCGGTATTCGCAAGGGCGGATATCCCGGGGGGGATGGGGGGGATTTATCCCCCCCACTTTTTGACCCGGGGGGATGGTCAATGTAAGCATCCCCCCCTGATTTTTCACATCTACCAACAAAAAAAGGGAAAAAGGGGGGAAAAAAGAAAGAAAAAAAAGGGGAAAAAGGAGAAAAAAAGGAAAAAGAGAAAGAAAGGCGGGCAGGGAGGCATGCGAGGGACATAAGAACGTTTGGAGTTTATTGTACGTTGGTCAGTGGCGGCACCATGGGGGGAATGGGGGGGGGGGGGCCACCCCAACATTTTTTAATTTTACTAAAATAAGGAAAAAAGTAGACAATTTAAGCATAAAAAGGCGATTTTTTTCGCGCTGCGCGCATATTTTCTTACTTAATTAGGTTTAATTAGACCAAATTTGGACAATTTTAGCATATAACAGCTAAATTTTGCGCGCAAGCGCGCATTTTCATACCAAATTAGTTATTATTAGACCAAATTTGACCATTTAAGCGTAAAAAGGCACACATTTTTTTTCACGCTTCGCGCGCATCAATTTTGGTCATGTCCCCCCAATGCCCCCCCCCCCCCCAAACAAAAAAAATATGAGGCTGGTGCCGCCACTGGTCAGGATACATACGCGTACGTACGTTGACTATAGAGTTCATCTTTTGGAGATAACGAATTAACTTCTTTCTGGCACAGGCCTATCTGCCTATTTAAAAAGCCAATATTGATCAGAAATAAAGTGATTGCTTTTCAATAAAATATTGGTCAAAAGTACACACCAAATCGCACCAAATGGGTTTGAAATTAAAAAAAAAAAATCAAATTCTGAGCGGGGGGCACACCCCCCCCCCCCCCTCCCCCCTCAGAATCTCCCTGTTCGAGCTTTTAAACCATCTATACTAAAATCAAGAATATATCAGTATAAAAAAATGCTCAAATTCTTTCGTGCATTGATAAAAAACAAAATATTTATTGAAAATGAAGCGATGGCTTTTCAATACAATATTGGTCAAAAGTATGCACCAGATCGCACCAAATGAGTTTGAAAATTGAAAAAAAATCTACTTCTGAGGGGGGCACATCCCCCCTCAGACTCCCCCCTGTTGGAGCTTTTAAACCATCTAGACTAAAATCAAGAATATATCAGTATAAAAAAATGCTCAACTTCTTTCGTGCATTGATAAAAAACAAAATATTTATTGAAAATGAAGCGATGGCTTTTCAATACAATATTGGTCAAAAGTATACACCAGATCGCACCAAATGAGTTTGAAAATTGATTTTTTTTCCCCCTACTTCTGAGGGGGGCACACCCCCCCCTCAAACACCCCCCTGTCCGAGCATACCTTGGAGTGCGGTGCTGTGCACCGCATAGATGGTACCAGCTCAATTTCATTTTTGGGGGGCCACACTTATCATCCCCCCCACACCTAACAAGAAATATCCGCCCCTGGGTATTCGAACCAGTAACCTTTCGTTCATGAGCCCTGTTCGATAGCTATTAGACGACGAGGAGTTGGCTGACAGCGATTGGAATTTTAATTGATATGATTTTTACGGAATATAGCTAATAACAATATATATACTACAATAAAACGTGCGTAATTAAGTCGAATATGTATAGTGTACAGCGAGCTTTCTGTGAACTACGCCCGAGCTACGATGTTATTATTACGCATTTAAGGGGGCTGTCAAGTGTCATTTCGTATTTTCCAGGAATTTCACTTTTCTTCATTTTTCAAAACTTCAGAGTGTTATTTATCAGTACATGCAAAGAAATTTTCAATTTTGAAATTCCAAAAGCCTATTTAGAAGGATTTAAATCCCTTATTGTGATCATTGACAAAGTAGAATGGAAAAGTCTGCCCGCAGGGGATCAGCGAAACTCCCATGCGCCGCGTATCCCGTGTTTTGTTTTTCACGCAAATTAGCACGCGCCAGTTCGCTTAAAATATGCGACGCTGTTGTTTCGAAAGCCGTCAGTGCGTGCTGCGTTACCCGCTATGTTTTTGCCGCGTTTGAGGGCTTGTTCATACGCATTGTTTACGCATCGGAGGCCCGACTAATCAAACCATCATTTTTGCCGGGGTGTGGCTGAGCCTGAAGCAAGTAGGCCTATTAGTAAAACAAGGCTTTAGCACAAGCGTTAGTGTCAAGGAGTTGGAAAGAGAGAAGGAAAAAAGATAAAAAATAAAAGGACAGAGAAAGATTTTGAATCCATGATCGGAGTGAAACATTGTAAGGAGTATCAACAAGACTTAGGCCCCTACACCGGGTTTTATCCGAAGACGTTAATGTTTTGTTTTTGTTTGGCCTTTCGATGTTGTACAAGTCCGTTCCACCCGCCCCGTCCATCCAATAGGGCCTACCTGTTCATCTATTTATTGTCATTACTGAATATGGTAGGCCTATTACTTCGTATCGTTGTTAAGTTAGCTAGTTCTCAATTAGTTCAACTCGGTGTACTAATTTGTCATTCAGTTATATCAAACATAATATCAATTATAAGTGCCATTTTACCTAGGCCTACATGATGGGCATGATCGGAGAAGCATCCTCGGGCCGATGAGCCGATGCTATCAAATGGTTCACATGGTTATCTCATAGTTATATATATATAGTCTAACTTTGTATAGTATGTGCACACGCTGCAATCAAAAACACGACATGTGGAGTTGGGGGTGGGGGGGGGGGGGGGGGGTGGGGGGTATAGGGCCATGGAGAGCAGGGATGGACAGCCTCTCCTGGCATGTATTTTAATATAATATCCATTATAAGCTCATTTATTTCAGTTGCGTTCGGGTCTAAGGCCCCGCTGTTAGGCCTACGGTTTGGTGACATGCCATAATATGAGACAAAATAAGTGCCAAGATAACCAGAAGTAGGCCTATACGGCCAAACAAGTCATGTTTCTAAAAAATCCTCCTAAAATGTCATAGTTAAATTGAATAATATAAAATTCTGGAACATTCCAAATGAAATTCGGACTGAACAAAGAACAGAGATCTTCCCATTTCGATCGCTAAATGGCCCATCATTCATATTTTTGAATCAATGAAACGTCCGAATGTTCTAGACTGAAAGCAAAGGTGAAAGGGATGGGATTATGGTGGGAGAGGATGCTCTATATTTCTGCCCCTCGGACCCACCCCAACAAAAAAAATAGGGTAACATCGGTTTGGTTTATCACGAATTTATGAGATGTAAACAATAGGCCTGATTAATTAAATGTGTGGTTGCACCTTTGTTATCCTTGTACTTTTGTGTCCTCTCAATGAAAAAAGTTTCAATCTAGGTATAAGTGACAAGGCAATTCATAGGGATAGCCAATAAATAATAAAACCATATGCCGTAATGGAAATACCCACATGACTGTATAGGCCTACTAGAGCTAATTGTTAATAATGACCGTGTTTTCACCGTTATCTTCAGTAGATAGCAAACTACTTTTATAAGAGATCCAACCGAAATGCTTAATAGCGCTATTGTTATAACACTGAACAATCACTATTTAATAATTATCTTAAACGGGGAGGGTGGGGGTGTTCTCAAAATCCACCCCATCCGACTCAAATTGGGGCCCTTGCTCCCCCAACCCACTGTATTTACAGAAAATAAAACCTTTTATCCCGGTAGTTTGAGCTGTTCTACCCGGTCAAATCCGTCGAGGGAGGGGGACACTCTGCTGATACGCTACTGTTACTCGTTCGCTTGACAGTTTACCCATAGACAATTCCTATAGTCATTTTACAAACCGTTAATTTTATTTTCCTGCTTCATTAAACATTAGACCTATCGGACATATATTTCAGTTTCTTTTTCAGTGGCGCTGGCATAACGAGGATCAAGTTCAGGTGGCATGTTGTGGCCTTTTATTATGATGAAATTACAATTCGTGACGTGACTCATATTAATCATGTTAATCAGAAGCTTACCCGATTCCGTCTCTTTTAATATCTGAAGTAGAAGAAGAGAAAAAATGTAGGCCTAGGCCTACCAAACGACAGGTCTTAAATTAAATCTTCATCCCCATTTCTCGCTTTCTCTCTAATGTTTCCAATTGTTCTCTCTCCTTTACTAAGTCTTTTATCTAGGATAGGTGTTGATTTTTATACCCAGACTACTCACTAATCCCGCAACGGTGCATTTGTAAATGATCACATTGATAAAGACTCGACTACACTGGGCCTATAATGATAAACTCTGATGATTAGCCGCCGCAGAGTGTTGCGCACAGAAATTAATACACGAGCGTCTAATCTTTGTCAACCGGTTCAACGCGCACGCGTCACCATTTATTTTGCCAACTCAAAACATTCCACGCGCGTCTGCGCTCATTGTCGATTAACGCACGCGCTTTCATGCGTTACACTTCCCGGAAATTGTGAACGCACTTCGAATGCGCATGAAATGGTATGGCTTCTTTTACACACTCGACATCATGAAAAAGGTGTTTTTTAACACACATTTGAGGTTATTTTGATACCAAGAAAAGAACGGTTTGTAATGAAACTCTGCACGAAGTTGGGGATTTATATGCTTCCCACAATATCTAAAGAACAGGATTTGAAATACGTGTATTTCCCCGTAAACCATGATCAAACGGCGGTATTGTCACTTTTCACATTCATCGGTTGATTTCTTTATGTTCATTTTTGAGTAAAAATACGATTTACAGACACGATAACTCAATACAAACTGCATCTGATGGCCAGCAAGTAAGTTTAACGCAACAACCATGATCTTCGCCAGGTTCCATTTTTTTGTTTTTTGTTTTAGGCCTATTTTCCGATTTTTCGGATCATTTTGTGGAAATTCACGTTTGTTGTATTTAAAAATCCCATTTTGTTGCCTTATTTGGTCAATAAATAAAAAAATATCTCAGTAATCAAAAAACAAAAACAAATGGAACCCGGGTAATTTTCTTAAGATTACAAAAATCGTAAAAGGACAGATTTTCAGAAAATATTTTTTTGGTTACCTTGTCCGAATTGAAGACTGGTCAAAATTCTCGTTTTTTATGATTTTCTCCAAAATGGTACTTTTTAGAGCAATTTCATGTTCATGGTTAGATTTATTGAACCCTTTCCTTCAAAAAAATGTATACTTGTATATGGAATATATGAATAATGACGTAGTTACGGCAGTTTTACGGAAGCTATTTCTGACACTTGACAGCCCCCTTAAGGGGGCTGTCAAGTGTCGTTGTATGAATTTTTCAAGCACTGTAACTTTCAAACTATTTATGTGTTGTACTTAAAAGTATACACTTTTTTCAATGAAATGAGTCAGGGAATCCATTTTTCGTATCAAATTTCACTGAAAATCGTGACTTTTATATTTTTGCCCAAAAATGCCTTTTTTTTTTGCCTAAATTTTTCAAACAACCTAACAAAATAATTTTTAGGTAAAAAATTCTAAAATTTCACAGAAAGCATCTTAATTCAATTATCTAGGACACGTATTTTTTGTTTGGTTTGCCTTTAAAAAAAATAGTTTTGAAATTATTGACCAAAAAGTGCTAAAAAAGTGAATTTTGAGATGCTTTCTGTAAAATTTTTGAATTTTTTACCCAAAAATTATTTTGTTAGATTGTTTGAAAAAAATTGTCCCCCAAAAAGGCATTTTTGGGCACAAATAAAAAAAAATCACGATTTTCAGTAAAATTGGATTCATTGAACCCTTCCTTCAAAAAATGTATACTTTTATATGGATTATATGAATAATGACGAAGTTACGGCAGTTTTACGGAGGCTATTTCTGACACTTGACAGCCCCCTTAACTAGCCTATCCCAATGTTGGTTACAGTTAATTATTTCGCCTCCCCGGTGTGAAGAAGAGATTTCAAGCATAATATCGAAATGGGATGGTCACGTGACTCTTCATAATCTAAAGGAAAGCAGTGGCGACGGACGTGTCGACCGCTGCTCTCGTACCTGGTTGATCTATCTACATAAAGCCTTTTTAAAATGTATGGTCAGGCCTATGACTTTCATATCTGCCCATTGTTGAGATTTGGTTCAGTATAGCGCAGTGTTGTAGTCGAGTCCACCCTACCCGAGTCCGAGTCCTTACCTCTCGAGTCCGAGACCGAGTCCTTACTGTCCGAGTCCGAGACCGAGTCCGAGTCCTTCATGTTCGAGTCCGAGTCACGAGTCCTTATATGTATTTAAGTTCTGATCCCATGTCATTAATTTTGCTATCTATAATAGGCCAACATATTAGTGAAGTCAACATAATGATGCATTTTTAACCTTCGCATCCCTATATATGGACAAATGTTGATACCATTTAGAATTATAGGCATAAGAATTGATTCAGATATTTAAAAAGTGACCAGAAGTTCAAAGATCGAGAAATTACAAACTTGTTAAAAGGTGTGATATTCTGTAAAGCAACCCTTCCTCTGCCGTTTCACCTATTCTTTTCACTGAAAATGTCATCCCTAATTCCATCAATTTGAAAAGGGCCAATGAAATATCCTCTTTGTAAGGAATGTTATCATTTTTTTAAACAGTATAAATACTGACACAAACACCTAAAGACCATTTACATCGTACAATCAGCCTTCGATTGCACATGATTATTATCACTTTAATTATTTATAGGTTCCCTCAAATTGTGTTTTAATGCT
Organism: Ophiura sarsii; assembly: GCA_035610835.1. Lineage (NCBI taxonomy): Eukaryota > Metazoa > Echinodermata > Ophiuroidea > Amphilepidida > Ophiuridae > Ophiura > Ophiura sarsii. Next base: position 8,360,989 of record CM069447.1, on the reverse strand, counting down.
TGTAATGATTGTCAAAAGGTATTTTCAACAGCATATTGTTAACTTTTCAGATGTATTTATGATGATTTATGACATTATTTCTAAACTGTTGATTGATGGAAGACTAAATAAGCATTTAATTACTGCACAAAAAATAAGCCAATATTGACTGGACTCGGACAGGACTCGGGCACAATTCCCGAGTCCCTAGTGCCTGAGTCCGAGTCCGAGACCGAGTCCTTCACCTCCGAGTCCGAGTCCTTCAAAATAGGGACTCGAGACCGGTCTCGAGTCCGAGTCCGGACTCGAGTACTATAGCGCACTCTATCAAACCTTCACCCGGAAGTTACAGCGTAAACTGTCAATCATTCGTTGTAAATGAATATTCAGTCATGACTATTCATGACCTCACACCATGTGATCGTCGCGATCCGGCGTCCTTCCTAACTGATTGTCGAACGATCAAACCAACTGACTAAGTAGGTCACAACGTTTATGGTTAATTAAACCTAACAAAATATCTTGCTTCTTCACCCAATTAAAATTTCAAAGTAATATTCAAAGTTGATTGAGGATGACTTAAAAAGCTGAATAGGCCTACACAAACACATAATATTAGGCCGCGATGTGAACGTCCATGTCTAACACTGTTATCTTGATGGGCTTCATTACATTTTGCGCAACGAAATGAAACGAACTTAGCTTAGCGACTTAGGTTGAATCAAGACAATGACAAGAAATGCTTATATAGTTAGGAACAACAGTGAGCCCTTTCTCATTTTATCACTTTTTCATAGGTAGGACAAATCTTTTAACCATGTCACTTTCACTAACTCGCGAGTGGCCCTCACATCATGCTCATGATGCTATAGGCTTACGCGTCTGGTGAATTAATTTAATATTCTTAAAATGCATGTCAACCGTTTTGAATCAATGGTCTATTCCTCTCTTCTTTGAAAGTGAATTTGATATTGCACTTTGACTTTGAGAAGTTATAAACTTCATGATGTAGGCCTATAAGGAAACAAGTTTTATCCCCGGGGTTTTATCTAGACCTAGTCGGAATGCGTTAAGCCCTCTTCCCACGCCACCGCTCTTGACCACCCCCCCCCCCCCCCCCCCCTGTTTCAGATAATATTTCATATTTTGTTGATAACAATATGGTTCTCTATCTACTAACTCTTTTTTTAATCATTCGCGCACTCCGACTTAGGAAATGTGATGAGTTGTTGTTTGAAGAAAAAGAAAACGGGGAGGGTATAGGCCGTTGGTTTTCCTTCCGACTACATGTAGGAGAACGGGTTAGCTTAGGTCTAAGATAAAAGATTAAAAATGTCTTTATCTTTTCAAACAGTGCCTTATCATCGTGAAATTCTAGAAAAAAATGCGACATGTCCGCCACCCGTTTGAAGTTCAAAACGGGTGGAGGACGTGGACATGACGGATATTTTCTAGATTTGATGAATTTTATGACAGTCCACAGAATGTCATTGTTGCTTTAAATGTTTATCCATTGAGCAACAACATGAGCTTAATATATATTCTTATATTGTTCAATTTTTTGAAAAGGTTCAATGACATCCAAGTTAAAAATCAACGAATGCCAGAAAAATCCACTCAGTCTTGGGCGGTTTATTTAATCACAAACTCGTAAATAATGCGACATTTGAAAAACCCTTCAAACATTGAAAATAAAGATCCATACGTGGGTCATGATATAACAGATGGAAAGATCAACATTTGGGAGTAATCTTATTCTTACAAAACGCCGCACCGTATTAAATTGGCAACCCTGTCTACGAATAATGTCCTCATTACTAGTAATCAAAATTGATATAGGGGAGGATGGGGCAACTGGACCGGTTAAGCATATTTCATGATATAAAAGCTTAAAGCTCGTGTAAATATTTATGGAATTGCTATGAAAATATCACCCATGTAACTGTTTACATATAACATATAATCAATGTTAAAAAATATCCAAACAAAAGGCCAATTACCACTAACTAAAAACTTTACTTGGCACGGTCCAGTTACCCCATCGTTGGGGCAACTGGACCTATATGTTCCAACGGTTAGAATACACAGAAATCATTGATTGACAACACGGTAACTAAGAAGTATTTTCTTTACAAACTCATTTCCATATTATTCAACGTGTAAAAATGATACAGGTCTCATGAAACCCATGTTTTATACAGTTTTCGTGGTTAACGTGTAAAAAGCACTAATACTAATGGTGTACAAAGCAAGCGCAATTTTCGACTGCACGTTTATTATAGATAAAACGGTATGAACCTAGTTAAATGGTTACATGGTTGTGTTATTCAGACGCCCCATACATTTGTCTATATATACCCCTTTCTTTAATGATTTTGTTTACTTCATATAATCATCATTTCGTACTTATAATAAACCATCTTGATATTTAGCCAGCTTTTCATGTTACAGGGGAAGTTAGTCAATATGACAATGATGATAAAATGTTGATATACACAAAAAGCAGTGGATAAAATACATAAATCATGATATTTCGTCATAGCAAATACCTTTACAGACACCATTCAAAATATAATAAAGATGTAATTCATAATACCGAGGTTTTAAACCATTCTAAAGCAATTTCATGTCATATTGTAATCCTTCAATATCAGAAATAGTGGTATTAGACCCGAAATGCCCCAAAATGTCTAAGAACTTTGAAAGAATTATTTCATATTCTATTCACATTTCAATACCGAGTCATGTTTTATTGACACTAACAACTCATTTTCAAAATGAATTTTACAATTTTGATTAAGTTTTTGCAGGCGGTCCAGTTGCCCCCCACCCCTTCGGACCACTTACCCCAACAAATGACGTAGCACTTTGTCAAGATGAAACGTTATTAAAACACGCCTGTGACGTAATACATTTTACGCCAAAATGTTTTAAAACATACCACCATTTGTCATAATAATCAATAACTCCAATACATTTCAGAAAAAAGGCAAAACTGCATTTTTGTTTTTAGCCATTACACAGATTTCTGTAGCCAGTGAGTATCTTTGAATTCGCAAATATTACGGCGTTCGGGTCCTACAAGTAGACGAGTGTCTTTAGATAAGTAGGAAATGGTGTACTTTGTTATTTGCAAATTCATGAACTAATAACTCTACCAAATGAATACCCGTGATAATGATTTAAGTTGAAGCATTCTTTAAATGATAATATTGATCGGAAATCCAAACCACCAATGTCCCAAATTAGCAATATGCGCCATTTTACGGTCATTTCAACCACAACCTATGGTTTTAATCGTATTTCGGAAAGTCCCTAAGCACACTACAATATAGCACCCATCAAATGCAATATGCACCTAGTATCTTAAGACGACTGTACTGCATGTATATATTTACTGTTGCATATCTGTCAATCATATAAAGTACATTAAACATGATCTAAACCCATCTTCATATATCGCCCATACTATCTGTGAATTTTCAATCAGTCACTCAAGGAGTTAGCTTCAAAGATATGGAGAAAAATCACATGTGTAAATACCCTAAAGTTCCAAATGTTTTGGATTGTAGAAGGTAAAGATATATGTCAAGTATCAACAAAAGTCGTATTGTTCAAAAGAAAGCAGTATGCCCATACAATTACAAAATCCTTCATTTCGGTCCACTTGCCCCACGGTCCAGTTGCCCCATATTCCCCTACTTCGATATGTAGACTAAGGCCTATGTTTTATTATCATAAAATATAAGATGTACCATAAAAATTAGGTGCACGTGTTCCATATCACTATAGGATTAAAGTTTATATCAGCCCGTATAGTAATTTATTTGACTTTCAATTTAAATGCCGTTTATCTTATCCCAATAGGCACTACATAACAGTCACATTTGTGCTGTTTTAGGAAGTATGCTTCCATTTTGGACATGGATGATTTGTTTCAAATATCTTACACAACTTTGATTCAGTTTATCCATCTTTAGCATGTTTAGATAGGCTAAGCATCAACAAAACAAACTGTGTATGATCGAAAGGTGATTTTATTAATTTATATTCTTTGCGGGTTTTATTTGTGGGTTTTAGCGGGCACAAGTCAACTGTTTCAACTGTTGAATACAAAATAATACATAACGAATAATAAATTATCTTTTAGGTGTTAAATGGCATACTTGATGGAAATATAAAACGAAAACGAAATGGCACTGCGATTTTAAAGTTAGTCCTGGAAAGTGAGTTAAAAGTTTACCAACCGTTTGATCTAAAAAATGAGCAAAACCATAATCATGATGGAATTAAAACAGTGATCAACAGAGCTGATGCACCCCATCACCCGTTATATTATTATGCCTTGTTTTATTGCATTTGTTAGCCATCATCATGGGCCTGCAACTCGACTTTAAAAATCCTTCAATGCGGCATGCGGCTCATCAAATAGCGAACGCGTTTCTGCACAGCGCGACAACAAATTATTTAGTGCGCTTAAATGTGCGTACAGCAATACGCTCCGTAGCTGCGTGACGAAAATTCCACAATAACAAAAAAACAAAAAAATACGCGGTGGATCACTGCGTACTTGGGTTTTACACGCGAGTTTCCCTTCTAGCCCCTTACGGGGCTAACCCGTAAGCTGTAGGATTTCTATGATACCCATGCCAAATACTGCCCTCCTATATCCGCCATGATTCATGTATCCACTGTGGTTTATATAGTAGTGTGAATCACGAATCAATATATTTTAGATATAGTGTGTGTATCATATGACTGCATGAGTGATGTTCATGCTACCCAATCCACCAGTATTTATTACTGCTGGTATGATCCGTTTATAATTTCGGTTCCGATCCTGTAAGTTCCTGAAGCGATCTTGGTGACCGCATGGCATGCCAATATTGCACTGGATACTAAAATGCTGAGAAGTTCCCATTTCCATGCGATTCAACTTTCGGCATTTCTTTCGTGATTGTTCGATTGTTTCCGGAATATGTTGTCTTTCATCACTATCCTTGATGACTACGCCCTCTGGGAACAAATCATCTCCTAAGATGAGATTAAATTAAAACCACAGTTAGTCAAAACAGAGATCATCAAAAGTAAGGATGATCTTTTGTATTGAAATAATGTACAAAACGTGTACTACAGGCTGTCCCAAAATGATTAGTACCCATCGATGCCCAAAGTTCAATAAATGTTTTTATCATCAAAATCAATGAGATTAGATCCGGGTTTTTTTATATCATATTTGCTATACTGTACCCTTTCATTAGAATTTTAGATCATGAATATCGGACTTATTTTGATGAAGTTACACTCCATTGTGTAAGACATGGTGATTTCACCTTTTTGGCAAAATGCAAAAAAATGTGTTTTTCAACAGCTTGTTTGAAAAAAACTAATACGTTCTCTTAATCTCTTGTCTGCTAATAGCTTTGGTTCATTTCTATTTTAAACTGCTTGTATCATATTGTTGTTCAAACCATTAATACTTCTTCATTTTGATTCAATTTGAAGAGTAAAAATGGATCCTCATGCATGAGCGACCCCAAGCTTTGTTTCTATAATGAGCTAGTTTTGAGGCTATACTTGAGGGACATTTAAACAGGTAAAGACGTGGTCATGGGGAATTAGCAGTGGCTTTTTTCATATTGGGGATGCAATTTCCTACAGACTTGCTAAAAATGATATAGTCCCTTAGGCCCATATTCCGAAAGGTGGCCTAACTTAAACCTGGCCTAACTTAAGCCCTGGCTTAGTTAGGCCAGGTTTAAGCTTAAACCTTGGTCTAACCTAAATCCAGTTTCCCAAAACCTGGCCTAACTAAGCCAAGGTTTAAACCTAGGACTAACACTTAGGCCAGGTCTAAGTTTAGACCATGGACTTATCGCCAAGGTAACCGGCCCAAAACTGATCTGCCCATGCTCATTGCTGAGGAGTTGACCTTTCTGTGACCTTTCACAGTTTTGGTGGGAAAATACTGCTAGAATACATTACAGGAGCTGAAACAATACAAAGTTTCTATGCCATAAACTTGTGAAAGCAGGAAATGTTATTGCATTATGTTGAATGCTAGTATTAAGGGATTGTCTCTCTATTGTATCCTAAGGGACCATTCATAAATACAAAAGGGTAGGATGTAGAATCTAGAGTGAATCAGAACTCCCACTTCAATTGCAGGTATCTTTGGTTACCATTGTCTCTAATAATCCCCTGAATAACTTCACATTATTTATTGCACGGATCTCCGTTCTTGAAACCAATTAGGATGCCCCCTCCAATTATATATCCTGGCTTTAAATACAATGTGCGTGCAATTGTTGTTTGCTATTGACATGAATTTGCCCTTCTTTTTTTTGGCTGGGCTATAGTACATGAAGATAGGTTCGTGGACATCTGCGCCAAAAATAGCTATTCTTACATTGATTATTGAACGTTCTGCAAAAAATGTGCATAGGCCTACAGGTAAAACAGGGGTTTGGGGCCCCCAGAAAATTTTAGAAACTAATAAGTGTTTAAACTTTTTTGACCTCCCCCCTCTCTGTTGGGGTTTTCAACAACTTTTTTGACCACCCCTTTGCAGAGTATCACAACTTTTTGGGCTCCCCTATAAATATCCAGCCCCCCCACCAAAGTATTTATGAACACTCCCTAAAACTGTATATAAACAGTACACATTAATATTTCATCTCTTTTAGGCCTATGGGAATGACACATTTCCTGTCATAATTCATTGCTAGCATGATAGCCTATGCGCAAACCACATTGTAACCTGACATTTTTTGTTATTGAATTAGCAACAAATACATGGGGGTGGGGGGGGGGCATAATCAAATCAAAATTATACAAAAACTAGTTTAATATTTGTATCAAAATATTGATAGGCTAATATCTACTCAATCATAGACCTATAACAATCACATCTTATGTATCGATTCGTGAGCCATGTCTGTGCCTACGTCCCCATCAGCTGTGTAAATCTATCTGTGTCAGTCTTGTACGTTTATGTCAGTTTTGTACATAAAGCTCTACATGAGACAACATTTTGGGTACAATGCTCTGCATGTACTGCATCCCCATATGTGATAAACCTAACCTTTCGGGGGATAGAAAATGGCAATTGGCCACCGTATTCAATTCAATTATAATTTATATATAGACTTACCATACTGTAAAGGTATTCCATTATGGGAATGCAGTACATGCAGAGCATTACATCACACCTAACATGTACTGGTATTATAGCTCAAGTGGATGTAGGCCTACATGAATAAAAGTGGACGTGGACATCCAAGACTAAAGTGGACCACGGCTGTTTGATTTGATCGCTGTGTTATCCAAGGATTCTAGATAATAGGGACGCGCACCTACTCCTGTTTTCTATTGTGCTCTGTTCAAGGAGTGTGAACATTACAACCCATTACAACCACAGATAGGCCTACAGGTACAGAAAATAGTGTTCACTTTGAAATTGCAAGGGAAAAGCTGTTTTTCCATCCGGACTAGGCCTAACTAGGCTAAATAATAGCATAACATGTGCCCAGATTAGCTTTTTGGATAAGATATCACATTTTGAGTTACGCATAAGATCAACATCATTAACCGGTCAAACCACAATCAATTTAACGCCAAAAATGTCATTCGCAAGGAAAAAGCTGTTTTTCCTGCCGGACTAGGCCTAACTAGGCTAAATAGCATAACATGTGCCCAGATTAGCTTTTTGGATAAGATATCACATTTTGAGTTACGCATAAGATCAACATCATTAACCGGTCAAACAATTTAATGCCAAAAATGTCATTCGCAAGGAAATAAGCTGCCGGACTAGGCTTAACTAGGCTAAATAGCATAATATGTTACACGACAGAGGTGGACGTACACGACAGAGGTGGACGTACACGACTGAGGTGGACGTACATGACTGAGGTGGACGTACATGACTGAGGTGGACATACATGACTGAGGTGGACGTTCATGACCACGGTGGACGTATACGACTGAGGTGGACGTGAACGACAGGATGTACACAATGAGGTGGATGTATACGATGCGAAAGTTTAGAACATGTACTTACTTGGCCCTGTTCAATTAATTATCTGTGCATGTGTAAACGGCATTTCTAAGAATCAAATTGATTAGCCTACTATTTATTTAGTGCTGCAATATTAATGATGCAATGATGTAACTATCCTGTGGAAAGTAAACTAGGCAACTATAAAATCAAAGATTCAGGATTAAAGATCCATTGATAACAATTGTAACTAATTTGGGAATACTTCTCCTCATTGCTAACGGCAGCCTTGTTGCTGCATAGACTGCATTGTAACATGAAAGTATTTTCATAATTGTAATAAGCTTATATGATGATCTACTCACCAGTGCTGCTACTCACTGAACATTCCGTCCGCAGTCACACATTACCAATGAGTTGCAAAACATAGTGGTACTTATTCTGTGAGGCACATTTTAATGCTTAAATAGCTCATTTCTTTCATAAATTGAAGAAACTGGGCCACTGTATAACCTGTTAAGTCTCACGCAGCAGCCATTTTTGATCTCAAATAAGCACTTAGTCCAGGTTTAAACCTACCCTCTGGAGGGCCTAAAGTTAGGCCCTGGTTTAGGGCTTTTGAGCAGGACTTAGGCCATGGCTTAACTTAAGCCACCTTTGGGAATATGAATCTGGGTTTAGACCAGGTTTAGGCGGAGGTTTAAACCTAGACTAGCTTAGTCCAGGTTTAAACCTCCTTTCAGAATATCAGCCTTAGTGTTTAACGAAATCCATTCTCCAATGTGAAAATGAAATCTAAGCCACTGGTGATTCACCAAATACCACTTCATTTATAATGCCTAAACTCTTGTCAAATAAAACAATGCATGGGGTCACTCAAGTATGACAAACTTCTTTTACCCGTTAAATTGAATTAAGGAGAAGAATTATATATTAATGATTTGAACACACACAACTGAATGAATGAAAACGTTATTTATTAAGCGCATTTCCAAAAACACGATCAATGCGCTGTACAGGAATTATATAATACTAGCGGGCACCAGCGCTTCGCGCTGGACCCGCTAGAAAGTTTCACAGGAATAAGTAAACAAATCGTAAGAAAATGTGATACAATAATATCAAGAACATGTCCCACATGCATACATAATCCAGACGGGGCCCTAAATAATCCGAATATCGCAGGTGCTTTTGATACATGTGCCTTAATCTAGGTAGGCCTACGTTTGTGTTTCCAGATACATACGTAGGCCTCCCATGAAACCTGAAATGCAGGTACCCTTTGTCCCATTATATCCAGGGACCCCATAGGCCTAAGCCCTACCCCCTCCCCCCAGGTGCCCTTAATAATGCACCGGATACCACATATTCAAGGTAGGCCCACTGCAGTGTGCCGTTATCGAGATACGGTGTCCTTACTTTATCATAGTCAAGTAAATTAAACGCGGGTGCCAAAGATAACGGGCAGTAAAAGTCATATCACAATATAGGCAGAGGTGGGCAATATCAAAGCGTTATAAATGTTTATATAAATATCAAGAGTATGTCCCTAAATAATTCAGGTACTCTTGATATTGTAAAGTGCCCTTGATATAATGTAAGTGACATGGTGCCCTTAATACACCATGAGCCTATAGGCCCAATGTGCTCTTAATTAACAGATACCCATGTTCCTAATCCAAGTAGGCCTACTCCATCAACGTGTTCTTAATACCCCCAGTTATTACCTCCTAGCTCCTCCTGTCAGCGCATGTCTCTACCTATTTTGTACCCCACATAATAAAAAGTTGAATTTTAATGTCAAAATTGAAGTTACTTAAAATTAGCTTTTAAATGTATCCCCCGATCATTTTATTGCCCCGCCATCCCGTTTTCCTCCTTTAAAGGTAGGGGAAGGTGGGGTAATGGCGGACACATTTTGTCAGAGAGGTATAACACACATATAATACGTCATATAACAATAAAAATCATGTAAACACAAAGCACTGTGATGGTTCTACCTTTTATCAAGTTTTTATCAACTCATCATTTTGAAATTCGAAGCTACGACGCAATAAAAAAAAATGGCGTCGTCCGGCATTACCCCACACTCTGGGGGTAATCCCGGACCGTATTTTTCAATGGCAGCCCTCTTTTTATTGGAATACAGCTATTTCAATGGGAGTTAAAAAATACCCTTTTTAAAAGTGTAGCAGAAATCAAAGAACAATGTCACATATTTATATGGTCAACAACTATTACCGATTTATGATGTTAAATTGACCACGCCCATATTGGTTACCATGGAAACGGTACATGTCCGGGATTACCCCAATCCATGTACAATGTATGGGCACATCCTCTCTTATTATTATGCTCATCATTGTGACTCCGAATTCATTTCTTTTTTATCAGAAGGTATCATACATTAAATTAAAAAATAATAAGACTTTGTTTTCCTTGATGTAGAAATACCAGTTTCAAAGAGAAAGTAATGCACCAAAATATCAACTTGCCCAAAAAGTGATTTTTGTAATTCTCGCGAGAATTTGCGAGACAACCATCCCATTTAGGTTTTGTATGATTTCAATGGAGAGGCACCTAACATCATAGGGTGGCAAAATACCCCCTTCTTTCACCTGCCTTTAGATACAGCCCTGTCCGCGATTACCCGCGTCCGCCATTACCCCACCTTCCCCTATATTATGTGATCTTGCCATGGAACGTCCTCAACATCGAAAAAAATTGAAAGCAGATTTTCTTGCAGATTTACATTTCTGATCATAAATCGTACATACATTCCAAGTTACAGGGTGATACGATTCTTCATTACTTCAAAATCATGGTTTTAGAGTGAAAATAAACTGTCGGATATCCGATAACTTATATTATTCTAGTCTAAATTCACTCTAAAACCATGATTTTGAGGTAATTAGGAATCGTATCGCTCTGTAACTTGGAATGTATGCACGATTTATGATCAGAAATGTAAATCTGCAAGAAAATCTACTTTCTAAAAAAAATCACGAATAGAGGGCGCTCTCTGGAAAAGATCACATAATATGCCTTTAACATATGGTGCTGGTGCAAGTGTCACCACTGCCCATATGCACATACTGTATCCAGGTAATTCAGTAGGCCTACGTTCTGAGCGTTATAGTTTTATAGTCGGTCGTTTAGTTTTATGGTCGGCGGATTCTATCATCAAGATCACTTGTACCATTCCACGCTTGTACTTGAGCACAATGTGTGCCATCCGGGTTTTGTTTGGGCTATTTACATTAAATACATCAACGTATAGTATATGTAGTCCCTTTATCATGTTTGCTGTGTTCTATAAAGCCTCCCGAGATACTATACCTGAGTGACAACAATTTATCATCTCCGGTAAACCTCCCATTTGGAGTACCACAAGGCTCTGTGTTGGGCCCTCTATTTTTCACCATTTATGCTTCTCCAGTTGTTAATATTGCTCGTAAACATAATTTAGATGTACATACATACGCCGATGATACTCAACTATATTTGTCGTTTAATGTAAATGATGCTGCTGAGGAAAGTTTAGCCCGTCAGCGTATTGAACTGTGTATTTCTGATATTGGATTATGGATGTCAAAAAACAAATTGAAATTGAATGATAGCAAAACAGAACTGCTGATTATATCTTCAAAAAAGGCTCAGAATAAGATCCAGCATAAGAATATTCAGATTGGTTCTTCAACTATTTCTGCCTCTACCAATGTTCGCAATTTGGGAATATATCTTGATTCTACGTTATCAATGGAGAACCATGTCAAAAAGGTGTGTCAATCAGCATATTTCCAAATTAGAAACCTCAGTTTCATTAGAAAACTTCTCTCTAAGGATACAGCAGAAATACTATTGCATGCTTTTGTAACATCGCGCCTAGACAATGGAAATGCTTTACTTAATGGAATAACTGAACAACAACTTAAGAAACTGCAACGTATACAGAACTCGGCTGCTCGCGTTTTAACAAAGACTCGCAAATTTGATCATATCACACCTACTCTGCGGAGTCTTCACTGGTTGCCTGTTCGAGAACGGATCCAATATAAAACTCTACTTCTGACATGGAAAGGTTTAAACAATATGGCACCTTCTTATATAACCGACCTTCTCTCTCCATATACTCCTACTCGCAGTCTAAGGTCATCAGAAAAGTGTTTATTATCAGTTCCACGAACAACATCCTCTTACGGTGATCGTGCTTTTTCAACCGTTGCTCCAAAACTTTGGAACTCTTTACCCATAGATGTTCGTCAGTCAAATTCTCCCCATCGGTTTAAATCAGGACTCAAAACATTCTTATTCAATTCTGCTTATGACTGCTAATATCAACTGTTTTTGATTATTACATTTTGTTTGCCATGCTATTGTTATTGTTTTGTTTTGTTTTTGTTTTTTTAATATTCAATTTGTAATTTAACAATTTTTTGTTTTGGATTTTGTTCAGCGCAAGTTTGTTACATATCATATTTTTTTCTGTGATTTTCACTGTACTGTATTGTTTTTCTTGTTGTTCATTGCGCCTTGGATTAGAACTTGTTTCTAGATAAATGGCGCATTATAAATGCTTATTTATTATTATTATATTATACCTGAGTGTATAACACCCTTAAAATTCAGTTATCACAGGTGGCCCACCTGCGCATAGTATATCCAGGTAATTTGAGACTCGTTTTATAGTGAACCCCGTAATCCAGATACCACGGATGCCCTGAATAATCCAGACACTCTATAATAATCATGATAATGTACCACACGTTCCGTTTATCCAGATGCCCCATGTGCCCTTATATCCAGATTATCAAGTAAGGGAAGTGCGGAGAGGAGGAGGTGGCTTTAGGGTACACTATTAGAAAAAAGGGTGCTTCAGAGGGGTTCTTGGCTGTCCCGTATAATGGTTTAAAGGTTCTTTGATGTTAAAGGCCCCAAAAGGTTCTGTAGAGAACCTTTAGAGGTTCTAAAGACCAATGTTTGCCCATATTTTGCCTATTTTGAACCTTAAAATGGTTCTTTTTGGAACCTTTAGGTGATATAAAGGGTCCATACGGGACAGCCAAGAACCCCTGAAGCCTGAAGCATCCTTTTTCTAAGAGTGTACGGACTGCCTGCTTTCACTCTGCTCCGTTTCAATGTGCACGGTTTGCGCCACAAACGCGTACACTTTTTGTCTGCGCCGAACCGCGTGCGCCATGTTAAACGCGGTCGCGCAGCACAACATAGAAACGGTTGACATGGTACTGCCAGTTTCTTTATCGATAGCAAACGTCGCATTCATCTATGTTACTAATGTGAAAGTGTCACTTTAAGATCTGTGTAAGAGTTTTTGTTTACATTTAGAAAATATCGTGAAATATTTTTATTTGTCGGACGTATAAATGCTTGTTACTATGCGATCTTTAAGAATAACAAACAGCCGCATATACAGAAATGTAGCTATATCCCTGAAGAAAATATTTTGGGTGAAGACCATATGTCATCACTCACTCCGAAAACCACAATTTGTGTCCGAACAGTAGCTACCCGAGTAAAATAAATTCAACATTTTGGATTTTCACATGTGATCCTTTCTGCGCATGTCTGAAAACGGGAAACAACGGGCATTGAACTATCTAATTAGCTCGTGTATTAGAGGCGCAATTACCACGCTTTTTCAGTTGAAGAGGGACGCGAGTGCAAAATTATTATTGAACTATCTAATCAGGCGAGGGACCGAAAATTAGTATATAGATAAAAGATAAGCATAATAAAAAATACCAATCAAAGAACATTAACGATAGGTTAAAAGATAATTAAATATACAATGTAATAATATACAGATACAATTTAAACATTAAAAAAGCATGGATTAAAAACACACACATTTTTTTATAATAAAAGGGTGCATTTGCATCCGAAATTGACCAACAACTTACGCCTGCGGAAATAGATGAGTTTTAAGCATTTTTTAAAAAGATTTGACACTGCATGCGGTGCGTATGGAGAGTGGGAGATCATTCCACAGCCTTGGACCGATATATGAGAAAGCGGTTTCAGTCTTAGTATGTTTGTTGAAAGGTACAACCAGGCGGAAAGTGTCGTTGGAAGATCTCAAACCAGCTCTTGGACAGACATACGGCATCAAAATCTGAGATAAATAGGTAGGCCCAAGATTATGTACACCATTGTACACATGCAGCAAGATCTTGAAGTCAATTCTCTGCTGGATAGGCAACCAATGAAGCTTCCGCAAGAGTGGTTCAGCACTTGTGCGTCTATTTTTACAAAAGACTAGACGCGCAGCACGATTTTGAAGTAAATACTACAACTAATAACAGTTACAACAGAAAGACACACAAGATTATATTGAGTAGACAAGAGATTATGAGAATACACAAGTTTCTTTCAAACAAGCTGTTATAGCACACACATTTTTTAGCACTTTTAAGGTGAAATCACCATGTTTTATATAATGTGTATCTTGAGTTCGATAAATCCGATATTCATGATCTAAAATTCTAATGAAATAGTACAGTATGACAAAGATGATGTAAAAACAACGGATCTAATCCCATCAACTTTGATGATGACAAAATATATTGAACTTTGGGCATCGATGGGTACTAATCATTTTGGGACAGCCTGTATGTCTGTCTCGCTCGCACCTCTACGGCTTGCATGTTTGAAAAGCCCGCTAAGAAATATGTATACTGATACTGATTCACCGACGCGATTTATGTAACAATATTTTAAAAAGTATTTTATACATTACTATTTCACTCGGTGATTTATTAGATCTAAACTCGAACCCACGAGCACTTTGGACAATCACTTTGAGCGTGTTTCTGCCTGGGAAGTTTGCCCAGCAGAAACAGGCAGAACCCGGCAATAATCGGCAAAATATGTTTGCAGTGCCCCAGCAGAAACACGCACGCTCTTATAATAATACACAATGGGCGATTCCGTTTGAAATCCAAACACCCTATGGAAGACATTACTTCAATCTCCCCCAAAGGGAGTGTGAGTTTCAAATGGGGTTGCCAATGGTGAAGATAAAGCTTTTAATAACCAATATTTAAACATTAGTACTGGTGTTTCAAGCGACCGATCACATAAAACAAGTCAATACAGCGTCATATGATCATAACCAAATTAGTTATTTCTGAAACGTTTTTCTGTATACCAATCAAAATACCAAAAAGTGTTGATTAGACCACAAGAGAGCAAAAAGCATAAAATATCATAAGCATGATAAGTGTATTTTCTCAAACATGACACGGGTCAAATATTTTAAAGTGTGCGTCAATGGATTTCAGCCAGCATTGCTTTAACTTTTGTTTGATACGTTTCTTATAATGGAAAGGCGAGCTCCCACTTTTGGTTTCTATACTCCAGTTGGCATCCTCTGGACAGTAACGTAACTTTACAGGCGCAGCAATTACGCACCCGCACATGTATCTTCCGTTTTTCTACGCTCGTGTGTATACGCCAGCGCTTCGAGTATGCGCGCGCGTTTATGTGCTGCAATTTAGTATAATACGCAGTTACGTCACTGTCTCGTGATGGATAAATATACTCATAGCCACAAGCATGGTTACATTTATTGTCTTCAAGTCATCAAGTGCATGCCCAGTTCCTCTGTGGCGAACTCTTCTGGCGGTGGGCTAATGAGCTTTTTATTTTGAGAAGACACTTTAGAAGTTTTTCGTTCTGCTTAATCTTACCTAAAGTACACATCTTTATAAGGTAAGCATGAAGGTTCGAGTTGACAACTTGTGTTGCGCCCTCAGGCCAAAAAACAAAAACAAGTTGACTTGCCATTTCAGGGCCAGAGTCTGGGTCGGACGGTCGGATTTATTTTTATTGATTTTTTTTAATTTGTGTAATTTGTGAAAATTTAAACTACACAAAAAGACATTTTAAAGATTTTAAAAACATTTTTTAAACAAGCAGATACTACTCAAAACACGTTTTCATCTTCCTTTACTGTTATGTGCTTCTTTCAATTTTTTTATTTTTTTTATTTCTATTTTTTTTTGAAAAATAAATAAATAAATAGCGACCATAGATTTCCGAAAATTCGGGTCGGTCGGAAAGGGCAAGTCAACTCTTTTTTGTTGTTGGCCTCATTCGTAATAACATATTTGAGAAGTGTTGACAGAACATTATATATATAATTAAAATCCCCTCAAAACCTACAAAATTAACTAAAATACTTCTATTTTGCATTTAAATTAAGTAGCGGAAATCAGGATTAGAATCTAAATTTAATCGTAAGGGACAACAAGTGCCTTTTCTGGGAATATCCTTGGTGTAAGACATTCATATGTTAGACAAGTGTAAAGACCCCATTACGGAATAAAGCTGTTATACTTTAATGAGTCAATAAAGGATTTTGTGCTAGGTTATTTCCGTGCTGTCTTACACCAACGATTAACACTTTTCTTCCTACTGTGATTAGGTATCATAAGATGCTAAAATAAGGCAAAAATACGTCTAGGACCGGCAATGTTTCAAACTATTTACCGGTGTGTAATCTAAAAGAACAGGTTTACCGGTGTGTAATCTAAAAGAACAGGTTAGATGTACATAGAAGGGTAAACCAATAGGGACTGCTCATGAGGGAAATACTAGGGTGAACCATTGCCCCGAGGTGATCTGGAGACCGTAAGAATCCTGTAGAGAATCCGAATTATCATGGATCATCAATCATCAAACCCGTTTTTTCGCCTGTTTCCTTTCCAATCGCATAAGGATCTTCCAGTTCCGTTTTGATATCATGTTTTTAGCAATGAGAGACAACAGTTTCCCTTGCTGATGTACCATCATGGTAAGTGTGGATAACCTGTATATTGGTAGATAATTAACATCGAGAACAATTAACAAAATTATTAACAAAAACAACTAGTGAAAATTGTGCTTCAAGAAGCACGGATATTGGCTGCATTTTCAATGACCCCTAGTGACCCCTGCGTGGATAGTAGAATGTTTCATGAATAATTTTGTGCACATGCCTCTTAGGAATGTTTTGAAATTTACATTTTGACCCCAATGACCTCTCCTGACCTTTGACATAAAGGTCAATATTGACTTTTGGTGAGTGTGGATAACCTGTATATTGGTAGAAAATGAACAATATCACGATCAAGGACAATTTACAAAATGAATAACAGAAACATTAAAAATGGATGCCAATATAGTAATCTTACTATAATTCACCGTATGTTGTATGTATGTATGTGTGTATGTATGTATGTATGTATCCTGAAAAGGCTTTCTCATTTTGCATTTTAAAGCCGTGAATATTTCACTGATACTAAATAATGACCGGACACGGGTTATAAGCTATAAATGGCCGAAAACCGTACAGAATTGACCGAGATATGAGCAAAATGATGTCCAATTTAGGCCTTTTCAGCCCGGCTTTTGAGACTAATTTCTACGGGCCATGTTTGTTTTTCTCTGCGTACACTGTAACCATGCAGTCGGCGAGCGTTACACACAGCGCGCAGCAGTGCGCCATGCAAAATAAACGCGCACACGCACCCCTACACACGCGGGCGGGCAAATATTGGAGAAATACGCTGCGCCACGGGAGTTGGTTTCGGTTTAGGCCTTGGGGTTGCATAAGCCACGGGCGGGGGCGGGGCGGTTAGTGGTTGTGTGTAATGATTCCTTTAGGGCCTAGGTTATGTTATGGTTATGTAGTTTGGGATGGGGTTAATAAAGAAATGTATTATTAAATTGCGTAACGATGGTGTCAGATGTGGGATTTGATACTTTATGTGACACGGGCGGGCGGACAAATATTGGAGAAGTACGCGCTACGGGAGATAGTTAAGGTTAGGCCTTGGCGTTGAGATAAATTGCGGGCGGGGAACTTTGGGCTTTGGGCTTGAGGTATGCTACGGGGAGGGGCGGGCGGGGCGGTGACGAATGGGGGTTGTGTGTAATGATGTAATGTGGTTTGGGAGACAGGGGGTTAATGAAAAAATGTGATGCTAAATTGCGTAACGGATATGCCACTGGACGGGGGCGGGCCGTGAGGGGACAGGGAGGGGGAGGGACGGGTGGGTAATTTTCAACAACAAAAAATTTAAATTTAAAAACTTTTGAATTAGGCTACAAAACCTTTTGATTTAAAACAAAAATGTTTTAAATATTGTTCTATTCCTATATGTTTCGTTATAAATTGTCAACACTTTATTTTTGTAGGTGTCTATCTGGTAGGCCCTACTCCCTAGCGGGAGCCCGTCCGCAGGACGGGCGTCCCGCTAGTCTTACTATAATTTGTCTTATGGTGTGAGTATGTATGTATGTATCCATAAAAGGCTCTCTCAGTTCGCAACTAAACGCCGTGAACTTTGCACTGATAGAAGATGATTATAATGTGAGTGTTATAAGCTATAAATGACTGAAAACCGTACAGAATTGACCGAGATATGAGTAAAAAACCATGAAAATCCATGGATACGGGCCGTGTTTGTTTTGTTTATCTTATGCGTACTGCAACCATGCATTCGGCGCCTAACGCATAACGCGGCGTAGTGCGCCATGTAAAATAAACGCTCACACGCACTACACGCGCGGGCGGACAAATATGGAGAAATACGCTGCGCTACTGGAGTTGATTAATTTAGGCCTTGAAGGTGTATTAAGCTCGGGGCGGGCGGGAACGGCGGTAGGGGCGGGGACGGTGGATGAAGGATGGGAGGGGGAGGATGGGAGGGGGAGGGCGGGCGGGGAGAGTCTTACTATAATTTGTCTTATGGTGTGAGTATGTATGTATCCATAAAAGGCTCCCTCATTTTACGCCTAAACGCCGTGAACGTTGAACTGATGAAAGATGATAATAATGTGAGTGTTATAAGCTATAAATGGCCGAAAACCGTACAGAATTGACCGAGATATGAGCAAAATTATGTCCAATTTAGGCCTTTTCAGCCCGGCTTTTGAGACTAATTTCTACGGGCCATGTTTGTTTTTCTCTGCGTACACTGTAACCATGCAATCGGCGCGCGTTACACATAGCCCGCAGCAGTGCACCATGCAAAATAAACGCGCACACGCACTACACCCACGCACCCCTACACACGCGGGCGGGCAAATATTGGAGAAATACGCTGCGCCACGGGAGTTGGTTTCGGTTTAGGCCTTGGGGTTGCATAAGCCACGGAGCGGGGGCGGGGCGGTTAGGGGTTGTGTGAGTAATGATCCCTTCAGGGCCTAGGTTATGTTATGGTTATGTAGTTTGGGATGGGGTTAATAAAGAAATGTATTATTAAATTGCGTAACGATGGTGTCAGATGTGGGATTTGATACTGTAGTGACACGCGGGCGGACAAATATTGGAGAAGTACGCCGCGCTACGGGAGATAGTTAAGGTTAGGCCTTGGCGTTGAGATAAATTGCGGGCGGGGAACTTTGGGCTTTGGGCTTGAGGTATGCCACGGGGAGGGGCGGGCGGGGCGGTGACGAATGGGGGTTGTGTGTAATGATGTAATGTGGTTTGGGAGACAGGGGGTTAATGAAAAAATGTGATGCTAAATTGCGTAACGGATATGCCACTGGACGGGGGGCGGGCCGGGAGGGGACAGGGAGGGGGAGCGACGGGTGGGGTACGGGAGATGGTTAAGGTTTAGGCCTTGGTGTTGAAATATGCCACGGGACGTGTGCGGGCGGGGGTAATTTTCAAATTTTTTTAAATTGAAATTTAAAAACTTTTGAATTAGGCTACAAAACCTTTTGATTTAAAACAAAAATGTTTTAAATATTGTTCTATTCCTATGTGTTTCGTTATAAATTTTCAACACTTTATTTTTGTAGGTGTCTATCTGGTAGGCCCTACTCCCTAGCGGGAGAGCCCGTCCGCAGGACGGGCGTGCCGCTAGTCTTACTATAATTCACCGTATGTTGTATGTATGTATGTGTGTATGTATGTATGTATGTATGTATGTATCCTGAAAAGGCTTTCTCATTTTGCATTTTAAAGCCGTGAATATTTCACTGATACTAAATAATGACCGGACACGGGTTATAAGCTATAAATGGCCGAAAACCGTACAGAATTGACCGAGATATGAGCAAAATGTTGGCAATTTATGGCCTTTTCAGCCCGGCTTTTGAGACTATTTCATGTTTGTTTTTCTCTGCGTACACTGTAACCATGCAGTCGGCGCGTAGCACATAACGCGTCGCATTGCGCCATGCAAAATAAACGCGCACACGCACTACACCCACGCACCCCTACACACGCGGGCGGGTAAATATTGTAGAAATACGCTGCGCCACACGGGGTTGGTTATGGTTTAGACATTGGGGTTGAGATAAGCCACGGGGCGGGCGAAGGCGCAGGGACGGCAGGGCGGGCGGGGGGGGGGGGGGGGGGGGGGCGGGGGGGGGGGGGGGGTCATAAGGTAACGAAATGATGTGGTTTCTGATAAAACAGAACAATATATGGTGAATCTAAATTACGTAACATGGTGTCAGATGTGGGATTTGATACTGTATGCGACACGCTGGCGGACAAATATTGTAGAAATACGCCTTTTGTACGGGAGATGGTTAAGGTTAGGCCTTGGCGTTGAGATATATAAACCGCGGGACGGGAACTTTAGGCCTTGGGTTGAGATATGCCACGGGCGGGGCGGGGGCGGTGACGAATGGGGGTGTAATGTGGTTTGGGAGGCAGGGGGTTAATGAAGAAATGTGATGCTAAATTGCGTAACGGATATGCAGCGGACGGGAGCGGGCGGAGCGGGGCAGGGCGCCGGGGAGTGACTGGTGGGCTACGGGAGATGGTTAAGGTTAAGGCCTTGGAGTTGAAATATGCCACGGGGCGTGGGGGGGGGGGGGGGGGGGGGGCGGGGGCGGGCGGGGCGGGATGGTGACGGTTGGGGTACGGGAGATGGTTAAGGTTTATAGTCTATCCATCGAAGAGCGATCTTTGGTGCTCGGATGGGCAGGGGAGATGAGCAAAAATAAGATGTGCTGTCTTCTGGCGTATATTTGCTATTTGTCGAAGGATCCCATTTTATTCCAACCTCCAGTCGAACCTCATCTATAATGTGAATTGAAACAATTAAGCTGCCTTATGCAAAAACACACAACACTGTTCAAATGCATATTATTCTCATCACACGCATGCACATAGCAGCTACGTCTAGTGTACCATTCCAGAGAGAGACAAATATCGAACCATTTGCGCATTATCTGAAATCAAAAGGCTTCGAAATCGTCACCTGTGATTTCGGCCTATGAATAGAATCACAAAGCTGAAAAAAGATCGAAAGTGATGGACTTTGAACAGTTACCATAATCATCACCTGTGATTTCGGCATATGAATAAAATCACAAAGCTGAACAAGATCGAAAGTGATGGACTTTAAACATTTAGCATAATGTAGGAGGCCACATTTAATTTTTATTTGCTATCTTGTAATGTTTCCAACAGTAAATAATGTTTATTTTCAGGTTAGCCGGGCATACGATAAAATGGTTGTAAAATGATATGAAACTTCGTATCCCTATGTTCTGTCTGCATGTCCGAACCAATCAGATTTCCTTGTTAAGTATAGAAAGAAACAAAAACAATGATATGGTATCAATATTGAAAGGTACGATTTTCATTTTCAAACAAATATTATACAATTTGAACGTTGACATACCGTAAGTAAAGTTTATTTTCTGACTTGTACGTCTTCATCGGGGTCTATCACTCTACATCAAGCATGTGCAACCTTTTCTACCACACGGGCCGCATTGTGATTTTGAGAACTATTCACGGGCCGCAGTGATTGTCAAACATTCCAAAACACATCCGGAGGAGGAGAGGGGAATCCATTGCTCATGGAATACCCGCTTCTCTTCGTGTAATTTCCTCTTTTTACTCGCTGTTGCTGCTGCAGCGCCATTTTAACCAGGGATTTTATCACCAATCACGCCTTGAGTTATATTTACTTAATGCAGCGCGTCACCCTACTAATTCTAGGGGAGCACACCACTAAGTCAATCTGCCATTTGTGTAAACTAGGAAGTTCCGGTTAAAACGGGCCGCATCAATGGGAATTTTAGGATTGCTTTGCGGGCCGCAGATTAGAGGTCCGCGGGCCGCATGTGGCCCGCGGGCCGCAGGTTGCACACGCTTGCTCTACATGTACCTGTTCATAGAGGCCTGCAGTACAGTAGAGCTTAAATGGCACCAACTAAGACCATTAAAAATGAGATGCAGCCAGTGCTTGCCAAATTGAAAGCATTTTTTTTTTTTGAAATGGAGAAATTGGAAGGGAAAGCTATACCTGTCTTTACAACGTCAATTAAACTGACTCTCATGGCACAACTTGGGTTATGATGATAAAAGTAGGTGGGGTAACATAATTATTTTTTATTATGGCCGTTTTTCACTCTACTGATTCTATCGATATTTTCGTCAGAAAATAGCCTCCTCTTCCAGTCAATGGAACGGCTCGGTCACATGATTGGAAGATCGGTCTCAGATGGATAGACTATAGGCCTTGGAGTTAAAATATGCCACGGGGCGTGATATTTTAAATATTGTTCTATTCCTGTGTGTTTCGTTATAGATTTTCCAACATTTTGTGTTGTTTCATTTGTAGCCTGTGTTCTATCTGGTAGGCCCTACTCCCTAGCGGGAGAGCCCGTCCGTAGGACGGGCGTCCCGCTAGTCTTACTATAATTCACCGTATGTTGTATGTATGTATGTATGTATGTATGTATGTGTGTATGTATCCTGAAAAGGCTTTCTCATTTTGCATCTTAAAGCCGTGAATATTGCACTGATAATAGATGATGTCTTGAGACAGGTTATAAGCTATAAATGGCCGAAAACCGTACAGAATTGACCGAGATATGAGCAAAATTATGTCCAATTTAGGCCTTTTCAGCCCGGCTTTTGAGACTAATTTCTACGGGCTATGTTTGTTTTTCTCTGCATACACTGTAACCATGCAGTCGGCGCGCGTTACACATAGCGCACAGCAGTGCGCCATGCAAAATAAACGCGCACACGCACTACACCCACGCACCCCTACACACGCGGGCGGGCAAATATTGGAGAAATACGCTGCGCCACACGGGAGTTGGTTTCGGTTTAGGCCTTGGGGTTGCATAAGCCGCGGGGCGGTTAGGGGTTGTGTGTAATGATCCCTTTAGTGCCTAGGTTATGTTATGGTTATGTAGTTTGGGATGGGGTTAATAAAGAAATGTATTATTAAATTGCGTAACGATGGTGTCAGATGTGGGATTTGATACTGTATGTGACACGCGGGCGGACAAATATTGGAGAAGTACGTCGCGCTACGGGAGATAGTTAAGGTTAGGCCTTGGCGTTGAGATAAATTGCGGGCGGGGAACTTTGGGCTTTGGGGTTGAGGTATGCCACGGGGAGGGGCGGGCGGGGCGGTGACGAATGGGGGTTGTGTGTAATGATGTAATGTGGTTTGGGAGACAGGGATTAATGAACAAATGTGATGCTAAATCGCGTAACGGATATGCCACTGGACGGGGGCGGGCCGGGAGGGGACAGGGAGGGGGAGGGACGGGTGGGGTACGGGAGATGGTTAAGGTTTAGGCCTTGGTGTTGAAATATGCCACGGGGCGTGTGCGGGCGGGGGGTAATTTTCAATTTTTTTTTATAATTTAAAAACTTTTGAATTAGGCTACAAAACCTTTTGATTTAAAACAAAAATGTTTTAAATATTGTTCTATTCCTATGTGTTTCGTTATAAATTTTCAACACTTTATTTTGTAGGTGTCTATCTGGTAGGCTCTACTCCCTAGCGGGAGAGCCCGTCCGCAGGACGGGCGTCCCGCTAGTCTTACTATAATTTGCCGTATGTTGTGAGTATGTATGTATGTATGTATGTATGTATCCATAAAAGGCTCTCTCAGTTTGCAACTAAACGCCGTGAACGTTGCACTGATAAAAGATTATTAAAATGTGAGTGTTATAAGCTATAAATGGCTGAAAACCGTACAGAATTGACCGAGATATGAGCAAAAGCGGGAAATCCAGGGCCTTTTCAGCCCGGCTTTTGAGACTATTTCTACGGGCCATGTTTGTTTTTTCTCTATGCGTACACTGTAACCAAGCAGTCGGCGCGCGTAACACAAAACGCGTCGCAGTGCGCCATGCAATATAAACGCGCACACGCACTACACTCACGCACCCTACACACGCGGGCGGGCAAATATTGGAGAAATACGCTGCGCCACGGGAGTTGGTTACGGTTTAGGCCTTGGGGTTGAGAAAGCCCCGGGGCGGGGCGGTGACGGTTAGGGGTTGTGTGTAATGATTTCCTTAGGGCCTAGGTTATGTAAGGGCGGATGGGGTTAATAAAGAAATGTATTATTAAATTGCGTAACGATGGTGTCAGATGTGGGATTTTATACTGTATGTGACACGCGGGCGGACAAATATTGGAGAAATACGCCGCGCTACGGAAGATGGTTAAGGTTAGGCCTTTGCGTTGAGATAAGCCGCAGGGCGGGGAACTTTGGGCCTCGGGGTTGAGATATGCCACGGGTGGGGCGGGCGGGGGCGGTGACGAATGGGGGTTGTGTGTAATAATGTAATTGTAATGTGGTTTGGGAGACAGGGCAGGGGAGTGACGGATGGGGTTCGGGAGATGGTTAAGGTTTAGGCCTGGGAGTTGAAATATGCCACGGGGCGTGGGCGGGTGTCTTTTTTTTAAAATTGATATTTGAAAACTTTTGAATTAGGCCTACTACAAAACCTTTTGATTTAAAACGAAAATGTTTTAAACATTGTTCTATTCCAACACTTAAAGTTGTTTCATTTTGTAGTTGTTTGAAGCTTGAAGCTTGAAGCTTGAAGTGAATAATCCTTATAGCAGCTCTAGTGGGAGCTAAACTAGGATGTGGTGCTGATTTGACGTCATAGCCAATAGGTGCAAGTAAAAAAGAAGGTGGGAACGGAGACAAGTAGGAACAAACAAAGTAAATGTGCACTATGTACATGGAGATGCCCAGTTTACAGCATTTTGGTGTTGGGCGGAGGCAGCATGTCTCTGATGACTGGCAGAGCCGCTCCTTTGAAGGCGTTAACCGTGGGTGCTATGATGATGGGTGGTTGTAAATTATTCCAGATGCGGATGGTTCTTCGGTAGAATGAAAATTTGAAGGCCTCTGTGGTGGTTGATGGTATTTGATATTTAAGTGTGTGGTCCTGGCGGGCAAAGTATGTAGCTGGGATGACGCATGGTGGAAATTGTATGTTGACTAAATTGTAGTGGATTTTGTAAAACATGACATTTTGGTTCAGAAGCCGACGTACATGGAGTGGGTTCCATCCCAGGGTGGTAATGAGGGATGACACAGATGTTGTCCTCCTGTAGTCAGCACAGACGAACCTCGCTGCTGCACGCTGGACTTGCTTGAGCTGGTTTACCAATGTTGATGTAAAAGGGTTCCAGACTTCTGAAGCATATTCTAGACGTGGCCGAACTAGGGATTCGTAAGCCCTTATCTTGACTTTTTTTGAACAGGGAGCTAGAGTCCTGCGGACTAGGCCCAGAGTCCGGTTTGCCTTTTTAATGGTGGTTTGGCAATGGCTGTTCCAACGGAGATCATCTGCAATCGTTACACCAAGATAATCATGCTCTTTGACGCTCGAGAGTGGCTCACCAAAGATGGAATATGTGAACACACTGGGCTGACGCTTGCGGGTGATACTGAGTGATGCGCATTTCTTGATGTTAAATTCCATCAGCCAGGTGTCTGCCCATCGAGCTAGCGTTTGAAGATCCTGTTGTAGAACTTGGTGGTCTTCTGGCGAATGGATCTCACGGTACACTATGCTGTCATCCGCAAAGAGCCTGATATTGGATTGGATGCTTTCCTGGATGTCATTTATGTACAGTAGGAATAGGGCTGGTCCAAGCACAGACCCCTGTGGGACACCAGATGTGACCGGAGCCCAAGATGAGTGTATGCCATTCACCGAAACAGCTTGCTTGCGATCAGCGAGAAAGGCTTTGATCCAGCCGAGCGTTGAGCCCCTGATGCCATAGAACTGTAGTTTAGCGGATAGGTGGCGATGGGAGACCTTATCGAACGCTTTACTGAAGTCTAGGAGAATGACATCAGTTTGTCCTCTGTTGTCCAGGGTGGATGCCCAGTCGTGAACTGATGTAATTAGTTGTGTGACTGTTGATAGTCGTTCTCTGAAGCCATGCTGAGAGTCAAGAAGAATTTTGTGAAGGCTGAGGTGCTTAGCAACATGGCTCAGGACGATGTGCTCCTGGATTTTGCAACAGATGCAGGTTAGCGATATTGGCCTGTAGTTTGCAGGGTCAGATTTGGTGCCTTTTTTGTATATTCCAGTGACTATCGCTTGCTTCCACTGTGAGGGCACGGTTCCTTTGTCGATGGACTGTTGGAAGAGGAATGTTAAGGCAGGTGCTATTTCCGTTGCCACAGTTTTGAGAAGTCTTGGTGGAATTTCATCTGGGCCGCAGGCTTTATTTGGAATTAGTTGTTGCAGCTGTTTCAGAACACCATCTTGGTAGATTGACAGGTGGCTTATATCAGGGTATGGTGAGGTACCTTTGTCTGTTGTGGCATCCGAGGTTTGGGTAGAAAACACGGACTGGAATTGGGCGTGGCTTGAGCTTTGTCCAGATCTGTGGTGCATAATTTTGTGCGTGTGCGAAGTGCTGGAATCCCTAGGTTTTCTGTACGCATCAGCTTTACGTATGACCAGAATGTCTTCGGCTTCTCTGTGATGCTTGCTCCTACAACATTATTGACATAATTTGCGTGGGCCTGATGGATGAGTTTGGCAAGGCCGTTTCGATACTGGCGAAAACCGCTCCAGTGTGATGATAAGCTGGAATTTCTTGCTCGCCTGTAAAGCCTGTCTCTTTTCCTCAACTTGCGTTTGATTTGGGGGGTTATCCATGGTAGGTGGCGCCTCTTTCCCATCATTTTTGAGGGAACGTTTGTTCTATCTGGTAGGCCCTACTCCCTAGCGGGAGAGCCCGTCCGAAGGACGGGCGTCCCGCTAGTCTTTTGCCGTATGTTGTATGTATGTATGTATGTATGTATGTATGTATCCATAAAAGGCTCTCTCAGTTTGTAACTAAACGCCGTGAACGTTGCACTGATAAAAGATGATTATAATGTGAGTGTTATAAGCTATAAATGGCTGAAAACCGTACAGAATTGACCGAGATATGAGCAAAAGCGGGAAATCCAAAGCCTTTTCAGCCCGGCTTTTGAGACTATTTCTACGGGCCATGTTTGTTTTCTCTATGCGTACACTGTAACCATGAGTCGGCGCGCGTAACGCATAACGCGTCGCAGGCGCCATGCAAACGCGCCAACGCGCACACGCACTACACCCACGCACCCCTACTACACACGCGGGCGGGCAAATATTTGAGATATACGCTGTCTCACGGGAGTTGGTTACGGTTTAGGTCTTGGGGTTGAGATAAGCCACGGGGCGGGCAGAGGCGGGAACGGCGGCGGGTCGGGGACGGGGAGGGGGGCTGGGCGGCGGTCGGGGCGAGGGGGGTCTAATGAAGAAATGTGGTTTGGGTTTGTGTAATGATGTAATGTGGTTTGGGAGGCAGGGGGTTAATGAAGAAATGTGATGCTAAATTGCGTAACGGATATGCCTCGGGGCGGGGGAAGGGCGGGAACGGCGGCGGTGTCGGGAAGGGGGGATGGGGCGGCGGGCGGGGGCGAGGGTGGTCTAATGAAGAAATGTGGTTTGGGTTTGTGCAATGATGTAATGTGGTTTGGGAGGCAGGGGGTTAATGAAGAAATGTGATGCTAAATTGCGTAACGGATATGCCACGGGCGGGGGATTGACGGGTGGGGTACGGGAGATGGTTAAGGTTTAGGCCTTGGAGTTGAAATATGCCACGGGGCGTGGGTCTTTTTATTGTTTGAAATTTGACAACTTTTGAATTGAAACAAAACCTTTTGATTTAAAACAAAAATGTTTTAAATATTGTTCTATGTGTTTCGTTATAAATTTTTCAACACTTATGTGTTGTTTCATTTTGTAGGTGTTCTATCTGGTATGCCCTACTCCTAGCGGGAGAGCCCGTCCGAAGGACGGGCGTCCCGCTAGTGTTAATAAAATCGTCGTATTTCAATCATTCCAAATTTAATGCAATTCAAGTGTCAAGTATTGTGTATACTCGTCTCAAATTGCAGTATATTTCAAAGCAAAAGTAACGATGATAAATACGATATATAAAGAATAATATGTCAATATAAGCTTACATTTCATCATGTCGAGAAATTTCGAGCATTACATCTTCATTCGAGATTTCTTTGTTCGTCTCTTCGCTTGACTTCTGTAAAAATTTCGTAGTAGAACCACCAGAAGTAAACATCATCATGATCTGTATACAAAGTCAGATTGTTTATATAGGTTTGAAATACTAGTAAATATTCCAACAAGGGCCCGTGTCATATAGGACACCTGAAATTGTAACATAACAAACAAAATTAAAAAATAAGTAGAGTTAGGGAAAGAAAGAAGATCTGTCTCATATACATTTGGGGGAAATTGCTATGCGATATGCGATTGTGTTTTTATTTTATTTAAAGAAGAAAAAAATGTGTTTTTGACCTGCTTGTTTGGTGTTTTTTGCCCTTTCAGAGCCATTTTTCCTCAATTAGTTTCGAACTAAGGTTATGTGACAAAAGTGGCTCCAAATAATTTTGCGCGCTGGGTATGTGAGACAGATCTTTTTCTTTTTTTGACCTTGGAGATGATTACGCCTGTTTCTACTAATAAATCGAGCTTAAAGGCAATTTTCGGCAAGCCGACACTGGTAGTGTACTTTATGGTCCCGGCTCCTGGAATGTATACAAATATCTCGTCCAATACTGATGGAACACTTATTTAGTATATATTTCGATACTAATAGGACAGTGTTCCAATTGGCACGTATAACCGGTTCAAGTATCGAGCGATACACACAGAAAAATGTTTACATAATTATGTTAAATATAGAACTCCATAATTATTATGTAAACCTTTCACACAGTATTACACAAGTTATGTTTACATAACTTGTGTTTTTTGTACAAAATACTGTGTGAAAGGTTTACATAATAATTATGGAGTTCTATATTTAACATAATTATGTAAACATTTTTCTGTGTGTACTGGAACACAATTTGAGTGTTCCAGAATTGTTCCATGCAGTATCGGGCCATACTGTAACAATACAATTGTACCAACATCGTGCGATACTGGCACGTTACGCGTTCCAGTTCGATACTGGTATACTGTCACCTTTGTCTGAAAAGGAATGGAAACATTGCAAAACATAACTGTGCATTTTTACAAGAGAGAAATTTGTTATTTTAAGGAATAAAATCATGCCGTTTTATTTTCATTATGAATTTCATAAGATGTCCCGACTGCATCACAACACAGAAACCCACCTTCCGCAGTAATGTAGATTTTCTTCTGTTAGGCCAGTATTCTGCTTTCGGCAGCCACGCCTTCCGCTGCAGTCTTCTAGGAAATCTCTTTTCTGTCCTGAGAATAATTTCGACCTACAAGAAATAACATC
Source organism: Ophiura sarsii (assembly GCA_035610835.1). Taxonomy (NCBI): domain Eukaryota; kingdom Metazoa; phylum Echinodermata; class Ophiuroidea; order Amphilepidida; family Ophiuridae; genus Ophiura; species Ophiura sarsii. Next base: position 8,331,442 of record CM069447.1, on the reverse strand, counting down.
CAATATTATAAAAAGATTTACAGTGTATACCCTTGTATTCAAGTACCTTTTTTCGAGGTCACAATAAAATATAGAAAAGGTCGTTTCATGATAGAATGTTCTTTTGCATTATTTGTGAAGTAATGTTGCTGGTTATTTTTCTTTTTGTCGATTAGAATGGGCACATTGACCTATATGCGATGTAGCACATCAAAAGGGCGGACTTTGCTGCTGTAAATATAGCTGAAAGGAACTGAAAAAAGGACTGAAAACAAATATAGAAAATATTAAGAGTTTAGGAGTCATTTTCACTCTTAAACTCTGAATGCCTTGATAAATGTTGATAAGTTTTGTGTCATTTTAAAGCTTAGAAAATGCTCTGAGACTGAGAGAGCACAAAATAAACTCAAAATTGACTTCCCTGCAATGCCCCCGCCCCTTTTTGTTTTGTTGATGTCCTGCATGGAAAAGTGTACATTAGGTCCCAGATACTGGTATACCAGTACAATACTGGAACATAAAATTTGCCAATATCGGTCGATACTGGTACGATCTTACTGTTCCAGTATCGGTCGATACTGGAACATAAAATTGTGTTCCAGTATCGAGCGATACTGTAACACTTTTATGTTCCAGTATAGGGCGATACTGGTACACGTGATACCAATGAGATTTGTCCCAGTATTGAACGATACTGGTGCATAATTGTGTTCCCAGTATCGCCCGATACTGGAACATTATACATGTTATATATGTGCCAGTATCGGCCGATACTGGAACACTAACTTTGTACCAGTATTGAACAATACTGGGTGTTCCAGTAACGGACGATACTAGTACAGTCCAGAATCTGGGACCTAACGTACACTTTCCTCAAAATATATTACACATTTTTAGCAGTGGAAAGTAGAAAACCACAAAATGATGTCCTCCGCAGGTAGGATATTACGAGTTCAGCCAGGACTAATTTCTTTTGTGACCACAGTCATTGTATTTGAAGACATGGTATTTTGTGTATATGTGTATGATTGTATTGATTAGGCAACACGAACCCATTACGTCAACCTTGCCTTAAGAAATTTACAAACCTTTAACTGACGACAGAGTCAAATCGCTCTGATCATAAATTATTTTGAAATGAAATACAATAACAACAGATGTCACTATCTGTATTATTATATTTTATTACTTGCCTTACAACTATCTCATTATGATCACCAGGTCATGTTGGTATTGTTGGATAATGCTCTCGGCAAATTAATTTATTATCATTGTATATCATCAGAGCAAATATGAGAAATACGTAATTGAAATACAGCAATTCCACTGGGAAAATTTCTTGAGAGTGAAAAACCGAAATGATGGCCACAATTTGTGCCAGTGTTTGAGAAAGTAAAACAATTTAATGTCTAACATTTTCACTCTTGAGCATTTGAGTAAGGTTATAAAGGTGAAAATAGTGACGGTCTACAGGCTATTTCATACTTTGTATAGGGTGAAAGATAATACAACAAATATATATTTCATGATGCTGGAGTGTTGAAGTACATAACGGCTGTCCGTTATGTTTTTCACTATTGTCCCAAGTGTCGAAATGGGGCGTTATGAGTAAAATACACGCCAGCAATATTATACTTTATTTACAATTGGCGCCTTCTTGCCGTTGATGGAGTCAACATCAATAAACCGAGACGAAGGATGTAAATGTACATATAACCACTTGTATTCTTATTTCTCGATACATTCATATATTATTCCTGTAAAATATTAATGTCCTCACCTGCAAACTAAATCGCTTGAAATATGATTTATCGAGAATCTGTTCAATGTCTCCAACTGATATACCAATCTATAAGAGAAAAAAATATGCAATGATTAATGTTAGTGATAATATAGCTAACAAAATATGAAAAACAAAATCTGAATAAAACCGAGTTTAGCAAATCAATTGGTGACTTTAAGTTGAGTCCGTCTGTAGCCTCGGCCCATCGATTAAGAATACCCAATTATAGTGGCACCTGTAACGTCACAGACAGCAGCCAAGCAAACAAAGGCTTGCCTGCCAGTGTGCGCGCGAATTGCCTGCCAAACAAAAGCTTGCCTGCCGGTATGCGCCGGTATACGCGCGCATTCGAAGGGGGTGTCCATAAATCATACACTAAACCAAACCAGTCATCTGTAACGGGATTTGTAACAACAGCAGTCAATGCAACAGTCCATGCACGTATGGAATGGAACCGGGTACTTAACATTGTTGATCCGCAAGGAGTGACATGGTCTATTCATCCCTCGCCACCGAACACTTTGCATTTTCCTTTACTTCTCGGTAACACTTACTCCTTCCCCATTCTTTACGGGGGGGGGGGGGGGGGGGGGGGGGGGGGGGGGGGGGGGGGGGCTGGCTGCTCTACGGGCCCAACCGACCCATTTTCAACAATTTTATTTTGAAAAGAGTTTTTGTTGTTGACATTTTTGAAAACTTGCTAAATATAAAAAAAACGCCCAAACGCCGTTTGCCCGTTAGAGAACATGGTTCTAAATTCCCCAAAATGGTGCGGATTTGAAAGTTATGATAAGACGTGCGTGCTGGACTGTTTTTACAAGTCTGAAATAATATGATACTTCACGATTCATTATTGATTTTAGGTACTTGAATTAATTGTCTCACTTACACCATACCGTCATTGTTTGTGTAATACGGACTTGCTGCAAGTCTATGTTCTGACGAGGTCCTGACGATGTACTACCGCTCTTAGCGATGTGATACCGTTGGGCTACCGTACTAGTACCGATCCCCGAAAATCGCCAAATTTGTGCTTCGGTATATAGCTACGGCGAGCCAAATCGGCTAGGTGTGACAGTGCCTTAAGAATCTTACCCAGGGATTCAATACGTTGGCCGTAGCGGGGCTAGAACTCACAACCTTTGTATCATGAATCCAGCGCATGAACAAAGGGAATAAGAGCTGGGAAAATCCGTAGAACAGTGCAAAGAGTTTGTGGTATCTTATAATACAAAGTATGAATACTTGTTGAACACATACCGTAAGATTGATGAGAACCATCGGCATTATAGACACTGGGACGTTGCTCTGTATCTTTCATTCTTGTAGTCCACCTCTAGGGCACAGATGAAATGTGGCTTAAAATGAAGCTAATATATGCCTGATCAATATTTTACCTTATCCCACGTTCGTAGGTTGCACGTTATGACCCTAGACCTCGATTTAGGGTCAAAGGTCACATGTGTTTCAATGGGAAGTCAAAAACTAAATTTAACATGGTAAAAAAACTAAAAAATGAGCTATTGACTATGAAAAGTATGTCATATTGTTGGGATAAGTGTTTTAAACAAAAAAGTCAATCACAACTTTGATCGTAGATCAATGGTTTTTGAACTGTGACCTTTTGAAAATTACAAGTTGGCCAAAATAGACCATTTTGGTCATATTTTCGCAAAATTGGCACAAAAATGACATGTTATCATCATTAAAAAAATATTTTGACTCATTATGAATTGATAAACCATGTTATAATGTTGGTATATAGATGTACCTTACATTACAACACATTTCAAAAGTCAATGGTATGCTGATGCCATGGCAACCAGCTTTAATATCCTTCAAATCCTTTAAATTTGACTCAGATTTTACGGTCGGTACGCCACTGCTGCTAGATATACTTTTCCGGCGAAGCTATACCGGCCCAAACTTAAAATCGTCATCTCCGTCACATTTTCCGTCATCTCCGTCACATTTTCGTTGATTTTCTGTGTGACGAAGATGACTTTACATGCAGGTCATCTCCGTCACATGAGTATTTGATACTCATAATGTGTATAATAATAATACAGCATGAACACGATTATCAATTGTAATTTATAAATAAATAGTGTTCTCATACTAACTTAACTGAAATATATATTCTCTAAGAGCAAAGAGGGTGTCGATGAAAAATAAAGTGACAGTCAACATTTTAACCAAAAATCGGTACTCTTGGGGTTGTAAACTTTTGCGAAGTTTTAAAATGGGTATGTTATACTGAAACACTAAAATAGTTGAATTTATTGAAGAGAATACTCTTTATTTTATAGTTTGGGATATGTATGTCAATATCTAGTTTGGAATCATGTACATTTTCTAATGAACTTTTTATACTGATAACGTGACAGAGATGACGCCAGCGTGTGACCACCCATTAAAAGACAGAGACGAAATCAATTAAATATCCGTAAAGATTGCGCCAAATATGTTTTTAATATGTTAGAGATGTTTATCTTTGTGAACAAATATTCAAAGCTAGAAAAATAATTGAAATTTAAAACCGAGTTTCTAGAAACTCGAAATGTAACATTTACTGAAGAATGACCCATGATACATACAATTTTTTTTTATGAATCTTTTTCTCCCTAGCTGTGTGAGTTTTCTTAAGGTGATGACCTATTTGATTAAAACACTTTCAACAGTGCACTGGTAAGGTAAGGGGAGGGGGTACGCCACTGAGCACGCCTCTGGGGTACGCCACTGAGCGTAGCACTGCATGCTTTTAAACCATTTATTTCATTTGGTGCATTGGAATGGTCTTGTATCTACATGTTCATGTATGTGAGTCAATTTATGCTTTTCCAGACTTCCTTTTTGAGCATAACATTTTCCACATCTAGCACATTGATAAGACTTCTCCCCTGTAGTATGAAGAAACATATGTGAGACCCTACCACTTTTCTGTTTCTCCCCTGTGTGTGTTTTCTCATGGTCGGTCAAGGTACTCTTCTGGTTATAACACTTGCCACATTTAACACACTGAAAAGGCCGCTCACCGGTGTGAATACGCATGTGTCCTTTGAGATCAGCACTTCTCGGAAAAGTCTTGCCACATTCACTGCATTTATAAGGCTTCTCTCCTTTATGAAGAAACATATGCGTGACCATAGCGCTTTTCTGAACAAAACGTTTACCACAAATGGTACACTGGAAATTTTTCTCCCCTGTGTGCGTTTTCTTATGGTCGGTCAAGTGACTCTTCTGGTTATAACTCTTGCCACATTCAGAGCACTGAAAAGGCCGCTCACCGGTGTGAATACGCATGTGTCGTTTGAGTGTAGCACTTCCCTGAAAAGTCTTGCCACACTCACTGCACTTGTAGGGTTTCCCAGTTCTTTTTGAAATTTGGAGTGGTCTTTTATCCATGTGAGTCAATTCATGCTTTTCCAGAACTCCTTTTAGAGCAAAACATTTTCCACAGCTAGCGCATTGATAAGGTGTCTCTCCTGTATGAAGAAACATATGTGTGACCATACTGCTTTTCTGAACAAAACATTTCCTGCAAACGGTACACTGAAAATTCTTCTCCCCTGTGTGTGTTTTCCTATGTTTGATCAAGTGACTCTTCTGGTTATAACGCTTGCCACATTCCGCGCACTGAAAAGGCCGGTCTCCTGTGTGAATATGCATGTGTCGATTGAGTGTACTACTTCCCTGAAAAGTCTTGCCACATTCACTGCACTTGTAGGGTTTCCCAGTTCTTTTTGAAATTTGGAGTGGTCTTTTATCCATGTGAGTCAATTCATGCTTTTCAAGAACTCCTTTTAGAGCAAAACATTTTCCACAGCTAGCGCATTGATAAGGTTTCTCTCCTGTATGAAGAAACATATGTGTGACCATACCGCTTTTCTGAACAAAACATTTCCTGCAAACGGTACACTGAAAATTCTTCTCCCCTGTGTGTGTTTTCCTATGGTTGATCAAGTGACTCTTCTGGTTATAACGCTTGCCACATTCAGAGCATTGAAAAGGCCGCTCACCGGTGTGAATTCGCATGTGTCGTTTGAGTGTAGCACTTCCCTGAAAAGTCTTGCCACATTCACTGCACTTGTAGGGTTTTCCAGTTTCATGTACATAATGAATTGTTCTATGCATTAAAAGAATTGATAAATCATGAAAACACTTGCCACATTTAGTGCATTGAAAAGATTCCCCGTTGTCTGTTGCCTCAGGAACAGGTGGTGCCTCAGGAACAGGTGTGACTATGGCCGGTATCTTTTTCTGAGCAATCCCTTCCTGCATATGGGCCTTGATGTGAGCAACCAATATGTTTTCATGAGTAAAGCATATTCCACAATATGTGCATTCGAGCTTTGTCTCTGGGATTATATGAGTTCTAGAATGCTTCAACAAACTGCACTTTCTGGCGAAACACTTTCCACAAACGGTGCATTTTAACGTCTCATTTGTGGGGTTCGTCGCTTCGTGGTAGTCAAGATATGTTTTCAAAGCAAAACATCCGCCACACTCCTGGCAATGGTAGGACTTCCCCTCCGAATGTATCATAGAATGGACTGCCAGGCTGTGTCTCCAAGTGAAACATTGCTTGCATACTTCGCATTGGAATCGATCCTTCAGCGTTTTGGCACGTTCTCCAAGTTCCACATTACGATAGGAAAACTGTCCATTCTCTTTCGGTTTCGATTTCCAAAGAAACCCGTTGTTCCTACTAGATAGGTGTAGTAGATGTGAGTTTGTGTTTGCACTGATGTGCCTCATCATATGTGCACTAGAATGTCTTTGACATCTGTCAAAACAGGAATATCTCCGAACACAGTATTTACATTTATATGGCAGTAACATTGGTGGCATCATGGTTGCATCGGATCAGACAGCACTATTGGATGATGTACCAACCATTTGAAGTTCTTTTAACTTGGTCACCCATGAATCAACTTTAGAATCATCACCATACCTGACAACAGAAAAATACAAAATACAACATTAGAAAATAAACATGACAATGTAGCCTGACTGGCCTCCTGGAGGACTTCTTTGCTTCATTTCGTACCCTGCTAGCACACTGAAGTCGGCCCGATGTCGGGGAACGGTAGTCGACATCGGGAAAGGTGGGCGTCCTTATGTTGAAGTCAGCTGTGTTTTTGTGAGTAAAAACAACAATAATGGTAAATTTGAAAGTTCATCATGAATTCTGAAGTATTTAAAAATAAAAATAAATCTTCAACACTACCTCGCGTCCCCTTTTTATGTAAGAGCGTATTTTTGCAACGTCGGCTCAAGGTCCATATGACGTCTTAATTTGGACGTCCTTTTCAAGCCATCCTCCAGACGTCCAGCCGACCTTTCCCCGACGTCGACTACCATTCCAGGAGAGGTGCGTCATTTACCACCACATTCTTGATGGAGGGTACATCAGCGACAGCCTTTGGTCCATCACGAAATTGACGAAGGGTGCGTCAAACCGTCACTTTACACGGGTGGGTCAGTGTATATCATTTTTACGAACAACAAAATACGAACCCCGTCATACACATAAGCTCACGTCGGTACATTTCTGATTTTGACCATGCAATTTTTTGGCCGGTTTCGAGGATAAGGTCACTCCTACCCCCCAAAACTACGCATGCACAGAACAGTCTAACCATAGCAGAGGTAGGAGGACATGCCAGTTCACTAGGATCATGTACAAACAAAATAATCGCCAACGGGTGTGCATAATATGGTCCGTCAGAATCAACCAATGGTGCGTCACGAAATTGACTGAGGGAGTGAGGGTGCGTATATTGTATGACAAAGGTCCGTCACTTTTTTGACACAGGGTGGGTCATGGTACATGAGAAGTTGCAAAACATAAGTGGTTGAGATTATAACGATTTCAGAGACGCCAGACAATGGTGACAACAAATGATTGTTGGTCTGTATAGAATCTATTGTTATAACAAAGCGACGTTCAGCCGGGTTTGAACGTCTTGTCAAATATGATGATTTCAAAATGTAATTTTCGCGACGTCAGATGTCAATGAGGGGTGGTGTGGCTTTATAGTATAGTGTTTTTACTTTGGGGTTGTTGATTCTCAGATTTCGACGCAAGAAGTTTAAGGTGTTGTTTGCTTTGAAGACGACACGGTCAACATGTTTATTCCAGCGCAGGTCGCTTGTCACTGTCAGGCCTAGGTATTTCAAACAGTTGACATTCTGAAGCTGGTGGCCATGTATAGTGTATTTGTTGATGATCGGGTTTTTTTTGCGAGTGATGCTGATTACTTCGCATTTATCAGGGTGAAATTGCATCATCCATTTGTCTTCCCAGTCAGTGAGTTTGTCGAGATCCGCTTGTAGGAGTTTAGCGTCTTCTTTCCCTTTAACTGCCATATAAATCATGGTATCATCAGCAAAAAGGCGAGTTGTTGATGTAAGCTGCTCCGCGATGTCGTTTATATAGTAGAGAAAGAGGCAGGGCCCAAGGACAGACCCTTGGGGGACTCCAGAGATGACGGGTACTTTGCTGGATGACACACCTTCAATCACCACTGATTGAGTTCTGTTCCTCAGGAAATCTGCAATCCAACAGTTGACGTTGTCCTGGATACCGTACCATTGAAGCTTCTGTACAAGACGTTGATGGCCGACTTTATCAAAAGCCTTGGAAAAATCCAACACGCATACATCAGATTGGACGCCATCCTGCATGTTGGTGACTATGTCTTGAACAAACTCCAAAAGTTGTGTCTCACAAGATCTGCGGTCTCGGAATCCATGTTGAAGTGCGTAGAAGATGTTATTTCGGCTTGCATGTTTCATCAGGTTACTGCAGATCACATGTTCCATGACTTTTGAGGCAATACATGTCAAACTTATTGGACGGTAATTGACTGGGTCATTCTCGACTAATTCTCGACTAATGCGTCCATAAACATAACACAATGTTTAATACAAAAAGGGAAATATTATATACAAATATTTACATGGTAACATAGATTCATGCAAGGTTAATGCTACGTGCGGTCCATGCACGTTTCAAATATGAGAAACATATTGCTACCAGTTAATCAATAATCTGCCTGTTGCTATATAGTCCGAGGCTGCGTGTCGACGAAAAATTTGTCATTAAATAAAAAAACTCACTTTGGTTTGGTTTTGGGCACATAACTGAGTTAATATTCATTCAATCTTCACGTGTATCTTCTATCTTTCTTTAATTTGCCCGGACAACAAAACAGGCAAAGTACTGCCAATTTTTAACTGTGTTATTTACAGTCCGTAGTCCTTGTTTCTGGGAGCACTGTACCAAATCAATGCGCAATTCGTGTAATCCTATAATAGTTCACCTGCCTAAATGGTAAACAGGCATGCCAGAAAACGTGAAAAAGTGAGGGCGCTATGTGCAGGTCCGTAGCGGAAAATTTAGCTTAATAACCCCTCATGGAACAAGGCTTAAATTAAAGTTGAGATGTTACTGAAAATGGTCATAGGTGACAAGTATGCAATAAATGTAACCGGAGGGTAGAAAAGGTGTCTTGAAATATGGCACTTAACACGTATTTCAATGAGAAAGATATTTGGTGTAGTGCGCCCTTCTACTAGTCTAACTTTTTGTCTCCCTCTAACGTCGCTATCTTGTCAGCCACCATGTGTACGCCGTACGCACAACCGTACGAGATTTACTCTATTCACCAGCGCCAAAGTCACACGAGCTGTAACAAGAAGAGTCTTAAAAAAAGACAAACCTCACTTTAGAGGGGGTTTGAGTTCGAATGATCCGATGGCCGAATGCAAGCAGAAATAAATGAAGGGTTAAAGTGAAGAGAATTGCGTCATACCAAAACGAGCACTCTCAGGCAGTGGCGTACCCAGCTTTTGGAAACTGGGGGTGGGGAACGGTATAGGTCACCACGGAGTGATGTCACATATGCCGTTGACCACAACCAAAAAGGTAAATAAAGGACACTTCGGGGGATTCTAACACAGCGTACACGATCCCTTGGGGTATGGGCGAGTAGAGCGTAAAACTGATATATAGTTAAATCGTCTGGTTTGATGTCAACGGCAAAATGCACGAAGCACCCGGTACCCGGATGACCTATAGTTGTAACCGACGAAAGGCATGATGTACCGACAAAAAAATCTGAAGCAGCTGAAATATTGATAAGTCTTAACATCTTAACACTTTCCACGCGTAAGGCGTCTGCAGACGACATGCCAACATTTCACCAAATGTATCAAATATGTCAAAATTATTATGTGGACATATTAAATATCATCTCAAAAGTTTGACTCATTTGGGTACAACAAAACAATTATGGTCTGGATAAGTGTATGTCTCTGATGACCCAGTGAACGCTTGATTGAAAGCTTCAATTTTTAAGCTGTTATTTTTCCATTGTTGACTAGAAATGTTCATAAAGGGTTCAACAAAAGAAAGTATACCACTTTGTTTATGTCATTTTGAGTAACTTTCAATTTGTTTTTGTCCAAACAGGCTAGATAGGCATTTAGATGAATCTTTTAGGCATAATTTGATACCAAATTTGCCCCCCTAACAACAAAGATAAACCATGATTAGCACCATTTAAAGGAAAATATCCCATTTTCAAACGTCGCATTTCCAATACACAGCACGAGAAGAAAGGGCCAATTGTTAACACACACATATGCCGTATTTATCCCGTACTGATCACCGCGCATATCCCTCAATGCGCGGGCTAATTCAAATGTAAACTGATGCATGGGTGAAGGATTTGAATGTAAAGGAATGTTATAGAACATGGACAGATAACCAAATCTTCTCATGCTTGTGTATTGGAAATGCGACTTTTGAAAATGGGATATTTTCCTTTAAATGGTGCTAATCATGGTTTATCTTTGTTGTTAGGGGGCAAATTTGGTATCAAATTATGCCTAAAAGATTCATCTAAATTCCTATCTAGGCTGTTTGGTCAACAACAAATTAAAAATTACTCAAAATTACATAAACAAAGTGGTATACTTTCTTTTGTTGAACCCTTTATGTATTCTTAAAACTGATACTGCAACATTTTACTGTAATATGTCATAAACCAACTCCAAAAGTGTGCCAGATATACTTCATGCTACTAATCCGAGAGATGAGGGTGCTACTTTGTTCATTAAGTAAGTTAACATTTAATAACACATAATATTTATCTCAATACTTGTAGAAAACATGAAGATTTGATACTGAATTGTTACATATCAATTAGGATATTGAGCTCAATTCAGAGAATAACATATTTTATGATCTTTAAGCACCTAAATAACCCTTACCTAAATCAGTCAAAATGAGTCAAGTATTTATTTCCTTGTTAAGGGAAGTGTCAACCCAAAATATATGAAATTCATCAAGCACTGTAACTTGTTAACTAATATTGTAATGTACATAAGTACATAAAAGTATACAGTTTTTCAAATGAAATGAATCCATTTTTGGTATTAAATTTCCCCAAAATAGTGATTTCTACATTTTTGCCCAAAAATCACTTTTTTGGCGCCAACCTTTTCAGACAACCTAACAAAATCAGTTTTTAATTAAAAATTTCAAAATTTCAACAAAATCATCTAAAGTCAATTATCTAGGAAGCACCTTTTTTTTGGCTTAAAACATTTTAGTTTTGAAAATATTGACCAAAAAGTGCCAACAAAATGTTTTCTTATCTCAAAAATCACATTTTTGGCACTTTTTGCTCAATATTTTCAAAACTAACAATTTATAAGCCAAACAAAAAAAGGTGCTTCCTAGATAATTGACTTAAAGGTAGATGTTCCGATTTTAAACTTGAAGTTTACTATTCTACATGAAAGGTCATCCTTAAAAAAGTCGTTTTCCAAAGTTTGAGTTGCATAACTCTGATAATTCTTATTTTAGACGCAAAAGATGCCGTGAAATGTACCCATTGAGTTGTACACAAACGATATTGGTGGTTACCACCTTTCGCGGTAATTCGACGTTATTTCATCGATTTCTCCGTAATTATACCGATTTAGGCCGTCAAATTTCAGTACGATGATGAGAAAAATACGAGCTTTCATATGATATGAAAATCTCCGTATGTTTGAAATAATTCAGTGTTACGAAAATGTGATCGGGTCATCTACCTTTAAGATGATTTTGGTGAAATTTTGAAATTTTTAATCAAAAACTGATTTTGTTAGGTTGTCTGAAAATTCGTAAAGAAGGTGCTTATCAGGAAATTCAAACCTACCCACCAGGAAAAATGGGGTTAGGGAAAGGAGGAAAAGAAGGGGGAAAGGGAAAAGAAAAGAGATAGAGAAAGGAAAAAGGGAGGAAAAAGAAAAAGGAAAAGGAGAAAAAAAGGTGAAAGAAAGAAAAGAAGAAAGGGAAAGAAAGAAAATTTCGCAGTACAAAAAGCACAACAGTCTACAACCATACATGTCGAACAAGCGTAGCACTGCTTTTAAAGCATTTATTTCAATCAATGCATTGAAATGGTCTTGTATCTACATACACATATACATGTATGTGAGTCAATTTTATGCTTTTCCAGACTTCCTTTTTGAGCATAACATTTTCCACATCTAGCACATTGATCAGGCTTCTCCCCTGTAGTATGAAGAAACATATGCGAGACCATACTTCTTTTCTGACCAAAATGTCTACCACAAATGGTACAACGTTTTTCTCCCCTGTGTGCGTTTTCTCATGGTCGGTCAACATGGTCAAGTGACTCTTCTGGTTATAACGCTTGCCACATTTAGAGCACTGATAAGGCCGCTCACCGGTGTGAATTCGCATGTGTCGTTTGAGATGAGCACTTCCCGGTTAAGTCTTGCCACATTCACTGCACTTGTAGGGTTTCCCAGGTTTTTTTTTGAAATGTGATGGAATGGTCATTTATCCATGTGAGTCAATTCATGCTTTTCCAGACTTACTTTTTTAGCATAACATTTTCCACAGCTAGCGCATTGATACGACTTCTCTCCTCTATGAAGAAACATATGAGATACCAGATTACTTTTCTGAAGAAAAAACTGACCACATAAAGTACATGGGAAATTTTTCTCCCTAGCTGTGTGAGTTTTTTTATGACCGCTAAGGTGACTTTTTTGATTAAAACACTTTCCACATAGAGTGCACTGGTAAGGTTTTTCTCCTGTATGAATTCTTCTATGCCGAACAAGCGAATCACTGCTTTTAAAGCATTTATTACATTTGGTGCATTGGAATGGTCTTTTATTAGTGTGAGTCAATTCATGCTTTTCCAGACTTCCTTTTTTAGCATAACATTTTCCACAGCTAGCGCATTGATAAGGCTTCTCTCCTTTATGAAGAAACATATGCGATACCAGATTACTTTTCCGAACAAAACACTTACTACAAATGGTACACTGGAAATTTTTCTCCCCTGTGTGCGTTTTCTTGTGTTCGGTCAAGTGACTCTTCTGGTTATAACGCTTGCCACATTCAGAGCACTGATAAGGCCGCTCACCGGTGTGAATTCGCTTGTGTCCTTTTAGATGAGCACTTTCACTGCACTTCAATTCATGCTGTTCTAGAACGCCTTTTTGAGCAAAAAACTGACCACATAAAGTACATGGGAAATTTTTATCCCTAGCTGTGTGAGTTTTTTTATGACCGATAAGGTGACCTATTTGATTAAAACACTTTCCACATAGAGTGCACTGGTAAGGTTTTTCTCCTGTATGAATTCTTCTATGCCGAACAAGCGAATCACTGCTTTTAAAGCATTTATTACATTTGTTGCATTGGAATGGTCTTTTATCCGTGTGAGTCAATTCATGCTTTTTCAGACTTCCTTTTTGAGCAAAACATTTTCCACAGCTAGCGCATTGATAAGGCTTCTCTCCTTTATGAAGAAACATATGCGATACCATACTGCTTTTCTGAACAAAACACTTGCTGCAAGTGGTACACTGGAAATTGTTCTCCCCTGTGTGCGTTTTCTTGTGTTCCGACAAGTGACTCTTTTGGTTATAACGCTTGCCACATTCAGAGCACTGATAAGGCCGCTCACCGGTGTGAATTAACATGTGTCGTTTGAGATGAGTACTTCCCGGTAAAGTCTTGCCACATTCACTGCACTTGCAGTGTTTCTCAGTTATTTTATCCGTGTGAGTCAATTCATGCTGTTCTAGAACTCCTTTTTGAGCAAAACATTTTCCACAGCTAGCGCATTGATAAGGCTTCTCTCCTTTATGAAGAAACATATGTGTCACCATACTGCTTTTCTGAACAAAACGTTTCCTGCAAATGGTACACTGAAAATTCTTCTCCCCTGTGTGTGTTTTCTTATGTCCAGTCAAGGTACTCTTCTGTTTATAACACTTGCCACATTCAGAGCATTGAAAAGGCCGCTCACCGGTGTGAATTCGCATGTGTCGTTTGAAATGAGCATTTTTTGGAAAAGTCTTGCCACATTCACTGCACTTGTAGGGTTTTCCAGTTTCACGTTCATAATGAATTGTTTTATGCATTAAAAGAATTGATAAATCATGAAAACACTTGCCACATTTAGTGCATTGAAAAGATTCCCCGTTGTCTGTTGCCTCAGGAACAGGTGGTGCCTCAGGAACAGGTGTGACTGTGGCCGGTATCTTTTTCTGAGCAATCCCTTCCTGCATACATGTATCGGCCTTGATGTGAGCAACCAATATGTTTTCATGAGTAAAGCATATTCCACAATATGTGCATTCAAGCTTTGTCTCTGGGATTATATGAGTTCTAGAATTCTCTTTCGGTTTATATTTCCAAAGAAACCCATTGTTCCTACTAGATCGGTGTAGTAGATGTAAGTTCGTGTTTGCACTGATGTTCCTCATCATATGTGCACTAGAATGTCTTTGACATCTGTCAAAACAGGAATATCTCTGAACACAGTATTTACATTTATATGGCAGTAGCATTGGTGGCATCATGGTTGCATCGGATTCGGATCAGACAGCACTATTGGATAAAGTCGTCAGCAGAGAAGTTCGGCACTTTTTAAAACCTCCAACGTACAGGTCTAGTTAATGAGCGTGTTGGCGGGAACATTCATGACCCATAGATAAGATCACGACCGATCGGATTACAGATACTGCGATGCGTCAAACTGCTCAAAGATAACGAGGTTGTGATGTTGTTCTATAGCGCAATTCCTTGTTTACGTTGTACGCAGTTGTCACAGAAGGAAGTGCAGGACTTCCGTGACTCCGACTTTAAATATCAAACCGTTGAAGTTCTTTTAACTCGGTCACCCATGAATCAACTTTAGAATTGTCACTATACCTGACAACAGAAAAATACAAAATACAACATTATATGACAATGTAGCCTGACTAGCCACCTGGACTGGAGCAGGGGTGGACTTGCCACTGTGGCCACATGGGCTGCTTGGTTCTGGGCAGTTACTTCCCCCCCCCCCCCCCCCCCCCCCCCCGCCCCCACCCCTTTCCCATCGTGTAAAGCATTTTTTCGGGCCGTTTTGTCACCCAAATGCTAGAAACACAGCAGTGCCACCCAAATGCTAGAAACACTAAAATGGGTTCAGTCAAGAAGACAAGCAAATCGTCTCTCACTGCTATACATAATACAAGTCTATCAACGCTTCAACGGTCAGGTCGCCATACTATACCAGCAACAAGTTTCTCACCCCCTGTTGTGCGCACCACTCGCCGCAACAACAGTAAGGCATTCATAAGACCACATTCAACCAAGGACTGATACAAGAAGTCCTTTTTCCCGCAAACCATTTAGCGAATGGAATTCTCTCCCAGAGTCCAATGTCAACGCTACATCATCTGAACTCTTTAAGGCAGTGGCGTAACTCGACTTTTTCATTTGGGGGGGGGGGGGGGGGGGGGGGGGGGGGGGCAAGAAGGGGCAGTGACTTGAAATGGGGGGGATCCTAAGACTTTTTGAGTAAAGAGATGGGCGTGTAGCGCGCAAAATTTTCGACTTTACAGCAATTTTTTGGACAATTGAGCTACATTTTGGCTCTAAACAAGCTTGTACCAAAGAATATTTCATTTTGGGAAGACATACATGTATGCGTGCGTAGCGCTTGACAATTTTTCATATTGTGTACTTTTGACCATCATAATTCCATGATTCCTTTCGTCAAATGAACCGACAGTGCCAATCTCAACCGACACGATGTCATTATTGGGGGGATTTGGTGTGTACTTTGTTTGTAAATTTCATTTACAGCCGTACTTGATTTCATTTTGGGGGGGGGGGGGGGGGCATGTGTTGCCTCGGCAACAGGAAAGTTAAAAACAGGTGTAATATATACAATATTTACAGATGTGGGTAAAAAACTGGTGATGAAGCTACTTCAGATGACGATCCTTCAGCGCAGATTTGAAGGCGTCAAGGGTTAAGTATGCAGCAGGATCAATTTTGAGGTTGTTCCAGTCCCATATGGTACGTGGGAAGTATGAGTTGGCATACGCTGCTTATGTGATCTTTCCAGGGAACGCCCTCAACATCGAAAAAAAAATAGAAAGCAGATTTTCTTGCAGATTTACATTTCTGATCATAAATCATGTATACATTCCAAGTTACAGGGCGATACGAATCTTAATTACTTCAAAATCATGGTTTTAGAGTGAAAATAAACTGTCGGAATCCCGACAGTTTATATTTTTCACTCTAAATTCACTCTAAAACCATGATTTTGAGGTAATTAGGAATCGTATCGCTCTGTAACTTGGAATGTATGTATGATTTATGATCAGAAATGTAAATCTGCAAACAAATCCACTTTCTAAAAATAATAATGAATAGAGGGCGCTCTCTGGAAAAGATCACATAATATGCCTTTAAGGAACAGGTTATTAACCACTTACCACCTCACCTCCGCATCCAAGTCGCATACTGCGCACTCACAACCACCTGCGTGTGGCTTTAACTTATGAAGTGTTGCGGATTACTAATTCAAAGTCAAAGTCAAAGTCAAAAAGTTGAAAAAATCGACAGAGATACTCAGATAGTATAGTTTTGATACCAGTTATTCAATAATCTGCCTGTTGCTAGTCCGAGCTGCGTGTCGACGAACAATATGTTATTTAAAGAAAAACTCACTTTGTTTTGGTTTTGGGCACATAACTGAGTTAATATTTAGTCAATTTTCACGTGTAATCTTCTATCTTTGCCCGGCAAAACAAACAAAGTACTGAGCACTGCCAGTTTTTTAGACAGTTTTTTAACTTGGATTAGGAATTGGATTATTGGGTTATTTACAGTCCGTAGCCCTGGATTCTGGGAGCACTGTACCAAATCAATGCGCAATTCGTGTAATCCTATAATAGTTCCGGAAAAGCACGAAGACTAGGCTTGTAAATGTGAGGTTTTCGGGCAATTTGTTTCTCCGGGAATGGTATGTTTGTATTTAAATGAACGAATGGGACCTACCCGTTGCACCTACAATGATAAAATACGATATTTTTAATTTATCGACCAAAATAGTGCCCAGGGCGTAAGCACCTGCCTAAATGGTAAACAGGCATGCCAGAAAACGTGAAAAAGTGAGGGCGCTTTGTGCAGGTCCGTAGCGGAAAATTTAGCTTAATAACCCCTCATGGAACAAGGCTTAAATTAAAGTTGAGATGTTACTGAAAATGGTCATAGGTGACAAGTATGCCATAAATGTAACCGGAGGGTAGAAAAGGTGTCTTGAAATATGGCACTTTTACACGTATTTCAATGAGAAAGATATTTGGTGTGGTGCTCCCTTCTACTAGACTAACTTTTTGTTTCCCTCTAACGTCGCTATCTTGTCAGCCACCATATTGTACGCCGTACGCAACATTATTATTATTACAACCGTACATGTACGATATTTACTCTATTCAAACAGCGCCAAACTGATACGAGCTGTAATTAGTAGGACAAACAGGCAGGACGAATCGCAGGATCGGTTTTCGGTCACATTTTGAACCAAAACTATATAAATACCGTCGTTACTAGCAACGATATCTTTTTAATACAGGTATGTAATGCCCAAAGAACTTGACTTAGTCCGTCATATTATTATTAAGATAAAGGCAAGGTTGTTTCATCTGGTTTGATGCAAAAATGATGTTAACTTATAATATTGTCTTGCAGGTCAGGTGGCCAAATTGTCCCACCGATTTAGTTGGCAAATTCGGCTACAAAGACAAAATGCGTAATAAATTCACTATTTTTCATGTTTGAAACCCAAAATAATTGTTCCAATGGAGTAAAAATATGTTGGGGTAAGGTTTATGTTTGATTTCCTGTTTGAATTTAAGCAAATTCTGATATTTGTTGAAGAGATAAAGAACATTTTGTCATTTTTTTGTAGATTTTGGGTTTGAGACTGAGAGGCTTGATATCTTCCAGCACTATAGGTGATTACGGAGTGACGTCACATGCCGTTGACCACAAACTACGAGAATTCAAACAAATTCAGATTGCACCATCACCAAAACGGCCAAAATGTAACCCTTTTTGTACTCCCGTGAAATATTACCCTCGAACAGAATATTTGACAAAGTGATTCCTCTACATACTCATGTTATCATATTTACACATAATGCAAGTTTTCACATGTTTTTTACAAGTCAAAGTCTGAAAATCGAGTGAAACATTTTACGAATTTCGGAAATATTGCTCATGCAAACAACGGTCGCTTACACAGTCTCACATGTTCACTAGGAACGTTCTTCTGTATGGTCGAGTAGAGCGTAGACTTGATTTTGATGCTTTGTAGTCAACGGCAAATTGAAGGTCCGTGATCACCTATAGGTGATTACGGAGTGACGTCACATGCCGTTGACCACAAACTACGAGAATTCAAACAAATTCAGATTGCACCATCACCAAAACGGCCAAAATGTAACCCTTTTTGTACTCCCGTGAAATATTACCCTCGAACAGAATATTTGACAAAGTGATTCCTCTACATTCTCATGTTATCATATTTACACATAATGCAAGTTTTCACATGTTTTTTACAAGTCAAAGTCTGAAAATCGAGTGAAACATTTTACGAATTTCGGAAATATTGCTCATGTAAACAACGGTCGCTTACACAGCTACACATGGTCACTAGGAACGTTCTTCTGTATGGTCGAGTAGAGCGTAGACTTGATTTTGATGCTTTGTAGTCAACGGCAAATTGAATGTCCGTGATCACCTATATCTGGGTGGATCCACTAGCCTATGAGCAGGGCTGTCAACTCTCCCGCATTAGGCGGGAGTCTCCCGCCTAGACACTCTTTCTCCCGCACTCCCGCCTAGCATATATAAACTCCCGTCTCAAAAATAAATAAAAGGAAAGAAAAGAAAAGGGAAAGAAAAGAAAAGGGAAAAAAGAGAGGAAAGGAAAACAGATCTGTCAATCGGTATATTAAAAGGCCTAGTTGCACCCCTACTTGGGATATCAGTGGCGTGTCCAAATGGGGGTGTGTGGGGATGGCTGATCTAATCCAGCTTTGAGGGGCACACTTGCCTTGTTTAGGGGGGAGGGGAGTATTGTCACGAGATATAAGTGTGTTAGTGTCATAGACTGATGGGAAAGTCCTCTTTTTGTCTATACACTGGCGCGTTCGATATTTATACGGACGGTCCCGGGTTCAATTCCGGGCTGGTGTTCTGAAATGTTGCTGGTGTATCTCGTGAATTACATATGTTTAGGGCGGTACGTGACAAAATTGGTGGCAGCTGTGGCCCCTGGTGTTTCTTAACACACGGGCGGGCCCACCCATTGTGGAGCGTATTTGTTATGTATTTAAGTTGTATTTACGGCACGAGGACGTGCCTTGTTTAGGGGGGAGTATTGTCACAAGATATAAGTGTGTTAGTGTCATAGACCTGACGGGGAAGTCCTCTTTTGGTCTATACACTGGCGCGTTCGATATTTATACGGAAGGTTCAATTCCCGGCTGGTGCCCCGGAATGTTGCTGGTATATCTCGTGAATTATATGTTTAGGGCGGTATGTGACACTACCCCCCCCCCCCCCCCCCCTTGGAGGTGCCAGGGGGTGCCAACCAATGGGTAATTATTAACTTTGACCTCACATTTTATATCTGCTACTGCTTCTTTAATCTGTTTTTCTTCTTCTGTTTTTCTATACAGGTATCCTTTAAGAAGTGATCACCCTTTGAATTCTTGTCTGAAGATATTTGATAAACTTGCTACGTGCAAGTATGGTTCGTCCACGTCTACCCTTTAAATGCAAGTATTGTATTAGAAGATTTACCTGTTTTGACAGATGTCAACGGCACATTGGAGGACATGGGATGAGACGCATGAGGTCAAATTCCTTTCTCATTATATCCCATTTGCCAAGTAGACAGAACTGTTTCATTAAGAAATCAAAACTGAACAAGCATACCGCTACCAGACGACGCAAAGTGTGTGAGGAATCAATGATATGCGTAGAATTCAGTGACAAAGATCATCTTGATACAAAACGTATCACGTCCAGAACACGTGCAGTGAAGAAGACACGCAATGGAAAGCACCACAGTGACAAAGATAATCTTGATATAAAACGTATCACGTCCAGAACACGTGCAGTGAAGAAGACGCACGCTGGAAAGCGCCACAGTGACAAAGATCATCTTGATACAAAACGTATCACGTCCAGAACGCGCGCAGTGAAGAAGACACACGCTGGAAAGCGCCACCACGATAGTAAAGATATCGTCGATAAACAGGCAAGAATTCACGCGAGTAAAGAACCGTACAAATGCAGTAAATGCGGACAGTGTTTTACCCGCGAAACACAACTGACTAAGCATGCGTTAGTTCACAGAGGGGCGAAATCATTCCCGTGTTCCACATGCGACTTGTCTTTTACACGCAAATCTATCCTGATGAAACACATTAGTAGAAAGCACGCAGGAGGCCCCCAACTTGAACCTTATCAGTGTATCATTTGTGAGAAGCAGTGCAAGAACAAATCCGATCTATTTAAACATAAGAGAGTGCACAAAGACGTAGACGATAAACGCTATGAATGTAAGATCTGTGGCAGAGGTTTTCAGACCAATGGAGGCCTTGATCAGCACGAGCTTATACATGCGGGCAAGAAGCCTCACAAGTGCTCCGATTGTGGGAAGTGTTTTCGTCAGAAAAACACAATGACTAGGCATATGCAAGTACACACTGGCGGTACTGGCGCAACGTTTCCGTGCGATGATTGTCAGAAATGTTTCAGTCATAAGAGTACTTTGGTAAAACACTGTCTCAAAAAACACAGTCTCAACAAACCCAGTCTCAAAAAACACAGTCTCTCCAGTGGTCTACATACAGGAGAGACGGCATTTTCTGAATGCGGCGTTTGCGGAGTGTATTTCATTGGTGATCCCGCTGTACACGATAAGACTTGTATTGGTAAGAAACCGCAACCTGATCACGACGGTAAACAAAAGTGGGTATGCACAGAATGCGGCGACAGTTTTACCGCCAAAAATAGTCTTCGAAGACATTTCAGACTACATACGGGCGAGACGCCGTTCAAATGTTCACACTGTGAAATGTCCTTTCCGGATAAATTGGCGCGAGACAGACACGCATCCACTCACACCGGCGTCAATCCATTTGAATGTTCGATCTGCGGCAAGTCCTTAAGCTGCGATCGGTCGTTGGCATCTCACATTCGAACCCACACAGGCGAGAAACCTTACCAGTGTATTACTTGCGGTACTTGTTTCGCCTATCAACAATCCCTGAAAAAACACGAAGCCCTACATCGTGATGAACCGAAGAAAAACTCGAGAACTCACCAGTGCCCAGAGTGTGGGCTATTCTTTACGAGGCAAGGTATCAAGACACATGCTATAGTTCATCGAGGTGACAAACCATTTGCATGCATAGAATGCAACAGATGTTTTACGAATAAGAGTAACATGCGAAAACATGTAAGAATTCACACCGGGGAGAAACCTTACAGGTGCTCCGAATGCGGCAAATGTTTCACGCAGCTCAATGGTTTGAACTCTCATTTCAGGATGCATTCTGGGGAAAAAACCATCGTTGAATGTCCCGAATGTGGTAAAGGCTTATCATCTAAATCTTATTTAAAAGCTCATATTTTAAAAATGCATGCAGATTTAGAAAACTTTTGATGAAGTCAGTATGATAAGTGTCCTGCCTCTCTCCTCTAGTTTTTCCAGCAGGAGTCATATTAACCCCCTGGGCCCTACCTGTCTTTCGTACAATAATTCTCATTGGTCAATTACATGATATAATCATTTTGATGACCAATTACAGTTTTGCTTATAAATATTTTATGCTAATATTTTTGAAAATTGTAATTATTCTAACGATGTCTCTGATTGGCACAATATTTGACACATTCTAAATTCCAACCAATCGGCCGGTAGTTCTCAAGGGGTTAACAAGAAATCCTAGTAAAGAGGGAAAATGATGGAGCTCAGAAAAAGTGGTCAAGATCCAAGACTTTTAAAAAAGTCTTTGAATGAAGTGTATATTTATACAGTACTGTCAAAGTGTAAATTTTTGTGTGTGTAAATATTCGCGCTTCGCACATATTTTGAACAATTTTCGTTGTTCTTATTTTTCACTATTTTGAGCTTCCGTATAGACCTATACAAAATGAATATATTTGCACGTTTTTATTTTAGCGCTGGCTGGTTTTAGTGCGAAAAGGGCGAAAATAAATGTAGCACAGAAATATCCACTTTACAGTATATCACACTGTTGACAGAGCAGAGAAAATTGTGGAGGTTTAGGCAACGAAAAAAACCCTGTTCTACGTCCAAACGAACCTCACAGGTAGGGTCGGTTGGTTGGTAGGGAGTTTTGTTTAGGCCAAACAAAACAAAAAGAGTTGACTTGCCCTTTCCGACCGACCCGAATTTTCGGAAATCTAGGTTCGCTATTTATTTATTTATTTATTTTTTTTTTTTCAAAAAAAAAATTGGGAAAAAAAATTGGAAAAAGAAAATTGAAAAAATTGAAAGGAGCACATAACAATAAAGAAAGATGCAAACGTGTTTTTGAGTAGTATCTGCTTGTTTAAAAAAAAAAAAATCTTTAAAATGTGTTTTTGTGCAGTAAATTTTCAAACATTTTCAACAACAACAAAATCAGACCGTTCGACCCTGACTTTGACCCTGAAAGGGCAAGTCAACTTTTGTTGTTGTTGGCCTTACTGTTTTTTTCCCAACAATTTCTGGAAATATGCAGCCAGGTCGAGCAAGCCTTTTGTTAAGCAGGCAGCGAGGAGTTTTTTACCCACTGCCAAGTTTTGGCCACTGGTTTTCCAAATTTTGCACAGTTAAAGGTATATTATGCGATCTTTTCCAGGGAACGCCCTCAATCCTCGAGAAAAAATTGAAGCATATTTTTTCTTGCAGATTTACATTTCTGATCATAAATCGTAAATATATTCCAAATTACAGGGCAGTACGATTCCTAATTACCGTAGTTCAAAATCATGGTTTTAGAGTGAAAATAATCATGTCGGGTTAACCCGACAGTTTATGATTTTCACTCTAAATTCACTCTAACACCATGATTTTGAGGTAATTAGGAATCGTATCACTCTGTAACTCTGAATATATTTATGATTTATGATCAGAAATGTAAATCTGCAAGTAAATCTGCTTCAATTTTATTTCTCTTGAGGATTGAGGGCGTTCCCTGGAAAAGATTGCATAACATACCTTTTATAAGCAGGCACAGGAGAGGGTTTTTTACCCACTGCCAAGAATTGGCTCCTGGTATTTTCCAAACTTTGCACAGTTAAAGGAATATTATGTGATCTTTTCCAGAGAGCGCCCTCTATTCATTATTTTTTTTAGAAAGTAGATTTTCTTGCAGATTTATATTTCTGATCATAAATCATACATACATTCCAAGTTACAGAGCGATACGATTCCTAATTACCTCAAAATCATGGTTTTAGAGTGAATTTAAGAGTGAAAATATAAACTGTCGGATTTTCACTCTAAAATCATGATTTTGAAGTAATTAAGAATCGTATCGCCCTGTAACTTGGAATGTATGTACGATTTATGATCAGAAATGTAAATCTGCAAGAAAATCTTCTTTCAATTTTTTTTTCGATGTTGAGGGCGTTCCCTGGAAAGATCACATAATATACCTTTAAGTATAGGACCAGGAGCCATTTTTTGTCAAAGTAGTCAAAGTAGCTCCTAACAAAAGGCTTGCAGACAAGGTCAGAAATTTGAGGGAGGGGTGGGGTGTGAAGTGACGTTCCCAAAAACTGGAGCGCACACAAATCGATCCTGCTAACAGATAGTATATTGTGGAAATGAATTATTTTGGTGTATGTTGTTGGTTTGAGTAGAGGTTTGTGCCAAGTAATATAGAACAAAACATCATACTTATCTTAAAAACCGAATAAACACTGCCATCTCTCAACATGCCATTTTTAAAATTCACGGCAATCGAAAGTCCCGGCATCAATGAAGTCATAGTTATACAATGTACTTGCGTAAATTTGAGCACCAATAACCATGACGTCATTGATCCCGGGACTTTCGATCACCGCGAATTTTAAAAATGGCATGTTGAGAGATGGCAGTTTTGTATTCATTTTTATGATAAGTATGATGTTTTGTTCTATATAACTTCGCGATTTGGGCTTGATAATTATTTTACTAACCTATACTGCACAATGTTGTGCTTGCTGGACACTTTCTTTAAAAAGGTACACGTTACGGCAATTTAACCATTCTTCACCCATTAGAAATTGATTAATCTGATAAAAATCGTGCAAGCGAACCACTCACATGTCGCGTAACTACTGTGTTGTGCAAATACCCCATGCATTACATGAATTGTTTTGGTATTACTAGATACGCATTATACGCGGGCGACTAATGATTACGCGGAGGTACTTGGTTGTCCGTTAGTAAACTGCATTTATTTGTGCGTATCAGTAAATGACAGCATTTGATTGGGTCGCACGTATCGCATATGTGTTCATGGGTTTTTAATATATAACCATGGATTCTGTGGAACACTTTCCATTTCGTGTTTTATTTCATAATTCTGGTTTGCAATATTGTGCATTGTCATGAACAATTCACTACACTAGGGTTTACACATTTATATTTATTTAAAAAATAGACACTTTTCAGTCAATAAGTATTTGTACTGGTTTTTTAGAAAACGGGACTGAATATTTGGACTCGCCCTCTATTATTTTTGACATTTCAATAATATTTTTAGATTGATGATTGATATTTAAGTTGAGCGCAAATGACAATAAAAAGCATTAATGCTTTTCCAAGCACTGTGGGAAAAGTACAGAAATTCAATATCATGTTTCATTATTTCAATATATCTGAAAAAATAAGTGTTAGGTCAAAAAAAGAAGAAGTTTGTTTCCAGCAGCAAGCCTAAAAAGTCAAATGGGAAATGCATTTTTTCCCTCAAATTTATAGTGAGATTCACTTGAAATGGTTTTATCTGAGCATTTTTGTTACTCTTATGCTCGCTAAAATGTGATTTTCGGCGTGGATTTTAACTTTCGTGTTTACCGTATGTGGCCAATCGCTATCTTGAAATATGTTTGACACAATTTCGACAAAAAGATTGCGCCCTAACAATATTATTTTCCCCGTTTTTCATAAAAAAAATTAAATGCACAAGAATCAAGCATCGTTGATATACAGGGTGTATCAAAAAAATTAGGACACTTTTTGAGGATGGTTTAAATCCTTGTTAAATCAATGAAGCATGACCAATATTTATTTCAATGTAAAGTACAACCGATAAAGATAAAATCCTGAAGAGATGAGAACAAACCATCATTAATTAAGGAAATTGTGACCTATTAGGCAAGGCAATCTATTTTGTAGTATGTACAATGGTCATTCACACAGTAACAGTAGAGTAACATGAACACGCACACTATTTATGCCAATTCTACTTCTTATCATGCTAATGAACCAACTACAGTGGGTTCGAGAACTTTTTTAATTTGCACAGAATATGCATGCATCTGAATTGTGGATTATTTAGCCAGTATTGATTTGTGCCAGAATTAAATGGATTACCAAACTAATCTTTGCTATTGACTGATAGATTATTTACTATGCTTATAAATATTGTAACGTATTGAAATATAAACCATGTTATTTACTGGTCTATACATGTAAATCCCATTGTACAAACCAGTAAATGACATGGTTTACGCAAATTATTCTAGTTTTCTTATTTTTCATCGGATTGATCTCATATTTTCAGGATATCATAATAATTAATTGGGCTTTACATTGAGACTAGATTGGTCATGGTCCAATGATTATAAACATGTATTGCACCGTTGTGAAAAAGTGTCCTATTTTTTTTGATACACCCTGTACGTGTGCACTACTGGAAACAAGTTTTTTTTGTTTTTTTGTTTGGCCTTATGTTTCATTATTTCAATATGTCTGAAAAATAAGTGTTCTTGTTATGCTCTTTCAGGTACACAGAAAAATGCAATATCATCGCCTAAACCAAGATCTTTATCATAATTTTTTTTCTCAAGAAAACCTGGCATTATAATTTGCTTCCTCAAATTGTATTGGATTACAGGGCGAGTAAAAAAAAAAGTAATCAACTTTAGGATTACATATCTTAAAATTTGCGCACAAATTTCACAGATTTATTTTATTGAGGCAGACGGGTTATCTCATAAGCTTTCTAAAGAATTTAAGTTGGTTGAAATTGGTTGTGGTAAACATATTTTATGCTCATTTGCGTAAAAGTGAACATTTTATAAACCGAGCAAGATTTGCGATATTTTCTTTTATAAGATCTATTGAATTCCACTATTGAAAACTGTCCTCACTCTAGTCCACTGTCCACACTCTAGTCCGAGCCACACAAGCCAAATTTTGTGTTGTTGCCGCTAAATTTGTGTAATAATGACATGTTTTGTCATTATTTTCGCATTATAATGTTTGAAAAAATAACTGAGAATGTTCGATTTATCTTTATTAGTGAGCTATTGTGCACCATACATGAATCCACTTGTTCAATAATATCTAGCACTATTGAGTAAAATATTGCGTTCGGTTTCAAAATGCAGTAACTTTACCAAAATAGTCATATCTGGTAAACGGTACCATGAAATGCCACGATTCTTTTTGCTGATGATAGTGAATAAATGCATCTATTGCCGCATACATCGGTTGGTTGCCTTCACATTCTGAAAACAAATATTTTTAATATTTTACTCCGGGTACACTTTTTTAACTCATATAGACCTTGGCCACACAGTACCATTTCAGGAACGGTACCATCTTGATTTTCTTTCTTTCGTCCAACTTTTTTATTTGATCCTCATTTTGCAAGAAATATTGATCAATATGTGTCACTCGTTTAGCAATATTATAAGCCTTTTACTGCAATGGGAGGGAACCAGTAGACGCGGGAGTAGACACTGGTGACAGAAATCAGTGGTCATAATGTGATGAAAGTGAAAAAGCATGCTGGTGTTGCTCAAGATATACTGTAAAACACTATGGGCCGTATTCTCGTACTAAACACGGTTTTAGCTTAAAATCGTGTCTAACTAAACGCGTGTTTAACTAAAACGCGAGTTTATCTTTTAAACAACGTGTTTAACTAAACACGGTTTTAAACTCGGCGAATCTCGTTCCCAGGGTCGTTGTGCGTTACTGTATAGTATGTATACAGGTATTTATTGTTGTTGTGGCCCTAATAGGTTACAATAGATATCGACTGAATACCTCAAACGCACGTGTATTTTTAATACTACACAATATGCTCGGCAGCTTACAGCGGGCACGGTTGAGTAATCATTCAAGGCATACAGTTCGTGTATTTGTTTAGTTAAACGCGCCTTAAACTACCCCCATACCCATGTTTAAAGTTAGACACTTTTCAGTGAGTTAGACGCGTGTTTAAGTAAAACAAATGTACGAGAATCGCGTTTAGTTAAACGCTGTGTCTAAAGTCAAAGTTAGACGCGTGTTTAGCTCAAAACCGTGTTTAACTACGTACGAGAATACGGGCCTATAACTTTGAGGATACTTTAATTCACGAATTTAAATAACTGCCATTTTAGCGGGCATTTAATTTTGCAAATCTGGAAATGTTACTGTTACTTTAAAGGTATATTATGTGATCTTTCCTGGGAACGCCCTCAACATCGAAAAAAAATAGAAAGCAGATTTTCTTGCAGATTTACATTTATGATCATAAATCGTACATACATTCCAAGTTACAGGGCGATAAAATTCTTAATTACTTCAAAATCATAGTTTTAGAGTGAAAATAAACTGTCGTGATAACACGACAGTTTATATTTTCACTCTAAATTCACTCTAAAACCATGATTTTGAGGTAATTAGGAATCGTACCGCTCTGTAACTTGGAATGTATGTACGATTTATGATCAGAAATGTAAATCTGTAAGAAAATCTACTTTCTAAAAAAAATCATGAATAGAGGGCGCTCTCTGGAAAAGATCACATAATATGCCTTTAAATGCAAAATTGTCAGTTTCGCGGGTATCTAATTTTCGTGAAATGTTTGACAGTATCTTTTTGGGTTTGACCCACAGCAGCCTTGATGATCTTCCCGTATCGCAAAGCATTCATAACCATTTTTAAACAGGGAACCACCGTACAACTTGCAACGTTTCACGTTCAATTCTCGACGCCCTAGCGCATGTAATACTAAAGCGATTAGTGATATAACATCACCCACAAGAAGCTTATGTCCTAATGAACAATTCCCATTGTTTGACATGCTAATCGCTTCATTCTTTCAATTTTTGAAAGAAGTATGGGGATCAGCAATGCTTAAGTAATGTGATGCTCAAATAACTCCATACTAAAAATAACTTTATCAAGGACTTTGCCAAAAGAGTTAATCCAGTGTAGCATAGTGGCCAAGCTCTAGGACTCCCACGCCGGAATCCCGGGTTCAATTCCTCAACCAACCTACCTGTATATCATTATATATTGCTGGTTTATTTTTGTAACATGCTCATTCTGGCAGCGTTCATAGTTCACCTTGCCGGATGTGAACAAAAGAGCCCGTATCTAATATATATTTTGTAGTACAGCCCTCAAAATAAGTGACCAGGTAATTAATATGCTCTCAACTCCAAAACTATAGCTCTTACGTAATAATATATTAAATTATAAAGTTGTAAGAAATTCTCTTTTCTTCAATTTGAGATATTACACATGAAGATTGAATGAATATTAATACTAAGTTATGTGCCCAAAACCAAAACCAAGTCAGTTTTACATTTTAACTTTTGGTACGTCTAGCAACAGGCAGATTATTGATTAACTGGTAGAGATTAACTCGCGGGTTGATAGTAAGACGGAGATTGGGAATGCTTTAATTGATTAATGCAACCCATACACATACCTGTCACACACCTCTGCATGTTCAAAACCCAAGTGTGAAACTGTAAACTGCACTTTGTTCTATCCTTATCAATGTAGTGTTCTCAATTATTAACCGATCTTCTTGAACAATGTCTCAAATTGAAGAAAAGAGATTTCCTTACAACTTTATAGTTTAATATTTTTACGTAGGAGCTATAGTTTTGGAGCTAAGTGTATATAGATGGTGTGACCGGTGACGTAGTGCCCGGCGGTTTGCGTGCGCACCTACAGGGAACGGTGCTTTAATTCACACTTGATTGATCATTACGCATCATGCTTACGGTGTAATAGTGCAGCAGTCATGGTATGCATCCCTAAAGCACAATGAGAGACTAGGCACTAAATCTGGTTGCCCGGCGGTTTGCGTGCGCACCATAAGGGCATGTGCTGTTAAAATTGGCGCTCAGTGATGTGTCTTTTGCTTTCATATAGTATGATGTATGCAGTAGTCATGGACTAGTACCCCTAGCATGTCTTTAGACCAGGCGCTAATCAATATGTAAACACTACTGATGTAAACAACGGTCACCTCATCTATATATTACCTGGTCAGTTACTTATTTTGAGGACTGTATTATGGGTAAGGCTGTGAATGCACTGGTAGTTTCGTACCCGGGTACCCGACCCGTTTTCCGGGCAGGTACCCGAAAATAGACACTAACATTTTTTTTCCTTCTTCTTTTCAAGTACAAATTTGTCCCCAAAATGACACGTAATGGGGTCAATAGAGGTCATTTGGGTACCCAATTTGGTACCCGGAATAGCGGGCGGGTACCCGGGTATAAGTCACAGCCTTAATTATGGGATAAATGCTGTGGATTTGACTCATGATACTCCAAACATAAAAAGATCCATTACAAACAACCACTCCTATGTTTTTGTGTGTATAAGATATACCCACAAAGTGTTAAATAGTATTATTTTATCACAACTAATATTCCAAACTGACAGTTTACAGATATATTAATGTACATGAGAAGCAATATATACAGTTACCATGGAAACCTATCATATACGCATAAAATCAAACTACACTGTATAATATGGTTGCATGAAACGAAGCAGGGGGTGCAATGTTTCTTGCATACAGTCATATTAAGGAACATACAATTGTTTTTACACATTTTGGTGAAGCTCAAAAAATGATATGAGCAAAAATATTTTTAAAACTTTTACATAAACGGTCAAGGACAAAGGTCACCACAATGTCACATGCTTTTATGGTCAAATCTATCATTGCAGCCGGTTATTTTAGTGTCCACATGCCTCCTTAAATTAATGACTTGCGTATTTACACAAATAACCCAACACGCTGACATCTCACCCAACTTACTGATATTAAACAGCCTATTACTGTAAACATGGAAATCTTTGCGCTACATTAATTTTCGCACTCCAAGCAGCTACCACAAAAATAAAAACACACAAACATATTTCTTTTCGCGTATAAGTCTAAGTAATGACCTTTCAAATCTCGAATTTAAAAACAAGCGAAATGGCTGAAAGTAGGCTAAGCGCGAACATTAAATCATGCGAAAATTACCACTTTACAGTAATTGCAGTGAGATTTTAAAGCATTGGAAATAACAAGTGTTGTAGTAAATATCAATATAAGAGCACCAATTAGATCACTATCTATACAAATGACAGGCTGATAATTAGCAATGCCTATGGACAAATGGGTTGCAAAATAGCTACAGGGCTAGAATTTCTGCGAGAAATCGAGTCTCGTGATAAGCTTTGCGAGAATCCAACCAGATTCTCACAAAAAATAAAATAAATTCTAACCCGGAGCTAGACCCGGCGGTGGTCAGCGTCATAATGCTATGGACATAATTCCACCAATGCGTGTGTGCGTAAACCCGTAAGTTCATACCGCGCGTCCTGATCAGTCAATCATGAAATCATTATGCGCGTTTCATGTATCTCACGTACCTTCGCCAACAACGACAAAACACGCTCGCATGACATAGCTTGAATTTCGTCCATAGCATTATGACATTGACTTGAATGGATCATCAGTGAGTCTGGAAAGATAATTTTAACATTTTCCACACTGCTACTGGATTTACCCTAGATACAAAACAGATTTTTCAGAAATCTTTCTCAACTTTCAAGGTCTATCTCAAGGATTACTGAACCAATATTAGGCATGTTTGTACTTCTTTTAATGCATTTTCAACAGTGATTCAAAATGTTGTACTGACACTCAATAATTTTGACATTTCTGAAACATTTGGTGAAATGTTGGCATGTCGTCTGCGGCGCGCGTGGACAGTGTTAAGATGCCCATCCATCTGAGCAAAGTTACAAAAGACTGAGGAATAAATCAAAATGCAATCAAGTTGCGCTCTTTGTTTTGTTCCTCAACTTTGGTAAAAATTTAAGCAAATTTGACTTACAATCATTAGCTCTTGAGATAGGGCAGACAACCTTTTGTTTGGTACGGCTTGGTTTATTTGATTGGCATATATACAACAGTAAATATTTGAAGTCCCTGTTAGTGTTATGATCAAAACAAATAATTGTCGATCATAGCGCTCCCGTTCATCCAAACGTTGATCACGGTCTTGCGATGCACTGCATTCCCAAACAACAGGGGCATACTAGCTGTCGCGATACGCACCAGGCGCATGGGACCCTGTTAGAATCGTGATGCTATGATCAGCAGCTATTCGTTTTGATTGCAGTAATAGAATTGTCACATGGTTTATTACAATAGCTGTACTTGCCCATTAATTTCACAACATTAATACACCTATAGACAGAGCATTTACGTATCGATATACTAAATGAGCAAATAACGTAATGATAATCATCAACATAGCCCAAATCCAAAATGTCATACAATTACGACATCGCCTTCATGCCAAATAACGGCACTTCCTGGTTGAGATTTGCCGCGAAAGGCCGCATGTAAAACGATAGCATAACTTCCGAATTCAGCACCTAGTTTCGAAATTATCATATCGAAACTAAGAAAATCATGAAATTTTATATGATAACCGGCGAATGTTGGTAAACTGTTTCAGATGGTAGTTAGAATAATGCCTAAGTATTACTTTGATGCAAAAAAACCTGATTTCCAGGATAATTGAGGGCGCACTCCCATACGTATCTCTCAATGCCCCTTTAAACACATTACAATTGTGGTGTCAGATACTTCCAACATTAAACATGGCAGGCTTACTCACACCACCAAGCTCAGAGGGTCTCCACATCAACTGCGTCCCTAAACATGGTCAAAGTTTGCATTTTTGTGTGTGAGTTACCTGCCCGATTGGCTGGTTGAAAACAATCTGAAGTTCCAGCCCTGACCCTATAGCAACACAATCACTAGCTGTATATGAAGAGCTTTGTTGCAAAAGGGCCACCAGACCACCCCGACATGTTACTCATTTTGCATTGTATTGACAAGTCCATGGAATTAATCAAATTATTGTATGGGCTGTGTTCATTACTGTTTCTATGACTTGGATTAGTGCATCCATGCACGCCAATTGAGGCATCAACAATACAAGCCACATTCCACATAATGAATAGCCATCCATCTAATAATGCAAAATGAGTAAAAAGGCAAAAGTGGATGTAGGTCCTTTTGCAAAACAGCTCTTCATATATATTACATGAGCATGATCTTTAAGAGTAAATTACAAAGTGTTTTAAACTTATAACAATAAAAACATGTTGGCCAACATTACTACGTTAATATTCAAATGTCCCCACATGAACTCAGCATGTTTGGCAATCATTCTAAAAATTGACAAAAAAAATTGACATCTACACAATAGCTCAGTCAGTACTTCATTTCATATTAGACGCCTACATCACAGAATACAGTGTGTGTCAAAAAGAAGTTGACCAGTGATGAATATTTTCTTACCAAAAAGACAAAACAAATTTGACAAATCTTTTATAGATAAATGTCAGTGATTTTCTATCATATGAGTAGAAAAATAACGCTCTTTGAATATGGACACATACTTCATGGGGGGGGGGGGGGGGGGGGGGGGTCAACTTCTTTTTGATACAAGCTGTATCCCTGAAGTAAATGTCTAATATGGAATAGAGCATTGACTGAGTTATTGTGTAAATGTCAATATTTTATAAGAAAGATTGCCAACAATTCTGCGTTCATGTGGGGACATTTGAATATTAATGTAGAATTTTTTTTCTCAAATCATGTAAAATCAGCCGTTTTTTTGGCAGAAAATCTGTTGAATGTTTTTTCTCTCGCCAATTTATAAATCTGTTGAAAATTTTTGTTCACACATTTTTAACAAAATTCCCGATTTGTGCAGATTTTGGTGACATTTTAGGTTTAAAAAACACCAAAAAACCCCCCCAAAACAAACAAAAAAACCCAGACCGACTGACCCTACTTGACAGGATTTTTTTTTTCATCGCCTAATGGTGGCTTTTCCTTTTCTAAACTGATGTGCCAAATCAAAGTTTCCAAACCCTTCTATTGCAATTACTCTCAAACTCGTTGTCTACTATTACTCATAATATCGGACCTGCTACAATGAACAGATAAATAAATAAGTTATTCTTTAGAACCTTACGACATGCATGTACAGGCTTGGAAATAGCACCTGCCCGCCCACCCGCCCATAGCGGGTAACTTTAACTTTGGGCGGGTGACGATGCAAAAGTACCTGACCGACTGGCTGGTTAAACGTTTCAAACACAGTGTAAGTGAGTTACACACTAGCTGGTGGAATTTTCTGTCGGGCAGGTATATTTGTGAGCTACCTGCCTGATTGGCTGGTTGAAACAAAATCTAAAGTTCCAGCCCTGCTCTTACCTCAAGAATTACTGAACCAATACTATGCATGTTTATACTTATTGTAATGCAATTCTCACGGTGATTCCAAATATGGTAATGAAATTGAATTATTTTGACATTTTTGAAAAACATTTGGTGAAATTTTGAAATGTCGTCTGCAGACGCTTGCCGCATTTTATAAGGGATTGATGATTGTAGTATTGGATGCTTGTTCACATACAGAAGTTGAGCCCATGGAAATATTATGGTGAGTAAATACAAAAAATATTAAGTGAGTAAATAAAAAAATATGAAGTGAAAAAATAAACTAGACAGGTACCTTACCACACCAGGATACTATACTTAACACATTCATTAAAAAAATATATTAACTAAATGATGATTAAATTATAAATATTTTAAACAGGTTCGCCGTCGTGGATAGAAAAGAGACAACTATGGGAAAACGATCTCGCCCAGGAATCGAACCCAGGACTTCTTGCTTACTTGGCAAGTGCCTTATCCATTGGGCCACAAGACCTCGCATGGTAAAGCATCTGAAATTCAAACCTAAGCGATTTCGTTTCCCAGTCTCCTGCCACAAGTATTACCCATAGTAGCTAGGGCCTATACAAGTGTAATAATCATGTGCCGTCCTCCCTGTAGAGGGAAAATACATAGAAATAATAGGCATATACGACGGGTATTAAACAAATTATAACTATTTTAAACAGGTTCGCCGTAGTGGATAGAAAACGATCATGGGAAAACGATCTCGCCCGGGAATCGAATCCAGGACAAATGATGATTGTAAGTTTTGCCTACAAATGTTTGCTTATACAGTTTTACTCGTTCATAATTAAATACCATAAAACTATTTATTTTTGCTGGTACTATAGTTTTTCAGTTTCAAATTGGCCAGAAATTGTCGGATTTTTATCTCTCCACGCGCAAAAGTATTCCAAGCGTAAGCATGGGATTATTGGCGAGAAATGTTTTGTTTTTATCTCCCGAGTGCAAAGGTAATACAAGGTTATGTGAGGGATTATGGCCTCACGCACACGGTCGCAAGCATGCATTACGCATATGATGCACAGTGTGCTTGTTGCCTTCGTATGTATTCTCAAGTCCTTCTGTATTCGATCGCTGCTGTAAGGAGGCTTCGCCAATTTGCAGCTGTCTAACTATAGTCATGTTCAGGGGTAGCGCTAGGTTTTTAAACTTGGGGTTTTTAGAACCCTTAACCTCATAAAAGTATGAAAAATAAGGGGTTATTTTGGATTTTCAGCTCATTTATTGCGCAAAAAAAAAAGAAAAAAAAAAGCGCTAAATACGCAAGAACCCCAAGTAGCGCTATCCCTGGTCATGTTTGGATAAATGTTACATGGATATTTATCTGGTATATCACACAGATAATAATAATAATAATAACTTGATTTTATAATAAACACTTTTCCATCCTACAGGAAGTTCCAGGTGCGATTGCCATTAGGCCAAAAAAAAAATTGTTTGATTGTCCATAGATTACTTTTAAAAGTTGGGTAGGTCGGTCGGGATTTTTTTTTTTTCTCACTTGCCCTTTTTTCAGGTACCAAAAGTAAAATGAGATGTACTTGGTGTGGTAACCAAAACGGGGGCACAAAATCTTTTATATTTTGATGAGTATTTTTATTTTCTCAACACTTTAAAAAATAACTTTTTTTTTTTTTTTTGATTTTCGACTAATATGTGTAAAAAAATGAAATTTTCAAAAAAGAATTAAAATTTTCAACAACAAAAAAAAAGATTAAAAAAAAAAAAGTTTTCAGTCGGAATGATTAAGAGGGTCGGGCGGACCAGGACAATCAAACAATTTTTTTTTTGTTGCCTTATCATAACGCTGCCATTATGACATTGTCACAATCATTTCGATACTCCTAGATGCACAACCCTATCAGCACATAGGTTGGGTCTCGTTAAACGCCTTGTGTTGTCAGGAAGTGATCAGGTAAAATATGTTGGAAGTAGGTCAGATTCAATTTTTCTTTTTCTACTTGATTACAAACACCCTTTAAGACACTACATTTTGCAGAAACCCACAGTAAAATTAGTCATTTGATTCCAAAGATATGAGCAGTTGAAGGGTTGCAAAAACAATTAGGAAACAAAAGAAATTATCTTCTTTGTCTGGCTATATCTTAAAATAAATATTTGCTAGTTCCGACCCATTTTGCTTGATCATATCACATATTAAATATAAAAGATATACAAGTCCCATGTCAATCAATCAATACATGAAATCTGAATTGGAAGCTTCACATTTTCCGACACAGTCACACAAATTACAACATTTGGCAACATTGACCCTAATGCTGAAAACATACTTAGGTTGCTTCGCAATTCGGGTCGCTCCTATGACGAGTTTTACGTCATATTCAAAAACCTTCCTCTGATACAGCGACCTGCTGCGATTTCCCGATACATCAATCAAGAGGTCGCTTGACTGAAAACGACCAGTCGTGACCAGTTGACTTCATTTCAACTAAAACGATTGGTTGCTCATGACGTAATGAACACCATACTTTTTCAACCAATGGGGAGAGGCTATTTTGCCTCGAAATTAGCATAACCAATCAGAAGCCATAATCCAGGTTTTCGTCTGTATGGCCAAAAAAAGACCTGAAAATATGTGCGACTACCGGCGATTTAGAAGCTCGGTGCAACCTATGGTGACCAAAGGTCGCAACCTGTTGCAACCAGTGACCGACTAGTATGATTCGAGCATAAGTCATAATATGGAGTCCTGGTTTGGTAAAATACCATCATTACGAATTGCAAAACATAGCCAGCTGTAGAAATTCAATAGAGAAAGTAGTGCCAAAAGGCTCAAACTGTATACAATGGTGCAGTAGGACCTACGACCACCGCCAAATAAACAAAGGGCAGCTTTTACTGACACCAAACTCTTAACACACTGTATGGCAAACACAATGTTTTCAAAAAATAAAGAAAGTTTTCCAACAGATAAACCAAGTTTTCAACCAATAACCTAGTTTTTATTTGAAACGTTGTTTCACTAAAAACCATGTTTTTCAATGAAAAACAATGAAAAACTTGTTTTGTTTTTTCAGTTCTAAAAGAAAAACTTGGCCTTAGCGAATGGAAATGTTGGAAAATTAAAACAGTTATCAACATTTCCATTCAGAAAACACGGTTTCAAATTGCAATCAGATCTACTTGTTTTTTATTGAAAAGCTTATTTTGTCAAAATCTCAATTATTTCAGAAGTAGACAACATGTACCCTTAATAACACTTTCCACACGGCAGTCGTCTGCAGACGACAGTTCCAAAAAGTTCTCAAAATGTTTCAAAAATTATTGAATTTCATCTTCATATTTCAAATCCCCATGGGAAATGCATTAAAATAAGTACAAATATGCCTAGGATTGGTTTAGTAATTCTTAAGATGTACTTTGAAAGGTTTCTGAAAAATATTTTCTGTATATTGGTAAAACGAATAGCCGCATGAAAAGTGTTAACATGATGCCTCCAAAATGAGGATATTTACAACAAAGTGGACATCAATAGCAGCGAACCCTTTCTATTTGTTAATGTTATGTTCTATGCATACTGAACCCATACTCAGTTTACCTAATATTTTGACCTCATTGACTCACAATCAAGAAGAAGAGAATAACACACAGATTATACGACAGTTGAGTATACAAAACACTATGCCTGTTAGTTCCACTATGATCTTGGACCAGAAGTAGTGGCTAGAAACTCACAGGAACGGGTGATGTGTCCTCACATCTACATGTTTCAGATTAACATATCACTATGCTCCTGGACCATAGTTAGTGGCTACATCTTACAAGAGCTCATAATGTGCTCACCTCTTCTATTAGTCTATTGTTAGATTATCATAACCACTATGCTTCTGGACCATAGTTAGTGGCTACAACTCAAAAGAGCTCATAATGTGCCCACCTCTTCTATCAGTCTATTTTTAGATTATCATTACCACTATGCTCCTGGACAATAGTTAGTGGGTACAACTCACAAGAGCTCATAATACGCCCACCTCTTCTATCAGTCTATTTTTATATTATCATTACCACTATGCTCCTGGACCATAGCCAGTGGGTACAACTCACACAAGAGCTCATGATGTTCGCCCCACTTCCCGTCAGTCCATTTTCAGGTTAACATAAATGTAGCGGATAAACTTGAGAGATGCAAAGAATGATACGGTGCCGAGCATTAAGAAGAAGACGTAACAGGCGAGCATCGTGTAGCCAAAGAACTCCATGGTCTGCAGCGCCCCCGACATGCTGGAACGCTTATAGTAGTAGAAGATGGCATACAGGAACACAAAGAAACCGGTGGACCTAATGGAAAATAAGACAGAATGGTAATTAACACTTTCCCACGTGGCAGGCTTCTGCAGATGACATTTAAAATGTTCACAAAATGTTTCAAAATATTAAATTTCATCACTATATTTGGAATCACCATGAGAAATGCATTCAAATAAGTACAAACAATTGTACCCTTTAACATTTTCCATGTGGAGTCGTCTGCAGACGACATTCCAACATTTAATCAAATGTTTCAAAAATGTCAAAAAATTATTAAATTTCATCACTTTATTTGGAATTACAGTGAGAAATGCATTCAAATAAGTACAAACATGCCTAGAATTAGTTCAGTAATCTAATTAACATATCATGTAAGTTTGGAAAGGTTTCTGAAAAGGTGTTAAGGGGCAATGTTAATTAATATGTGTTATAAATTTATATATCAATGGCTGGCTGATTATGTCAAAAATGATAGACTGCTAACTTTGGTGTCATATGAAGTGAAAAGTCAAATTAACGCTATCAGTTCCAAATTGGTGAATTCAGAATAGTATGGGCGTGCAAAACGCTCGCATGGCGAATTGTATGCTTGACGCTTGCGTATTCTAAAATAGCATGCGTAAGCTTGGATACTTTTGTGTGTGGAGAGATAAAAGAGATTTCTCGCCAATTTGGAACTGATCAAACCGATAACAAGTAAGCAGCATATCTTCTCTGTGCGGCCATTGAATTTTTTAAAAATCCTACCCACTTAAAGGTAGATGACCCGATCACATTTTCGTAACACTGAATTATTTCAAACATACGGAGATTTTCATATCATATGAAAGCTCATATTTTTCTCATCATCATACTGAAATTTGACGGCCTAAATCGGTATAATTACGGAGAAATCGATGAAATAACGTCGAATTACCGCGAATGGTGGTAACCACCAATATAGTTTGTGTACTACTCAATGGGTACAGTTCACAGCATATTGTGCGTCTAAAATAAGAACCATTAGAGCTATGCAACTCAAACTTTGGAACACGACTTTTTTAAGGATGACCTTTCATGTAGAATAGAAAACTTCAAGTCGAAAATCGGAACATCTACCTTTAAACCGAACACAATAAATTTGTAACTATTAGTGGCATGTTCCGGATGAAAATAAACTAGAAACACTTACCCTGCGCTAAAGATAGAGCGCCACCACCACCTATAGTCCTCATTGGAGAGTTGGAAGTACGTGAGCGCTATTGATATACACGCTGTCACGCTTAGTAGGATACCATACACTACAAACAATATACCATATAGAAACACTTACCCTGCGCTAAAGATAGAGCGCCACCACCACCTATAGTCCTCATTGGAGAGTTGGAAGTAGGTGAGAGCTATTGATATACATGCTGACACACTTAGTAGGATACCATACACTACAAACAATATACCATATAGAAACACTTACCCTGCGCTAAAGATAGAGCGCCACCACCACCTATAGTCCTCATTGGAGAGTTGGAAGTAGGTGAGAGCTATTGATATACATGCTGTCACACTTAGTAGGATACCATACACTACAAACAATATACCATATAGAAACACTTACCCTGCGCTAAAGATAGAGCGCCACCACCACCTATAGTCCTCATTGGAGAGTTGGAAGTAGGTGAGCGCTATTGGTATAAATAAACTAGAAACACTTACCCTGCGCTAAAGATAGAGCGCCACCACCACCTATAGTCCTCATTGGAGAGTTGGAAGTAGGTGAGCGCTATTGATATACATGCTGTCACGCTTAGTAGGATACCATACACTACAAACAATATACCATATAGAAACACTTACCCTGCGCTAAAGATAGAGCGCCACCACCACCTATAGTCCTCATTGGAGAGTTGGAAGTAGGTGAGCGCTATTGGTATAAATAAACTAGAAACACTTACCCTGCGCTAAAGATAGAGCGCCACCACCACCTATAGTCCTCATTGGAGAGTTGGAAGTAGGTGAGCGCTATTGATATACATGCTGTCACGCTTAGTAGGATACCATACACTACAAACAATATACCATATAGAAACACTTACCCTGCGCTAAAGATAGAGCGCCACCACCACCTAATAGTCCTCATTGGAGAGTTGGAAGTAGGTGAGAGCTATTGATATACATGCTGTCACACTTAGTAGGATACCATACACTACAAACAATATACCATATAGAAACACTTACCCTGCGCTAAAGATAGAGCGCCACCACCACCTATAGTCCTCATTGGAGAGTTGGAAGTAGGTGAGCGCTATTGATATACATGCTGTCACACTTAGTAGGATACCATACACTACAAACAATATACCATATAGAAACACTTACCCTGCGCTAAAGATAGAGCGCCACCACCACCTATAGTCCTCATTGGAGAGTTGGAAGTAGGTGAGCGCTATTGATATACATGCTGTCACACTTAGTAGGATACCATACACTACAAACAATATACCATATAGAAACACTTACCCTGCGCTAAAGATAGAGCGCCACCACCACCTATAGTCCTCATTGGAGAGTTGGAAGTAGGTGAGCGCTATTGATATACATGCTGTCACGCTTAGTAGGATACCATACACTACAAACAATATACCATATAGAAACACTTACCCTGCGCTAAAGATAGGGCGCCACCACCACCTATAGTCCTCATTGGAGAGTTGGAAGTAGGTGAGCGCTATTGATATACATGCTGTCACACTTAGTAGGATACCATACACTACAAACAATATACCATATAGAAACACTTACCCTGCGCTAAAGATAGAGCGCCACCACCACCTATAGTCCTCATTGGAGAGTTGGAAGTAGGTGAGCGCTATTGATATACACGCTGTCACGCTTAGTAGGATACCATACACTACAAACAATATACCATATAGGGTGTATTGCTCACGTCCCCATAGCGTTGCAAAGATGTAGTAGAGCTCAACTGAAATTGCACTGCAGAAGAAAAGAGATATATCGTTATTAGAAAATAGACCGTACCCATGCTAGGACCATCACGGTATTATTTTAAGTGGCATTTATGTCAGACCGTGTAAAATGTGTATGGTTTAAATAAACACACCTTGATTCTTATTCTTAAAGAGCCTATTTTATAGACATTTAGTGGGTAAAATTATTACCTTTTGCCGCCCATATTTGCCAATTTTTACTCTGTATGGAATAACCTATTATTATGTGATGCTTGAATAACTCCATTCTAAATAATATCTTTATTAACGACTTCGACAAAACAATTAAACTAATCTAGTGTAGCATAGAAGTCATGCTCTAGGGCTCCCACTCGGGAATCCCGGGTTCAATTCCTCAACCAACCTATGGCTATTTTTTGTAACATAAACATTCCTGCAGCGTTCATAATCTACCTCACCGGATCTGAACAAAACAAAAGCCCCTATCTATTATATATTTTGTAGTTTTATGGGATAAACGCTTAGGCTGCTGTGGTGCCAACATAAATGTTCCTAAATGTTAGATGTATAGTTTTGCAAAACAACCTGTGACCACATGTCTTAGACCACCTCCTTTTAGAAGGCTGTGAACATCAATTCTACAACTGTCTACGTAAAACATTGCAATTTCGCGGATACTTTAATTTCGCGAATGTGAAATTACTGCTATTTTTGCGTGCATTTAATTTCGCGAATCTGAAAATGTCACTGTTACTTCCAATGCAAAATTGTTGTTTTTGTGAGTATTTGATTTCACGAATCCACACCCCTCGTAAAATTCGCAAAATTCAATCCCTCTCAAAATTAAGCGGTTTTACAGACTAACCTGAACGGTAAGAATCCTCCTATGACACAATGCATGAAGCCTGACCTATACCAGGGTACTGTAGGGATTTCTCTAGCGATGTTCTTTGTTCGACAGGGTGCATCAAAAGTCTCTGCCATGTTTTTACCAAGAATACCACCGATCACTGTCAGAGGATAGCCGACTGAAATAAGCAAAACGACATAAAATAAAATGTTATGTGAGATTTCTCTAGCGATGTTTTTTGTTCGGCATCAAAAGTCTCCGCCATGTTTTTACTGAGAACACCAACGATCCGTATTGCTTGAACAGACGCTAGGGTGACAGGGGCTAGATTTCCGTAGATTTCGACGAGAATCCGGGAATTGATTCTCGCTGTATGTTATTTGCGAAAATCAAATTTGAGTCACGTAGACAATTTTAGTGAGCTTACTTACTTGAACTTAATAAAGTTCACGTTCAGTTTGTTTGACACTTGCCAAATTGTACATTTGACATCTATGTAAATTCACATATGAAAATGTATATTTGACCTTTAACCCATATATAATATGAATGAACATTGGTGTGAGCTCATTGGTCTTTTACCGCTGTTATTGGCACCCAACATCCAATCACATAACACAATTTAAAATACAGGAGAATATACAGTGAAATTAATTAACAAGCTATGATTCTTGTAAACGCTCATGGTGAGAATCAGATGCCCAATTTGGGTCAGAATCAGTTGATTCTCACTTCACAAGAATAAATTATGATGGTGCGAAATCTAGCCCCTGGATGAATAATAATACGTCAATAAATGTGTATGTGTTGTTTCGAGAAAAATTGGACAAATCAATGCACGCGCACTGATGTTGATGTGTGAATGTGGGGAGTGCTATTGTGAGTATATCACATTTGCCCAAGTGCATTGATTTTTCTAATTTTCAAGACAAAACATACGCATGTATTGACCTAGGCTAACTCATACACGACACTATACAAATCAAAATTCACAATTTGAGCATAATTTTGATCCATGTAAAAACAAATAAAAACATGTTAACAAGTTTGCTAACACCTGCAGTCAAAATCGGCAAACCCGCGATTCTTGAACAACGAATCAAAACAAAGCATGTGTTGTGCATTGAAAGGCGCACACACGGAATGCATAAGACACTTTCAATGCACTCCATGTATTTTAGTTTCTTGCCTTCTGATTGGTTCGACACTGTAGGGTCAAACTTGATAGTTCTATAAAACCCTACGTTTTTTGGTTGCAGAATTCTGGTGCTTGAAATGAATAAACCATAGCTTGTAACGCTTTCTCCTTTAACCCTAACCCTACTACACCACACGGCAACGAATTTTTTTCCTAAGTAGAAAATTCACCAGAAAGGTCAACCCGACCCCTTTTAACCACGAACCTCCAGCACCAAAGCTCATGTCCATTCCACTACACCACGGCTGTCAAGGCTTCTCGGCTCAGTATATTCGCCTCGTAATAGTATAGGTCTGGGTCCATGTAGCCCAAAAACTTGCACGCCGGGTTATAAAAACAGGCTGGCCGTGTGTTGCCGTGTGGTGTAGTAGGGTTAGGGTTATATTCAATTATATACCTGAAGCCCTTGACACGACGAAGATAATAACTCACCGCCGCAAACTAGAAAACTTCCTTGTTGAAGTCATATTTATAGCTCGGGAACATCTTATTTGAAAGTCTTTTAAAGTCATTAGAAAGGTACAAAAGCTGTAGGATTTCCAAGGATTTCTGCAACTCCTTACGAGACGTAAACAAACTTTTTTGCTTCACCCGCAAGCACCACTGGGGGCGCTATACATACATACAAGACGGATGCAGAAGGGGGGTTTCAGGTCTCGGAACTTCTAATAGCAAATAAGTTGTTGAAAGGTAAAATTGGCACTAACATACACTACTATAGATTGTATGAATATGGTGTGACATAATACTTACTGAGTAGCCAGATCATTAGTAATAATAAGATTGTTGTAAACGGTAGCGCCTGTGTGGAGTCATACATCCAAGCCGCTGTGTTCACTACACTCCATATGAAAAAGAACGGAACTGAAAAGATACAAGACATGTACATTGCAATCTGTTAGTACGAACTAGATAGAGCATCTGAACTAAGTGCCATGAGTTATTTTTGATGTAATTTCGTATATAAGGCTATATTAAAAAAAATCTTTGGTCTCAAAGCTCCCGCGCGCGTTAGTTAATTGATACGGGTTAAAAAATAAATCCCTAAGTTTCACAGATTTTTCAAATTTTCATTGATCACATCATTTTAAATACAAAAGGTCACTTTTACAAGGATTTTAATATTTTATATTTATAAAAATAAAATAACAACTTTAAAAAACCAGCATTCCTCATAATAAGCATTGTTTACTGTCATTATGACTATCATTAAGACTAAATTCCGCCGACCCAACTTCAAAGACCTTGTCCTATAATACCATACCAAACCGGCATAAGAGTTGCAGGGATGGAAATAAGACCCGCCCGCCCGCCCATAGCGGGTAACTTTCGTGTCGGGCGGGTGAAGATGCAAAGGTACCCGTCCGACTGGCGGGTAACATTTTTGAAGCTCAAAGTGTAAGTAACAGTAAGTTCAGGGTAATTTCATCATCAGATGTGTCATGATTATAGAGGAGATCAAAGGTTGATACATGATGAATATACGAGAAGCTGTTACGGGCTAGGGTTATGTGGAACATCGTACAATAAAGACAAACATATGTAACTGTATCATCATTTAAAAGTAGTCTTGCTCTTAATTGTTTGCTGCAAAATATTATGGAAAAACCCGTGTGGTGGGCTGGTGGATTTTTTGTCGGGCAGGTCAATTATGTGAGTTACCTGCCCGACTGGCTAAAAAATCGGAAGTT
Source organism: Ophiura sarsii (assembly GCA_035610835.1). Lineage (NCBI taxonomy): Eukaryota > Metazoa > Echinodermata > Ophiuroidea > Amphilepidida > Ophiuridae > Ophiura > Ophiura sarsii. The sequence continues at coordinate 8,286,525 of CM069447.1, read as the reverse complement.
CCAACCCTGAAGTGTTGTCATTAAGAATAAATTCCTCCCTCTCCCAATATACCCAGCCTATATTATATAACACATACAAATATTCCCGCCATTTGATTGGTGGATACTACATCATGTGACATAAAATATTTGGACTATTTCCCCCACTATATCACAGGAGGGATAAAGGTTCCCATAAAAAAGTACTTTATTTCCTGTGATGAGGAGCTGCGAGGGAAATAGCACCTTTGTATGGGAACTTTTGTTCCCTGCTCGCGATCGCAGTAATTGATTTGACCTTTGACACGTTGTGTCACGATCGATCAGATTTCTTGTCGTCTGCACTGTTAATTATTAATTCGCTGCTATTCGGACTAAATTTCCCGGAGTTTATCACCAAATGGAGAATTTGGGTTTTGGTTCGTTGGTAAAAATGCATTGGAGCAATTACTCGACGATGTAGACAGTGCTAATACGAAAAAGCAAATAAAATATGCAGTCAATTGGCAAGTAAGCTTAGCAACTGACTTTGATTGATGCATTGCGTAGGCCTAGGTCTATTATCTTTTGTTTATCAAAATATTTCAAATGACAGAAATATTTTTGTATGTTATATAAAACAAATATTTACTGCTCTTTATTCGGGAAATGGTGCAAAATAGGTCCCCTCGGTAACTGAAGACCGTGGGCTTACTATTTCCTTCGGTCTCTGGAAAATATGAGGCCCACGGTCTCCAGTAACCTCGGGGAGCTATTTTGCACCATTTCCCTCATGAACAGTAAATATTAGTACTCTAAAGTAAGGTCACGAATTTTCTGCTTTGTAACTGTCAAATTCCGCGTTTTTCCGCTTTGTAAATTTTGCATTTTTCTGTGATGTAAGAAAGAAAGCTTAAAATTTACGATCTATAAAACCAAAATAAACACACTTTACAGAAAAACACATCATTTTAGATTTTTAGGCTTACCTTATTATTACTGTAGCGGTAGCCGACCCTCTATATCGCCATTGTATTTTAATATTTATATTGTTTTATTCAAGACTATTTATAAATTTTGTGTTTTGGACGTTTTTTGTGCATTTATTTTCTTCTTTTCATCAAAATGTCGTTTTCCGCGTTTAACCTCAATTCCGCAACGCGGAAAATTCGTGACCTTACTCTAAAGTGGTAATTTTCACGCGATTTCAAAGTTCATTACATAGACTTGTACACAAAATACATTTATTTGCGTGTTTTTATTTTCGCGGTAGCTGCTTGGAGCGTCAAAAACATGAAAATTAATGCAGTGCGAAAATGTCCACGATTACAGTATACTATAACTTACCTGCAAATAGACATGTTGTGAGGACTATATTCCAGACCCAGCTCTCACCACCTAGCTTCTTGTAGAAATTACTGGACACATAACCAGATATACCTGTAAATAGTATGGGATACATACAAGTCAGTGGTTGGTCATAGCATGGATAAACTCTTATATATCACTATGGGGGTCAAGGGACATGTTGTGAGGACTATATTCCAGACCCAGCTCTCACCACCTAGCTTCTTGTAGAAATTACTGGACACATAACCAGAGATACCTGTAAACAGTATGGGATACAAACAAGTTAATGGTTGGTCAAAGCATGGATAAGCTCTTTTATTACACAACATACATATCTATAAGGTATCCTCTATTTTGATTGGTTCATTTCTGACATAGTCGGATAAATTAAAAAGCCTGCTGAATGCTTGTTTGTTTTTATACTACTACCAAACATGTGGAAGTTTTGACTACCGTCCCGCTAATCAACACCGTCCTCCGAAACAATTCTAGAGCCTATGAATATTACATACATATTAAACGGTGACGCCAAGTACGAGGTTGACATTTGACAACAACAAACATGGCTTCGTCTGCTGAAGAAATTTGTGAACTAAACAGACGCAGATTTCAGGCTTCTTTTGGATAATTATGCTGCATGTACCAAGTAATAACACAAAACTTTGTGACTAGGTCTAGGTCTGCGGCAATTATTGTGAAGAATAGGAAATGGGTTTCAATGATATTGTTCTGCTGCCAGGGGAATTGAGTCCGTCGATATGTGTACTGTAGCATGTAGGCCTACTACGAGCCTACACAGGAACAACATAAGCTTTCTTCCATTATTAATTTATTTTAGGCAATGAAATATGAGGTGTAATAAAACAAATACAATGTGGTTTATTTTAAGCGTCGGGAGGTAGTCACCAGTCATCCAACACCAAGGGACCAGTAGTTTGCACTACTTCTCCGAAATAAACCATGTTGTATTTGTTAAATATATCACTATGGGGGTCAAGGTGTCAGTGATATATGGTACTGGAGTCCAATTCACAGTGCATATTCACACTACTCCCTATGCTTTATTTTGTTCACACAATGTTTTGTTTCTCAAAAGAATTGGTCCACTCATGCAAATGTTGATATGCTTACAATAGCACTCCCCAATGGGATAGTGCCTTCATGCACACAACATCAATGGGCGGGCGCAGCGCACCGATTTGTCTATTTTTCACTTGAAACAACACATTAAGAATTTTTTGACTTATAATCTATACAATGATCGCATGGGGCCCAGATGCCTTGATTTAAACGTTCACTTCTTATTTTTAAACATGCTTGAATGCGGCTGAATAAATGTGATAATCAAATATAATACTTACATGATGTAAGGGCATATATAAGTATAGCTGCAGTGTTCATAGAGCCATGATGATGAACATTAAACATCCCTAACATGGCCATTAATAGTATAGAAGTAGCCAGTGTTAAGAATTGACTTCCAACACCTGAATAGGAGGAAATAAACATACAATAAATATGTTAATTATACACAAAGAATTGCAAGTTGTCGATGGTGGGCTAGCTCTTACTCTTAGCCAGCGACCCATCCACCCATCCCGTCTTTGGACGGGTAGTATCAAAATTTGACGGGTGAAAATATCGTCACTCCATTGTATTAGTTTTACATGCAAATAAGAAGTTTATAGTGCTATTTCCGATAAAAATGAAACAACATTTGGTAAAAATCCTTTAAATCCAATAAAAACACAACTTCTGAAACATTTACGGAACAATCTACAACAGATTTTGCTGCGTCGACGCCATTGTGACAATGTTTTGATTTTCCGGTTGTCTGATTTTGGTCAAGTGGTGGCGCCCTGCACCAGTCGGGATCAAGACACCAGACGGGACCGGACGGGTAGTTTCTAGATCCTGGCTAAAATCCTAGTGGTGAGAAAGAAATCCTCTATAATTTGTGTCACCTAGAGTTGGCATCTATTACGTGATGTCGTTTGTATCATCTAAAGCAAAGAATAATTTTGGATGAGTTGCAGAAATACTGCACCTATCACTATTTTAAAATGCAGAAAGATTCTGAAGAAGGTGTATTTAACCCTTCCATGCGGCTTTTAGTTTTACCACGTCCACAATCAAAACAGATTTTTCAGAAACCTTCCCCAACTTTTTAAGTCTTATCTCAAGAATTACTAAAAAAATAATAGGCATGTTTGTACTTATGTTAATGCATTTCTCATGATGATTCTAAATATAGCAATGAAATCTAATAATCTTGACATTTTTTAAACATGTTGTGACATTTTTGGACTGTTGTCTGCAGACGACTGCCGCGTGGAAAGTGTTAAGTATGCTAATCTTTTCTTCTCTACAGGGACATGGGTAGTGGAGCTAAACTAGAGGCAAACGGAAGCAAACATAAGATGTAGAAAATGGTTGAAAATGCCAGACCTTATTCGATACTTGCTCTATGTATGTATTGTATACTATGGCTCCTAATGGAAAAGTAAGAGCCCCATGATTAAAAATCACCCTCTATCCACAAACCTAATGTGGAGCAACACTCACCTAATATAGAGCATAATAGAGTTTTGTATGGTGGGAATCTGAACACATCGGTGTGAATAATTTTCCAGCCATTTTCATCTTGATCGAGTTCCTCCACTTCCTCCTCGTCCAGGTTGTATCGTGCAAAATCGTTCTTCAAAACTCTCATCTGATTGAACAAATAAAAGTAAGAAAATCAAGTCAAGAAGAAGATGAAAATCTTTTGAACGCAATGGCAGCCTAATATATTTCACTGAAAATTAAAATTGTACCAAACCGTGTTAGAATCTACTCGTTAATGCTATTATCAGATATCAAAAAGGAATCATGCATATTTTTTCATTCAAGGTGTTCTATAGATGTATCTGCGATAATAGCCAGTTGTTATTATAGTCAATGGGCTTAACTTAAAATAGCACCATGAATATAACTCTAGAAAAGTATTCAAGGTGCATCGTGGGAAAGAATTTTCAAGGTGCATTGTGGGAAAACTGTGCTGCACCTCAAAATGCCTGATTTCCAAATTCCATTGAAACACGCAAAAACAAAAAACCTTAAAGGATTTTTATCACTGTTATAAAGACATGATCACTACAAATGAGATTACTAAAACCAAAAATTTGTCGATCACGGTGTCATGATCCAAGCGCTCGCAATCATTACAAAGGTTGAGCGTGTCCTTGCATGCAGTGCGTTCCAAAACAGTCGCAACGCGGCGTGGGGTCTTGTTGATTAGGGCCCACGATTGGTCAATTACCTTTTTGTTTACAAGTACGTCATATCTTCCAGTTTTCCTGCGCCTTTGCCATCACGAATGACTCATTTACTTAGATACGCACCAGTCACATGGGACGCTGGGGAATCTTATACGCTGTGATCGACACATTTTTGATTTGATTATAGTCGACCTCATTCTCATATTCAAGATCATACCATATGGTACAAAACTCAAGGAACAGAAAGCGGTATTCTATCACAAGTACAGGGTGAGTCAAAAAGACTGCAATAGTGGAAAGAAGCCATTTTGTTTTCAAAACCAAAAAGATATTTAAAACTTTTTAAACGTTGCAAGAATGATGTATTTAATCCTAACTTTGTGTGAAAAAATGAAGTCGATCGCATTTTTCGTTTGTCTTTGGTGACCCTCTTTTGTTGCACAACCAAATTTACCTGTTTGTCCACGAGCACAGTGATTTTCATTGGAAATGGCACACATTGCATTTTCATATTTGAATATATATCCCGCCAACAAAAAAATGGAAAATTTCAGTTTCTTATTAAAATTTAGAACATTATACGCTTTCATAGCATGGGTATGATTATAATTGATTATGCTAACTCCCATGTAAACAAGAAAGGATGCATCAAATTCCAATAACATCACAAATTAACTCAAGTTTCCAAATTTGAATGAGACACATTTTGCGATCTGATGCATATTTTGTGTATCTCGTGGACAAACGTGTGAAATGGGTGCACTGGTCAAAAGGTTCACCAAAGGAAAACGAAAAATGCGATCGACTTCATCTTTTCACACAAAGTTAGGATTAAATACATTATTCTTGCAACGTTTAAAAAGTTTTAAAATTCATTTTGGTTTTGAAAACAAAATGGCTTCTTTCTACTATTGCAGTCTTTTTGACTCACCCTGTATGAGGAATAGTAAAGTTGTACACATAGTCACTTGATTTCGAGATCTCACTCAAAATGAAATGTTTTCTTATTGGATAAAGTCACTGATTTATAAAATGATTAACTTACCAATATAATGACTACAAATCCTAGCAACAGGAACACCAAGACCATAGAATTGATAATAGAAAGCCAGTGGACCTGTAAGACAAAAACAATGAATTTGTAGTACAGTGATACTTAAGGGGGCTGTCTGTGCACCTTCAGTGCGTTTTTAGCACTTTTTGGTCTATAATTCAAAAAATAATAAAGATTTTCAACAACAACAACAAAAATCCTAGGGAATTGTATGATTGTATGAGGAATATAATAAAACTAGTATGACAACATTTGACACAATATATTTTGAGTTATCTTTGCAGAACCTAAAATAGGTCAAAAAAATGTGTTTTTTATAATTTTTTCCAAAATGGTAAATTTCATGATCATGGTTGGATTCATTGAACCCTTTCCTGCAAAAAAATGTTACTTTTATATAGATTAAATGAATAATGAAGAAGTTACGTTAGTTTTACGGAGGCTATATCGAAGGTGCACAGCCCCCTTAAGTGCGCTAAGTCGTTTGAAGCTATGTGTGTTTCGGACCAAGATAAAGACCGTGTAGTATTTAGCCCTGTCATGAAATAACTCAACACCAAGTCATTAATAAATATTCACAATTGTTAGAAGTATTTACACTTTCACTGTGTCATCTCTTTTTAAAAATTAGTTTTGTGTCACAAAAGCCACAAGGGCCATGCTGTTGTCGCAAGAGACTACCAATGCCCATACTAATCACCATGAAACACATAGTATCAGTTCTTAACGACATTTGAATAAAGATTATCATCCCTGCACTAGAAAATCTTTAGACAAAACCAAAGAGAGATGCAAATTTAATACAATTCATATAAATAAAGATGTAATAAATCTACATATTTGAGACCTGTTACCACGTAATGAGTCGTAAGTCGCCAGTGTGCATTATTAGGAGATATGGTCCAATGAACATGCCTCAATAGAAAAGAAAGGAATTTTGCAACTTAGATTTCACTTTTGACTGGGAAAACACTGAGCAATTATGACATATTGCATATCATTTTAAAGCTTGATTTCTGAGCATTTTGAATCTGGACAAAACCTGAAAATTAAAATTTAAATACTTGGCCTTCGGACAAGGCCCCTTGAGGCACTGTGAATCATATGCATGATGCATAATTAGGCCTAAAAAAAAAGAAGGTTTGATTGGCGTAACCCGACCGACCCTAAATACATCGCCGACCCTGAGTATTTTTTATTATTTTGAGGGAAAAAAAAAAAAAAGTTTAAAAAAAAGAAGTTTGTTATTGTTTAAAACTTCAGAAACTTCAGAATTGTTGCCGTCTCTTCATTTGTGTGTACTGCTGTCTTTTAAAGGTAGATGACCCGATCACATTTTCGTAACACAGAATTATTTCAAACATACGGAGATTTTCATATCATATGAAAGCTCGTATTTTTCTCATCATCATACTGAAATTTGACGGCCTAGATCGGTATAATTACGGAGAAATCGATGAAATAACGTCGAATTACCGCGAATGGTGGTATACCACCGATATAGTTTGTGTACAACTCAATGGGTACAGTTCACGGCATCTTGTGCGTCTAAAATAAGAACCATTAGAGCTATGCAACTCAAACTTTGGAACACGACTTTTTTAAGGATGACCTTTCATGTAGAATAGAAAACTTCAAGTTGAAAATCGGAATATGATCGGGTCATCTACCTTTAAGTGTTCAAAAGTAGGTGATTTAAAAAAAAAAATCCCGACCGACCTACCCTATTTGTTTTGGTCATGTTACACCAATCAAACTTTTTTTTTTAGGCCTTATGTCAAAATAACGCACATACACTTGGATTACTTTTGCATGCAGAGATAAAAAACTTTCTAATTTGGAACTAATTTAACTATACCCATATGTATGCTCAATATGAGGGCCCTGTTTCATTCAACTTTAAGATCTTCATTCAACTTTAAGATCTTCTTAAGTTGAATTTAAGAAAAGAATTGGAGCGGCCCTAAATCTGACAAGCGGGCGGTCGAAGACAACATAATATTTTTGTTGATTGCCTTACCTCTAGTGTCTTTGGAAAGAAGCTGTTGTCTTTGATGAGTCTGGACGCCCTCTCATTGAATTTGAGCTTTGTCTCATGCCATGTGACAGAGTATGTAAAGCGCACCTCTAATGGAGCAATGATTGCATCGTCAAGACTGACAGGCTGCTTGTCACGGGTAGATACATTAGCGTAGATCATCTGGGAAGAAGAAAAATACAGTCAAAAGTGACGAAAGGGTTAATGAAATGTTCTAAGTAACTATGTGTGCATTATATCGTCAGCCTGCTTCAATAATTGCCTAACTCACTTTTCAGCGAAATTGAGCTTTTTGCATAAATCATGACTTCAATACATTATGTACATGCTGTAATAATACCTAAGTCATTGACCAATCAAAAGTGTTGATAAATGCACAATTTCAATTCTGCCTAAGTCAGCATTGTGAGTTAGGCAGATTGTAATAATGATGTAAAATGTTTAAAATGTTTCAAATTAACTTGTATTAGGCTTATAACAAGCCACTTGACCACATTTCACTTAAAGGTATAACCCCAACCTAATTCTATCCACCAGTTACTGCTCCCGTTTTAATTCACCTGCACAACTCATGGTGCTATTCAACATATTGTCAGCCTGCTTCGAGTAGGGGCCCGGAATTGGGCTGGCCCGCCTGGCACTCTAAAATGTGTGGGTTTTTTTTTAATTTTCTTTTTACAATTTGTGGATAAAATCATTCAACTGACTCATAAAACAAGAAATTGGGTGGCAGGAACCCTCAAAGTGCATTAAAAAAGCCAAAAAAACATCCCGGCGGCTGAGCCGCGAGAATTGTGTAACCCAATAGCGAAATATTGCGCCCGGCACTCTAAATGCTCTGGCTACAACCCTGATTTTATACATAAAAAATGTTAGTATCAGGGATGCAAGTGGGTGATTGATCAATTTGCTGATTTTTTTATGCGAGCCGAGGGGCTTGTCTGGAGAATAGGCTATAGGGTATTTTCCTCTAATAAAATCATGTTTGACTCTTTTCATGCTGAAATATCATCATATGATTCCGGAAATGCAAGTATTAAAAAAAGGGGGAAAAAAGGAAAGAAAGTCCTTCTTCCGAAAATCTTGAATTCTTTTTTTATGGCCAAATTTCCGGAATTCCATAAATTTCCGGAAGACTTGCATCCCCGAAGTATGTTTTACCTGATCTCCATTGTATTCCAGGTGGAAGTGATGATGCACCCATAAATATATCTTGTGTGTATGAGGAATGAAACCACTCTCTTCAAAATGTCCTACAAAACCACGCAATGGAATATCCTCTGTAATGGAAACAAACACAATTCATTAATGACATGTAGACATTTGGTTCACACAAGTATATTTTATGTGTGTAAGGAATTCAACTCATCAATGTCCTGCTAATCCATGCAATCGTATGTGACCACTGACCAGTTATGCAAAAAGGATATGTTGTCGACAAACACAGTTTTGAGATAGAAGCCAATATATTTGGTGAAATACAAAGAAAATAATAGAAAAAAATACTCTTCTTCAAATCGTATCTTGTGATTACAAAGTCCAATTACCTTCAACATGGTGTCATTTCAAAGCTTAAAATCTGCTCTACATGTATCAAGTCATACCAATAACTCAGATTTGACTCTGGCCTCCAACATGTCCATTTTGACGTCACTGGTCATATATATTATGTGACGTGATCAAGCGAAATGAGTCACATGTAGGCAATTTTCAATTTTGATATTTGTCCATCATTTTTAAAAGCAGGTGGAAAATGCTACAGTACAGTCCAAACCCCAATAAAATTGAACTTCTAGTTTTTAAGTTACAAATAATTTACCAATTGAGAAAACAAAGTAAACGTAAGTTTTTTTTATACCTATAACTGAAAGTCAATATTCCCTACATCCGACTCGTTCCGCTTGATCGCGTCTCAAAATGTTTAGTCATACAAAAAATGAATTCATAGATTCTAATCTATCTAGAGGTCCTACCTGGCTTGTGACATAAAAGGGAAAGAACCAGAATGGCCAATGAATGGAAAAATGCCTGGAAAAACTAACTATAGTTCAGTCAGTTCCAAATTGGCGAAACCAGTTTACAGCAGCGAATGAATTCAGAAGAGCGTCGCGCTCAAAACTCTCACATGACGCAATAAAACCAATATGGCACGCAATGTTGCAGAGTCATTGTATGCGCAACGCTTGCGTATGCCAAAATCTCACGATTACGCTTGGATTACTTTTGCACACGGATAGATAAAAACTGAATATTTCTCGTAAATTTGGAACCGATTGAAGTGAACTATAGCTGGGCACACTGGGTTGCTATCAACAGGGTTTATTTTACCATCAATTGTTGGAAACTGTGTAAGAGATACCTACCATACGCATTATTACAACATTTTTAGTAATTTTACCCAAAGTGACATGCAGTATTTAAACTAATGTTATTCGCCTTCACAGACTTCTTCCATCTTATTTCACCGTCTTCCTTTATCCATACATTCCTAATAGACCTAATTTAAGGTCGGGTGATGACAAATAGCTGTGTCAGATATTCTTCCAAGTGACTTACTAACAACAATTATAGAGGGACGCGGGGACCCAGTCTAGTGACTTACCAACAACAAATTCAAAGTAATATAGATCTTCTATGGCATCTGGTAGCTGTGTCAGATATTCTTCCAAGTGACTTACCAACAACAAATATAGAGGGACGCGGGGACCCAGTCTAGTGACTTACCAACAACAAATTCAAAGTAATATAGATCTTTTATGACATCTCTTAGCTGTGTCAGATATTCTTCCAAGTGACTTACTAACAACAATTATAGAGGGACGTGGGGACCCAGTCTAGTGACTTACCAACAACAAATTCAAAGTAATATAGATCTTCTATGGCATCTCGTAGCTGTGTCAGATATTCTTACAAGTGACTTACTAACAACAAATATAGAGGGACGCAGGGACCCAGTCTAGTGACTTACCAACAACAAATTCAAAGTAATATAGATCTTCTATGGCATCTCGTAGCTGTGTCAGATATTCTTCCAAGTGACTTACCAACAACAAATATAGAGGGACGCGGGGACCCAGTCTAGTGACTTACCAACAACAAATTCAAAGTAATATAGATCTTTTATGACATCTCTTAGCTGTGTCAGATATTCTTCCAAGTGACTTACTAACAACAATTATAGAGGGACGTGGGGACCCAGTCTAGTGACTTACCAACAACAAATTCAAAGTAATATAGATCTTCTATGGCATCTCGTAGCTGTGTCAGATATTCTTACAAGTGACTTACTAACAACAAATATAGAGGGACACAGGGACCCAGTCTAGTGACTTACCAACAACAAATTCAAAGTAATATAGATCTTCTATGGCATCTCGTAGCTGTGTCAGATATTCTTCTGTTAATTTCATTGTACACAGCTCTTTACTATCAACATTCTCTGTAAACAAAAGAAAGAGGTTACATCAAATTAGCAGAAATATGACAAAGGGTCTGAATTCTACAGAATTGCTTCAATGGGGAATTATCTATTGCATTATTTTGTGATATACAATTTCCAGAAAGGTAACACAATACTAAGCATTCACTGAAACCTTCCTTGTTGCTGACCCACTCAACAAATTTGTGGACACAAACTGGGAGCATAATGGAGGAGAGCTAACCAAGTTAATGGGCACACAAATCCTGTCTCAATTGAGTCGAGGTAGAAATAGACTGCCCTGGGTCTCATCAACTGAAATCAAGAAGCAGATGAGGAAGTTTACTGGTTCCCTGCATCAATGGGCTCCACACAACTTATCCATAGATGCAGGTACACGCTGATTTCCAGTCAAAGCTGATTTGCTGGCATAAAAGTCATGCATATTCATGATTGACGAAAAATACTCCACAAATTAATTAGATCAAGCCAGCTTCACGCTTAGAATCATAACAAATTTGCTGATTGGCACAAACTACATGTGTATCTGCGCTAACCACAGTGCTGAACTTCAAACGCACAGACACGCATGTCATAGCGCGTTCCCCATCGCGCCGTAGCTATGGGAGCACGACAATGCATTCAGCGTTCGATGCGGCCATTTCAGCTACAGTGTATTGATCGTTATTTACCTTATGCCATAACAGAGCGACAATGCAATGTGTTGAGCTCACGGTTACGGCCGGCAAATGAGAATCCTGTACCAGCACCTATGGATAAGTTGGCGCGAGGATCCAAGGTGCAGGGAACCAGCATGATGAGGAAGTGCGACAGATTGTATGGTAAAGCCAGAACATTCCTGACTGGAATTCCTTATGTAAACACTGAAATAAGGTAGCAAAAGCTGTCAAAAATGCCCATCAAAACTAAGTCAACAATGTTGTTGAACCTCACTCCAAACCAAAAACATTCTGGTCATATGTCAAACTGATGATGACGGATAACCTTGGTATCCCAATCCTACGTACCGCTAACAATTTATGTACATCGGCTGTTGACAAAGCGAATGCCCTCAAACCAGCAGTTTAAGTCCGTGTTCAACAAGCCAAGTAATAAGACCACTACCAACAAAGATACCTCTCTGTATCCCAGCAGCATTGACCCTGAAACTAAATCCATCCAAAGCAAGCGGCCCTGATGAGATCCCACCTCTCTTACGCAAGACCTTAGCAGACGAAACTGACCCAGCTCTTACCCTACTGTTTCAACAATCTATCGACGGTGGCGTAATTCCACACCAATGGAAAAGAGCACTTGTCACAAGCATCCACAAGAAAAACGCTTGCTGTGGGTAGGGTCGGTCGGTCAGACATTTCGGTTTTTGGGGGTGTTTTTTGATGCAAATTAACACCAAAAATAAGATCGGCCGGCCCTGTAGAACAGGTTGGTTTTTTCATCGGCTCACAGACAAATTTGGAGTAAAATTACATTCAAACTATCAACATTTCTACTCAAATTGAAAAGAGTAAAATCCTTTTGTGTTGAATAAATCAGATGACAAATTTTACCTTTGAATTTAACATCATACAATGACACTGCCATGCGGTCGCCATCTAATATTTCTCCTAGTGTCAAGCTGCGGGTTTCAACCTGAAACGAAAATTAAACATACAATTTATTAACAATAACGGTAATAACCCTAGAATTCTTGCAGTGGCGATGGACCGGAGAACAGGGGTTCGGGGTAAAATGGGGGACAACAACATTTAGGTCTGTGTCTCCCAGGGATTGAACCTGGGTCGCCAGGGTAACAGATGAACGACACACAACCACCACACCACCAACGCTGCGTTGCCCAGGCTAAGTTTTCGCACACCATACACTGGGTTTGCAGCATGGAATGTTGTGTGCATGCGCCTAGAATTGTTGTAGGCTGTGGTGTTCTGTAAAGTGTAGTAGGGTTAGGGTTAAATGAGTAAACCCCTTTTCCACAAACATCCGTGAAAAATATATAACGGCCAAAATACATTTTGGATTCCGGGTTTGTCGTTTTGGCTGAGATCTAGGACAACATAAATTTGGGGTAATCTGGCCTTATTTTTTTAAAAATTATTTAAAGGTAGATGTTCCGATTCCTAGCCCAATTTTCAACTTGATGTTTTCTATTTTACATGAAAGGTCATCCTTATAATTGTCGCATTCAAAAGTTTGAGTTGCATAACTCCAATGGTTCTATTTTTAGAAGCACAAGGTCACAATACATTAGCCCATTGAGTTATACACAAACTGGTTGGTGGTTAACCACCTGTTGTAGTAATTTACCACATTTTATTTTTAGCCAATAATTTCTAAATGGAACGTTTCTGGGCCCTAAGATTTTACAGACATAAAGAGAAAAGTATGGGGATTCTTCTGATATCAGTGATATGCACTATAAACTTCCTAATGGCAGTGTAATAATAATGGCTTACTTAGCGTGGTGATCTAAAATGAAATAGCACTTTATAAAACCCAGTTACTATTATTAATACCCGAGTTTTATTTTACCCTATAAATTTGTACAGCTGCAGAGTCAAATGTGTAAAAATAAATGACTAAATTTGATTTCACTGGCCAATCTAAGGGGTCGTCCATAATTTTCGCCATTTTCAGATACGTACAAAACGTACGTAACAGGGGAGAGGGGGTCAAAATATACCCCAACCGTACATAACTTAAATGGCGATCTTGAGAGGCGGGATTTTTTTTTTTTTAATTACAAAATTACAAAAATTTCGCCATTTATTGCGTACGTAACTCAAGGGGGGTAAAAAGTTACGTACGCTCTGTACGTAAGTGAAAATGGCGATAATTTTGGACGACCCCTAAGGGGCCCTGGACTCCTTAAAACGCAGTCCTTTTTTGATGAGAAGCACGAAAGTCCTTGCAACATTTTTTTCCCTTACCCATAAGTTACTTACCTTTTCTGGTCGGCAAACTGGCAGTTGATAGTAGTGGTATGTTTCATGTGGGTTAAAATAAGGACCCACTTTGTTGACGTAAACTGTTACCTGGAAACAGAAAGATAAAAACAGATACAATATTCAATCATAATCACTGTAGACCTGATAAATAACTATAAATAATCATATTTCTTTGTCGCCTATCACTAGAATGTCCAGGGTTGCACAAAGTTGTTTCTTCCCCAGGAGCAAGGTTTTGAGCTTAACATTTCCCCACTAGGTTTGATAGCTATAGTTAAGCTTAGGGGTTTCCCGTGTTCACGGTATTCATGCCGCAATTCACGGTATTCATGCTAAAATCATCAAAATCGCGGAATTTGTAAACAGTACCGTAAAATCACGGAATTGTTATTTCAGCCGCGATAATTGTCCGACAAGCCGATTTTACAGTTTTATTTAATAGCAAAAATCAATTTTCCGAATTCAAATATTTCCTTTCAAGACGATATCGACGCACAATGTACTGTGCATTCAACTCTAGGCCTACTTGACACGACTGATTGAAGTTCAATTGTATAATATCGAATTTATTTGAATGAGATAAACAAAAGACCGTCTTCTTCTAAAGAAATATAGGTAGGCCTACTTCAAACTAAATTCAAAAGAACGAAGAGATTGTTTACAAACGCCACCCCCTTCAGAAAGGTTGTTAGTTAATAAAAAGTTAATCCAGGGCGTTCATATCGATTGCATACAATTACTGTTGTAAAGAAAATACGGTACCGAAAATACTACACCCCGGGAAATACACGCACGTGATAGTATTAAATCATGAACGACGCCATTGTAGACAACAGCAACATTGACATGTGATGATGAATAAATTACAATAGTAATGTAGTAAATAGATCGGAGTTCTCCGATTGGTTGAGATAAGGTTTGCCGACAACAGCAAACAAAATTCATTGATGAAAATAAATCACGTGATGATGAATAAATTACGATAATAATGTTGTAAATAGATCGGGGTTCTCCGATTGGTTGAGATGAGGTTTGTGTACGTGCGACTATAAATGTTTTCAGGTCACGTCATGACCTCTCGCAGGGAAAAACAAAATAATAATTTACATACAGTAACTTAAAAAACGTAGTATGAAAAGTATTAAAAACATGTTTATTGGGCTATTATTTGTACAAATGGTTGCGCAAAACAGCTTTATTATTAATATTAACATCGTACCAAACATTTTGTTTGCATTTAGTACGAAAAATAGAGATTTTATTACTACTTTCATGCAAAATTTCTAACAACACGTGTGTCATCAACGCAGCTACGGGCTGTCTTTAGTCACTGGCAAAAAAATAAGGAAGAAAGGCCGCCTAGGCCGCCGGGAATTGGTAATTGTTTCGAATGCCTAAAAATACGACCGCCGCTCCGTAAATCAAGGAATTTCAGCGCGGTTTTTTCTTGAAATCTCAATAAACACAGTAAATCGCGGTTTTCACAAAAATTGCCCACGGTTTTCACCTAAAAAATTCACGGGAAATCCCTAAGCTTAGCTATAGTGTTGTTCAGATGTACCACCAGTACCATAGTAATAATTTTTCATTTGAGAAGAATTTTTGTTAGGGGGGCATGATTTGCGTGAAGCGCGCAAATTTTGTTGTGGTATTTTACGCTAAAATTGTCAAATGTTGTCTAATTTAGTAAGAAAATGTGCGCAAAACGCGAAAAAAAATTGCCTTTTTATGCTCAAATTGTCGATTTTTTTCTAGTTTTAACTAAATAGAATTTTGTTTGGGGGGTTGGGGCACAGAAATATCTTTTGGGGAAATGCCCCCTACCTTGCCCCTGTAGCGTCGCCACTGGGGGAAAAACAATAAACACGTTATATAGTACTGCAACCACAGCTCATAACCCAAATTTGCATTTTTTTCTCTTCATCTTTTTTTAACCTTTTCCCCAATACTTTTTCTTTTTACACTTGGCATTATTTCCCCAATTCTGCTAATTATTTCCCGGGAGCGGTGCTCCCTGCTCCCGCACTTTGTGCAACCCTGAATGTCAATTTGATTTAATATCCTGTATGTTTGGATGAGGTCTGCTCTTTCTCTTCTGGTACTTATGTTCATATTATTGACTATAGAGGGCGCCTTTTGTTTGAACATTTTTAGCAAAAATATGTGGAAAACTCCCTGAGGAGTCCAGAGGAGTCGCAAGGATCTGGCTGGGATGTATTCATTGATGTCTAAATAACCACACACAAGCAACTGGACATCATGAAAGTAAAGCTAAAATGGTTTAAAATGTGCACAACTTGACCAGTTTTAGCAATGCGAGGCAAAATACTTTTGGTTTTTACAATGTATAACTTTGTGATTATTCAGCCTGGAGACATGGTTGAATGATCATTTTGTTTAATAGAAAAGTACTTTGTTTCCATGTATTCCATTTTCAAAGAGATACTTTTATTTTGAATTTTCAAAATTTTATGATCATGCTTAGGCCGTCGGTAATGAATTCATAGTTTCCTGTTGCCGCGCGCGTCAATTTACCCTGCCGCGTCAACGTTTTCATTATTCATTATTCCTGTGTCAATCAGATTTGACGTCGTATTTTGTTTACAATCGCAAACCCGGAAGTATTGTATGAAAGCTTACAAAGCATCATCAATCTCCGAGAAATTCCGCACGGCTATTCGACAACGCTAAATTGATAGTAAAATATTGAGGGCGTTATATTTTAAGGCTATCTGATTTTGATTGGCCACCAGTGGTACCATGGTTCGCCTTTACCCGCCCAATACAGCTATTGGCAGCTAGGAAATAAGGACCACAGGACCAGGGGCCACTTTTAGAAAAAAACGGCCCCTGGTTCACTGGCTTTTGTCATGAACCAGGGGCCGTTTTGGTGGAACCAGGGGCTGTTTTTAAAAAAGGTGTGGCCGTTCATGATGAGTTTATCCCAAGAAATTTCTCTTACGTGACTATGGGCGTATAAACAGGACCCGTATCCATCCCGCTCTCCGTGAACACACTGAGAGTAGAGCGCAGCAGACCCGCTATAACCTGCATAGTGCATACAACCAAGTCCAGCGTCGATTTTAAGCGGAGTTGCATCTCGAAAGTGCGACAAATTTTTGAAGATTTGCAATGCTATTGCACAAATATGTCGCAAATACTGACGCAAACATATTCCCTACTTGATATTTGCTCACGTACCATCAAAGTCAAACCAACAAATATAGAGTTTCATCTTCAAATAACTAGAAAAAGTGTGATAAATCTAGATGTATCGGAAAGTTAATATTTCGTTTTCGTCTGAGTCAAAATCCCCATTGCTTTACATGTAATTGCGCAGAATTTTTTCCGTCGGTTTAAAATTGGTTCAAAATGGCGGATTTCTGCGCAGGTTGGAGAATTTTATAATCATGACGTAATTGACGTCACATTTGATGCTAGTCTTGTTTCCATGTCGCTGAGTGTTACGAAAAAGCGCCAACAAAATGACTTGGAATAAAACTAGTGGTGCACCACGGACACGAGGAATCATAACAAAATGGCGCGCGATCGTAAGAAGATGTAAACAAACAATTATGAATTCCTTCGTGTCAAACCAGTTCTGACAACGGGCGCCAAAATGGTGAAATTATAGGCGCCTGTACTCTTCATTTTTTGCCAATACGGGCGCCTTTTGCCGTCCGACGGGCGCTGAACGGCGCCTGTCGCCCGCTTATTTCCTAGGTTGCTGGCGCCGCCGCCGCCGCCTATTGACTTGGCAATTTTGGGCTACTTTTAGCATACGCCGTGGGCCAGAGCAATTTTTTCACCCATAGTCCATGATTTGTATTTGTCTATTGCAGCAGATAATTCATCAATGGTCTGGGTGACCCCTCTTTAATATACTATGCAAAATAAAAGGTACTTGATGAAATAGTCGCTTATCGTAAGTTGAATTACGGCAAATCTTAATGTAATGCTAAATAATGAATAATGCTAAATAATGAATAATGAATAGCGACCTCGTCAGGTTTTCAAAACCTCCAACAGGAAACTTTGAATTCATTACCGATAGCCTTATCACAGCGTCATGATCGTAATGCTCGCGATCATAACAAGGGTTGAGCGTGGGGTCTTGTTGATTAGGGCCTGCGATTGGTCAATTGTTTGTATTTGTTTACAAATACAAGTCAAGTGACAAGTATGTCACATCTTCCGATTTTACTGCGCCCTTGAGGCTTGGCCTTGTCATGTCACCGTGATCGTGAATGACGCGGTTATTCACGATACGGACGGGACACTGGGGAATCGTATACGGCTACGCTGTGATCGACAAATCTTTGTTTTTTATTATTATTGAAGTAAAAAACATTCTTTGCTTGAGTTGACGCCGTGGATCGGGCAATGCGCGCATCGGTCAGAACAAAGTTGTGATATTTGATTCCACCAATGGCAACAGCACTCCCGTGTTTACGCTTAGAACGTGGTCATAACAGAAAAAAAGTGCTGAAGATCTTTGCAGTCGCGCCGACTAGGTGCAATGCTTATGAAATGCATGAAATGTATCATTTTCCAAGTTAAAGTTGTTGAATTCGGCACCTTGTTCAATCACCTACCTAAACTAAACAGTCGATGCACTAAGACTTTGGGCATAAATAATATTCAAAAATGGACCACATATATTCGGAAATATCACTCTACAATCCTACCTTATTCCCATCTTTATAATGATGACCTTTAACCGATAAACTGGGTGTGAAAAGGGACACTACGACCAGAATTGCCAACGCAACAGTCGCCATTTTTTTTCTTGGTAAATATCCCAATTTCACGAGATTTGGCGAGAAAATCTATCCTCGTACATAATACGCCGCAAATTCGCATCTGTAAAAATGCATGTTTTGTATGTTTTCTCTCGCCTACTGCTACCTAATCCATTTATTATGGGTGGAAACGATTTCGATGAATATTATGAATCATACATTTGGAAATGAAAGATTTTGTAAGGTTGGTTTACTATTTTTCTCCGTTAGGGATTTGCAGTTAATCCCAGAGCCTTTGCATCGCTTTCGGAGCCTGCAAGAGGGTTCACTCGTAATCCTCCGCTAAAAGAGGAGCCAGTGATGTGAGCCGGTATGAGCGCGCGAGAATGTGATGAAAACTGTTTGATTCTGGAGGAAATTATCATAAATGACTTGTTAAAGCCGTATCTTTCAAGTAAACATTATCAGTGAAGACTATTGGCGAGCAAACTCCACACATAATCAGCGCACTACATCTTTGGCGCATGACTATTACGTACGGCTCATTTTACTAGATAATCCGTAATCTGCAGATTGAGCCATGAACGGCTGATACGGATAGTCATTTGCGGCCTAAATCTTCCGCAAAATTCAAGCACTGCTATGCGGCCTGTCAAACAACATTGTGTTGTATTCAATCCAATATCGATTGTATCATTGTTTGACGCTAACATCGGGACCCTTGAAGATAATTTGATGGGCTAAAAGTACTTAGGTTCAATGGCATAATCGGCTTTGTGAGCGCACATAAACATGGATCTGCAATGCCAAGTGCAGGATATCGCTGAGGCCTGGGTCGCCAATACATCGTCGACCGCGTATCAACAACACACTGGGAGGTCACAGGTAAGCAAACTGCATAGAGATTTTATTACAAATCATCAATGATCATGTAAACAGTTAGGAGTGATGATGATTTTGGGGGAGAATTCGGGATTTGACAGAAGAAATTAGGAATGGTGATAGTATGTGCGATTTTATTGGAACGTTGTGGAGAAAAATTGGCGGAAATCGGATGGTTGGATGAACGTGAAAGGGTTGTATTTTTCGAGTGTGTTTTCACGCCAAGACCAGGCGAGCATGTAATCGGAATTGCCGGCAGCTGCTCTGCTATGCACTCACTCTGCGTGTGGTGCTTTTGGCTGGTTTCACTGGCGGCTGCTAAGGACGCCATGGGTGGTTGGGCAATAACAAAATGATCATTATTTTAGGCCCTTTTGGAATCTAATTGTGAGTTATATGTTTGCTTTGAAGTATTCATGTGAGGCCTACAATTAACCTTGCATGTTTTAATATGTTTGCATTATTTTATGATAATATGATTATTTAATATGATTATTCAATCATTTTATCCCTAAATTTATTTACCCGATACTTTATTATTTAATATATTTAAATATTATTACTATTTTTTTTTAAATGTATAGCCTAGGCCTACAGGGGAAGAAGTATACCAGTAAATGTACTCCATATTTATAATTGCTCTCCGAAAGGATTGAGCACTCTATGTGACAAAACTAAAAGAAGATATGCACCCTCTCTTTCTTTTATTTATTTAAAACATTTTTTTTTTTTTTGGGGGGGGGGGGGTATTATAACTTTCATTTCAGGCTCGGATTGTTGAGAAGACCTATACAAAATGTTTTAGAGGCTGAAGAGAGATACACGTGTACAATACAATAGGGAGTGTTCGATTTACCCAGGTGCACACATGCGCCAGTGCATGTAACCATTAATATTGTCTTCGTGCATGTGGAAGAAGAAGAAAAAAAGCCTAATAAATAATTAGCCTCAATGAATTTATAAATACAAATAAATGTGTATGAATCAAAATAAAATATCTTGAACAAAATCAATGACTTGAGTTGAGGAAAATTGAGAGTAGGATTATTTCATGATGCGGCCAAGCTCAAAATCAAGGTTTTAGAGTGAAAATATAAACTGTCGTGTTATCACGACAGTTTATTTTCACCCTAAAACCATGATTTTGAAGTAATTATGTATCACCCTGTAACTTGGAATGTATGTACGATTTATGATCAGAAATGTTAATCTGCAAGAAAATCTACTTTCAATTTTTTTCGATGTTGAGGGCGTTCCCTTGAAAGATCACATAATATACCTTAAGTCTTTTAACCCTAAAACTCTTGAGTCCTACAAATTAATGCGGTGTGCTTGTGTCACCCAGCTCGGCAGTTTTTCGATGAAATAATGGCCCCAAGGGTATATACAGGGCGGAATATACTCCGCCATGTATGGTTTCCCCCTTGGTCTAGCGGTAGATCGTCTGCCTCTGAACCCAGAGGTCCAGGGTTCGAGCCCCGGGGGGAGTGGAGGCACTTTTTCCCCTCGCTATTTGGAAAAGGTGCCTCGGGGGTAAGGGTTAATAATACAGATTACTTATTTATTAAAAAAGTTACATTTTACAAATCAATCATTCAATCTGATCGAATATCGTGCAAGTGAACCACTTAAATGTCGCGTAACTACTGCGTTATGCAAATACGCCATGCATTTGTGGCACTATGCGAATTGTTTTGGTGATCGAACTTGATACGCATCATATGCGGGGCTCAAATTAGACGGGGGCGAAGGGCGATTAGCCTCTAATTTTCACAAAATAGCCCCCTGACTCCCCTGAGAAAATTTTGGCCTTAAGGTAAAATGTACTAAGGGACGATTTTTGGCAGAATTTGCTCAAATAAGCCTCAAAATAGCCCTCATCCAAAATAGTAGGTACTTGGTTCTCCTTTTTATAGTGACCTGTGCTTATTTACAGTGCGAATCAGTAAAGAATAGCATTTGATTGGGTAGCACAAATCACATAATATTTATAATCATGAAGTTTTGAATGGTTTTTGGTGGCAGACGTGGGAAGAGGAGGCTAAAGTAGGATCTGTCCCATTGATGGGCCAAGCCAACAAAAATGTAACAGACAAAACATACCGGCAAAACATAACTTGACTTGTGATTCGAGGTTCGGTTACATAGTTTTATACTATAGTGCTTCCACACCTCAAAAAAAAAATGACCTGGAATAGAATCTCAAATTTCCTGGAATTTGATGGGATTTCCTGAAATCTTCAAAATTGCTATACCGTGCAGTTTTTGGTTGTTTAACGAATGACGTGGAGGTCCTAAGGATGGCAAGGATATAATATGTGAGAAACTCCGGAATCCGCATCGAAAAATTGAAATGCATGGAGTTGAACTTGAATTGAATTGAATAATGAATGAATGGTCTATACAGAGGGCATTCAATTCATTAGTGTTTTGAAAGTAAAATACAATGGACCAGGGTGAATTGTCACTAAGGTTGGCAAAACTGTTTAATATTATTACGTGGCACCAAATATGAATTAAAAAAAAGAAGAACGAGGGAGAAAGAGTTTTCTATTAAGATAATGTTATTAGAGTTTTAAAATTACCTGGAATTATTTAATTTCCCGAACATTACCCGGAATTCGGAAACAACCATAATTTTCTGAATTTCGGGTGATTTCTGGAAAGTGGAAATACTGGTTAATACTTGACTACAATACTGTCAAACCCACGACACCCATGTCATCTTGTGTTGCTCTTGGTGGCAGATGTGGGAAGACGAGGCAAAAGTTAACAACACATTTTATATAACACTCTAACAAAATGCAAACTGTGTACCAGATTTGTGTTTTTACCATACATTCCTGTGCATTCTTCAAGTATTTTTGCCAATTTTGTAAACATTAAAAAAACATTTTCAAAATCAAGTGAATAAGTAACTGGCAGGCCTCAAATTAATCGAAGGCATCGAAGGCAATTGCCTTCGATGCCCCACCTAGTTGCCTAGATGCCCTCCATTTCTGGCTATTTTCACTCCATTAAAAAGTACATAATTGCCTTGGTGCCCTTTTCAAATTGCTTTAAATTGCTTGCCCTTTTCATTTCTGGTCATTTCTTAATTTGAGGCCTGGTAACTGGATACAATTTGTGAAATGTAATTGTTAGATTTGACTCTTATAAGATTGGTTTCCAAACCCTGATTAATTATGTCATATTGCACACTTTTTTTTATCTACAAAGCTCTCAGAGGATCCACATGATGAAACCGTGACAACCAGAACATCATCATCATCATCTCCTCCTCCGCATAACAATCTTGTAATGCCCTCGACTAGCACATCCCAACATCATCAACACGATTATGACCTTGATGATCCTGGTATAGATGCCATGTTACAATCCGGCGGTGGCGGCGCCAGCGTTAAGTCGCAGCTTGCTGCTGCTCTGGCAGCCAGAGTTAGCATGGACAATCCTATTGCAACGGCGAGGAAACGCAAACAATCCAGTCCGCAACCTCTGAGAGAATTGGGAGTGGAGGGACCAGGTCCCTCAAAGGTTGGGAGTCATTTGGAACCCACAAGTGGTAAGGAATGCTTTAATAATTGTCAAAGGTCCAGCAAAGTGTATACATGTACATGTACTTGTATTATATCCTGTTATTTTAAATATAATGTGAATATATAATATTAAAAAATGAAAAATATGTTTAGCCCGTATACATGTACCAAATCCAAGCCCCTCGTCAGAAATGCAATGAACCACAAAGTGGTTTGGGCGACTTCACTGGGTTACGTCACACCGGGAAGGAACTGAAGTGACAGCTCTGTGATTTACGGACTGACGTCCGGTTGCTTGGGTGAGCGGGCTTTTCAAAATAGGAAGGTTGTTTTTTTGTAAATTCTTCTTTTCCTTTATATGGATCTGGATCGCTCATAAAATGTTTATTTCGAACTCTTGTAATTTCCTCTATATTCTAGGGGGAAAACGAGATTGCATTTTCCCACCCCCTATAATGTTATATAGGGTAGGAAAAAACAGGATTGCTCTGCCTCCCCCTCAATTGGAAGATATTTTGTCTGCATTTAGTACGAAAAATATAGATTTAAGATTTTATTACTACTTTCATGCGGAATTTCTAACAACCCATGTACATCAACGCAGCTACGGGCTGTCTTTAGTCACTGGCAAAAATGAGGCAGAAAGGCCGCCTAGGCCGCCGGGAATTGGTAGTTGTTTACGGAGTCTTTTTGAATGCCTAAAAATACGACCGCTCCGTAAATCAAGGAATTTCGGCGCAGTTTTTTCTTGAAATCTCAATAATCACGGTAAATCACGGTTTTCACAAAAACTGCTCACGGTTTTCACCTCAAAAAATCACAGGAAATCCCTAAGCATAATATTACCTATACTTACATGTAGGGATAGGAAAATCAAAAGTGCACAAAAGACGAACCCTTTTTGCCAAAAATACCCACTTTTTTCATCCCACAGCACATTTTTCTAATTTTTTTAAAAATGTAAACAAATAATGTAATACTGAGGAAGTGTTAATTCTAGACCATATTAGTTTGAATTTAGTTTTGAATGAAAAATAATGGTTTTGATAGTTAATAAGAAATATGTAAACATTGAAAAGCGCATTTTGGTTATTTTTAATGTATGGCTTTTTGGTGTGCAAAAAAGCACATTTTCCTTAAAAAAGCACCTTTTCCTTTTAAAAGCACCTTTTCCTTCAAAATGCACCTTTACCTTTAAAAAGCACATTTTCCTTCAAAAAGCACTTTTCCAAAATCAGGCAGAACATTTAGTGCTTTTTAAAGTGCAAATTCCCTATCCCTTTCTACACATGTATAGTTTTGTATAAGCTTAAGCTTCTGAGGGGGGCTGACACCCCCTCCACCGCTAAACCAGCAGGAAATCCAACTATGTCGAATGTCCCTTGCAGGGAAACATTGCATTTTTTTCCAGCCCTGTATAAGTGTCTATACTCTATACAAAAGTAGGTTAATATAATAAACTTGTCTTTTCAAAAACCTACTGTGATAAAAACTTCTCACAAAAAGTATCGAGACACTTAAAAATGATCCAATAATTTACGGCCTGAAAGGGTATTGATTAATCAAAGGCAAATAACCCAGTGCATAATTTTGTTCTGCATATTTTGACACTTCGATTGTTGAGATACCACGTTGCGGAGCGGAGTTATTGTCATTTCGATGGTCGTAGGTCCAGTTTCAAAAGTGACAATCATCCCTATAGAAAATGATCTGGTTTATGCTTTATACATGTGTACAAAAATGCTTCTATAGGGATTTTTGAAACTGGACTTACGACCATTGAAATGACAATAACTCCACTCCGCAACATCGTATCTCAACAATCGAGGTGTCAAAATATGCAGAACAAATGCACTGGGTTATTTGCTTCGATTAATCCATACCCTTTCGGGCCTTTAATTATTGGCTCATTTTTAAGTCTCTCGATACTTTTTGTGATGAGATACATGGGTAGCATTGACATGGGCAAATTACTTGAAATTAGCTCAAACCAATAGCCGTTGAATGTATGCATGAAGAGTAATGAAAACAATGGATTCCCAGACCATGGACAGAAATGTTTTGTGATTGAATATATACTCAACTCTACTCAACCACTATCCCTTCATTCAAACATTGCCAAGAGAAAACACACATGGTATAGACATTGCATTCTCGGACTACTCCTAAAAAAATGTACATGGTTTAAAGACAGCATCATTCTCGGTCTACTGCAAAAGTGGAAATTTTCGCGCTACAATTATTTTTATTTTTACCCTCGAACCAGCAACTGCAAAAAAATGATGACACACAAATATATTTCTTTTGCGTATAGCATACAAATGTAGGTCTACATGTGATGAAGCTACAAATCATGAATTTAACAAAATCACGCAAAACAGTTGAAAAAACTGCAAGACATAAACAAATAAATTGCGCGAAAATTATCACTGTTAACAGTACTCCTAGCTCTATGCATGGCGTCATAGAGCGGTTGAGATGACGGGGGATAATCCCAATGGCAGCCCCTAATTTCCTGCCATAGGTTCCGCTGTCTCCAAGCCTGATGCTTCAGTCCCATTAACAGATTAACCCGCCACCCTTTGGGGGATTAAAGACACCATTAGGCAGATTAAAATGCAAATCCCCGCCATCGTAGCTCGAGACTTGGCTCGTGGAGTTGTAGGTTTCTGTCTATTATTGATCAAGCGTACAGCTTAATCCTCGCGGAGATCAGATCTAAACCCTATGGGACACTTGGCAGTGGGGAGTATTAAGTACATACTGGCCTGCTCTTACGTCAGATCTTGATATCGAGTATACATTGTACGCTTTCAAAGTTGGATACAAGGCCATTAATAACATATTTGCTTCGTTTGCCGTTACCTGAATTAACCCGACCCAAATCTTGGGAATCTTGGGAATAAATGAATACTTTTAAAAGAATGTGGGCTGAATTCTGCAGGGATTCAAGTAGATTGTCTTTAAATTTTGCCCAATTTAATGTGAATGTTTGATGGGTAAAAACAGTGTTATATCTAAGCAATAGCAACATTAACGGTTTGTGACCACCGAATTTGAGGATTTTTATATTCATGTAGAAGAAAGCCAGCATCTTTCTCAGTATCGCTGTCCAGTACTTTTAGGTATGTGAGCCAAGGGGGGCGGGGGGGGGGGGGGGGGGGGGGGTCTTAGAGGATATGAGGCTACTGGGATGTGCAGCCAAATAGGG
>CM069447.1:8232041-8260013 GCA_035610835.1 Ophiura sarsii | reverse complement strand
TAATTGCACGCTGTAAGTTAACTTTTTCAAGACCATTTGACAGCTCACCGGATCATGCCACGAGAACCGTGAAGCACTCGGTAAAGCAGCTATTTGCTGTGGCCTTTTGTGGCCTCTGGTAAGGTTATGGGTCCCCCCCCCCCACCCCCCCCCCCCCCCCCCCCGGTTAATAGATGAAGGTTTCAGACAGTTCTAAAAGGGTCCACAATGAGTGTATAGCAGTAGCAAAATAAATAGATACGACCCTGATTTTATGAGATTTTAGTGTTGGTCGCTGAGGGCATACCTAAAACATTATTCTTTTTTGCCTTAAGGCTCAAACTTCCTCGTGTTAAGTATTACAGTGTATACATTTATAACAGAGATTCGCATTATGTGTGTCAGTTTTTCTATCATCTCAACCTAGGGAGATATAAACTTTAAGAATGGTGCCATCAAGGGGCCCTTTCACTCAGTGGTTTAACACTTTTCATGCGTAGTCGTCTGCAGACGACAGCTCCAAAATTGCACAAATGTTTCAAAAAAGATGACAACATTGAATTTCATCACCATATTTGGAATTGCCATGAGAAATGTATTGAAATAAGGTTAAACATGCCTAGTAGTGGCTCTGTAATTCTTGAGACTTTGAAAGTTTGGAAAGGTTTCTGATTATTAATTTTTTTGATGGTAAAATTAATAGCCGTGTGGAAAGTGTTTAATATCATATCATCCTGATAGTATTATCCTGGACACTATGGGGCTTGTACGATTCAGGACTTGATGTCTAGTTAATGATTTCCCTTTGCCATACAATCTGGCATCCATAGGGATCTATATGGTGGGATTTATATGCGCAAGTGTTGCCACAGTTGATCAATTTTAGCCCAATTTGTGAATTACTTGCCTCTGAAACGTCACCCACTGAGATGAAATGAATTTACGTGCCATGGAGAGTTCTTAGGGACGCACCATTATATTTTCAGGGGGGGGTAGGAAGTTTTTGGGGAAAAAATCACTCTCTATGCAGGCCAAAAAAACAAATTCCGCCCTGATGAGTAAAACAACACCAAAAACCCTACCCCACCCAACGCAATATGAATGAATACATTAAAAAAAATCCCCCTTACGGCGGCCCCCCCCCCCCCCCAACAAAAATTCCCACCCGAATCCAACTTCCTACGCCCCTAAAAATATAATGGTGCGTCCTTACAGCAATAGTAAGTTCACTTTACATTTGGACAAGGGAAGAGAGTACTGTAAACGTGGACATTTTCGCGCTACAGTAATTCCGCGCTTTTCGTGCTCCAAGCAGCTACCGCTAAAATACAAACGTGAATATATTATTTTGTGTATTAAGTCTATGTAATTAATGAACTTTCAAATCACGAATTTAAATAAAATAAGCAAAATGGCTAAAAATCAGCAAAGCGCGAAAATATAATCTCGCGGAAATTACCACTTTTACAGTACACTCATAGATTAGGGTATGTTGGTATTTTTTTTAAAGGGGAAAGTAATTTTGAGTTTGTTCAGATTCTGTCCTGACCCATTCGGTGAAGATTGTCTGATGTGGGACAAAAGGTTTCCAGTATGAAGCGGCCTATTAGGAAACTCCATGCATTGCATCAACACCCCAGGTGCCAGGACTTCATACATCATATCTCCGATATAGAATGCACCAAATTTAAAGGGGCACTGAGCGATACATATTAGAGGGCGCCCTCAATGTTCCTTGAAATTCTGTTTTTTTTGCGCATAAACGTTATTTAGGCATACTTACTAACTACCATCTGAAACTGTTTACCTTAATTCGCCGTCTATCCTGTATAATTTTACGATTTGGACATGATGGACATTCAGTAGATCACATCGAGATTAGGCCAAAATAAATACATTTCAATGTTGTCGTCGACCGCCCCGCTCGTCAGATTTAGGGCTGCTCCGAGATTTTTTTCAGACACCATTTTTTTTTCTTCAAGATTTTTTTTTCTTTTTCAGATTTTTTTTTTTGTCAGATTTTTTTAAAAACTGTTTATGGCATGAATATTAAATTAAGTGTTTATATTATGTGCGACTCTTATTGTGATTTTAACTTCTTGTTGGCTGAACTTTGAGCTTCCGCTGATATAAGAAAATGTTTTTAAACAATTAAAAAAATCAGCCCCCCCCCCCCCCACCGCTCCTCCTCTCTGAAAGCTGTGGAGGACACCATTACCTTCTTTTTGGCCTTATCAGCACCACTTGCCACACAAATTGCTTCAACCGACTTCCTACTTCCTACCTCATCCATTGAAACGACATTAGTTCCAAATTTCACTTTTCTCGGCAATCACGCAGTGCCCCTTTAAAGCAATAGAGCGCATAAAAGTAGAGCACTCATTGATCACCGTACAAATGTAGCCCAATTTGACGGCTTAACCATGAGCCTGGCAACACTGATAATCTAAATCAGCAGCCTCTATCTTTTTCGCTCCCTATATTCAGTTGATGTAACCATTTTTTATTTCTTGAGTAACCATCCAAGCAAAAACTAGGCCAAGTTTTAGCTCTTTTTCCTTTCGGTCTCTAAGTGCCTTTGCTCTGAATAGATAAATGGGAGATAGGGACAAAGATGCATTAAGTAGTAGTCTTGCCGCGCCTGATGCCCTACATACGCATACATACATCAGCTTGCCATTTTTAGCTTTGTGCTGAGCCGACCTAGAATTAGACACTGTTGCCAAACCCACCATTTAGTAGCACAATTGCGCTACTTTTGATAATTAAAAGTGCTCTTTGATTAGATTCAAAATGCGATGGATGACTGGGCGTCTTATGTCACGTCTCATTTGAAACCAGTGGTTAGAAACAATTTGGCTATGTCTCGTCAGAAATTGGGCTCTTTTTTGGGCTCATTTCCCCCCTGGAAACACTGGAATTAGTTGCAAGTTAGGGTGGGTGGTATTAGGATCGCTACAAATGTAGCGGAATTAGGCAAATTGAAGACATTTTCCCTCTGTTTTGTTAAATGACAGGTTTTTGTCAGCAAAAGGTTTCATGGTTGCAGCTTTTTTCACATTGGAATTCGTAAGGAAAAAAAAATGTTTGATTGTCCTGTCCTCGTCCGCCCGACCCTCATAATCATTCCAATCTAAAAAAATCTATTCTAAAAAACAATTAAAAAACCCTATTTTAGTTGTTGAAATTTTTTTTTACAAATATTAGTCGTAAATCAAAATTTTCATCTAGTCATCTTTGTTTTTTAAGGGTTGAGAAAATAAATGTACTCCTCAAAATAACAAAGATTTTGTTCCCCCGTTTTGGTTACCACAACCAGTACTTTTGGTACCTGAAAAAAGGGCAAGCGAGAAAAAAACAAAAACACTTTTCCCGACCGACCTACCCAACGTTTAAAAAGTGATCTACTGTACATGTATGGACAATCAAACAAAAAAATTGTTTGGCCTAACGGGCATTGCTGGAAAAATGGGGGAACTCAAGAACCTGGTTCCGGGGAAATTTTGACTTCAGAGGGACATTTTTTTCACTCTGGATTGAAAATTTTAGGTATCAAAATGAAGAAATGCATACAAATTGGACTTAGATGGGAAATGATCTCCTTGAAGGGGGAATTTTAATTATCGGGAAATGTGCATACTTGTAGTTCTGGTAACGGTTTTCTTCATTTTGCAAGGTTAACCCCCTGAGAACTACCGGCCGATTGGTTAAAAAGATGGATACATCATTTATTGCACCAATGAGAGACATTGTTAGAATAATTGTATCCCTGATAAAGATGGGAGTGAAACATTTTATAAGCTGCATTTGAATTGGCTATTCATATGAGTTTCTATCTATCTAGCCTATTTCACTCCACTGCAGAAGGAAGGCCTCTTCATCAATTTTCCATTTCACTCTGTCCTGAGCTGTCCTTTTCCAAGTAACGTTGCCATACTCTATGATGTCGTCTATCCATCGTCTGTTTGGCCTGCCTCTTCCTCTGGTAAATGCTCTGGGATCCAGTCTGTTAATTTATGAGTCCATCTGTTGTCTTTCCTCCTGGCTAGATGGCCAGCCCATCTCCATTTTTTGATTTTATTTCCAGTATGATGTCCCTCACTTCTGTTTTCTTCCTTAAATCTGTGTTGGTCACCCTGTCCCTTATTGTAACGCCAATCAATATCCTTTCCATTGCCCTCTTCATATGAGTACATCTTGTAATAAACCAATCAGAACCACTGTAAGATAGACAGGTAGACCCCGGGGTTTAACATGGCATCTGTAACCTAACCTTTTTTTTCTTAATTTTCATTTTTCATACAAAAATATGCTTAATTTTTAACTAGATTATTATCTTTATTGTGTGGCCATGCCTTCAATATATTCACCACTTACACTACAGTTCATGTAGTAAGCTGACTGATTCTAATAGGCTGATTAACAGCTTTGTCCTAAAAATAAAGTAAGCTGAAAAGCATGGCCTGAAAAAATGTTTTTCCCCGGCAAGCGATTCCAAATTTCCCTCCAAAATGGAATGCATTTCTTAATGAAAGAGTAACATTTCCCTCCAAATGCAAAAATTTCCCTCCAAATGCAAAAATTTCCCTCCAAATGCTCAAATTTCCCTGCAAGGAGCTTTTCGTATTGCCTACTTTTTCAGCCTGTGCTGAAAAGCGTATGGTTTACCTACAAAAATACATCACTTATGTCTGTTATCAATTAAAGGTGGATGTTCCGATCACTTAAATAGCTATTTTTTGCACATCAACCTGTTTTGATATCAGAAGAAACCCCATATTTTTCTCAGTATTTCTCTAAAATGCTTGACGCATGATATGTTCTATTAAGACGTTATAGGCCAAAATGCAGTGAATTACTGCCAAAGGTGGTTAACCACACGCACAGTTTATGTATGGGCAAGTTTTATGTCACTGTGTTCTTCTAAAATAAGAACCAATGGAGTTATGCAACTCATACTTCAGAATACATGTACAACCATTTTAAGGATGACCCTTCATGTAGAATAGAAAATATGGGGCGATACCAAAAGGTGCACTCCCAATTTACAAATGTGCACATTTTTTATAATGAAAAACACAACCCCCCAATATAAAGACATTTACCCAAGTTGGACTATAATTATTAATACAATTATAAAAACACAACTTTTCCCCAATTTAAAGACATTTACCCAAGTTGGACTACTGTATAATTATTATTAATACAATTATTAAATTTTCAAATCATCTTGAGATGCAACTTACATTAAGCTTTATCCCGTTAGAAAGGTCAGCTTGAAAATTATACAATAATAAACCCATCCTATTTTGCCATGCCATATAATATCCTGAGAAGACAAATAAAACTCGGCTAATCCTCACAATCCGTACCGTAATCGCTTTAAATAATACTAGACTGAACGTTGATCTATATTTTATAAAGCTGTATTACTACATGTATTACTCATCTATGCTGCTGACTGTATCTATACCACATATGCCCGGGGGAGGGGGAGGTACGTTTTGTGTTTATGTGTACAAATTAGTTGAGATTATTGAAAGAGCTAAACAGAGGCAACTATTCGTAACTGAAATACATGCTTTACATGCGTGATTACCCGCTTGGTCTCCAACGTCAATGTAGAATGCACAATACGCAGTTTTGTGGTTTCGGCACCAGAAGTCGAAATGTACCTATATCTCCTCCCACAATGCAATAGAGCATTGCATTATAATGGTTACGGGTCAAAGTTGAATTCATTGGCTTTGTTGTACGCTCCGCAAAGAAAATGTGTTCTATCAAACCCTAGTCCCCAAATGTTGCACCCACCCTGGCCCGTAACCAGGGGGGGGGGGGGGGGGGCGTTTTGTGAAAATGCCCCCACCCCTATTTTCCGAAAACTCCCCCGTTTTCCCATTGTGTATAAAGCATTTTTTTTGGCCGTTTTAGACTAAAATATGTCCTAACCCCCCTTGTGAGATGTCTAAAAAAATGTTTGGGGGCAACCTTTTACGATTTCTTTTGGTACCAATGTACCTTTTCCAAACCCCCCCCCCTAAAAAAATCCTGCTTACGGGCTTGCACCCACCCAAGAACAATCCAAATCTGTTATAATAACTCATAACTGTGGCTTAACCGCTTAAGGATTAGGTTTGTATCTGGGATCCCTAATCCAAACAGGTTTGGTTTAAGATTAGGGTCTGTATCGTGTGATCCAGGGCCACTAGCTGCCGAAGGATTAGGTATCCCAATCTTTCAGTGAAAAAAGTTATAGCTCAACATATCTTTTATAAATGATCCAAGTTTAGAAGAAGTGGAGCCCAATTTACTCAAAAATGTCTAATTGGGCTACCAAGTGTAGGGTTTGGCAATACTTGAGTTTACATCAGTAACCTGATGTGTTTTATCTGAGACAGCTAAAAACAAGACAACAATCTTTAACTAGTCCTATATTGCTTTAAGTGGTGTGCGCCATTTACAAGACAATTCACCTCGAAACCAGTCAAGAGTAAGTACATCAGATCAAGATAAGCTTGATGAAAAGTCTCAAAGTATATGCAACATTCATTTAAGCAAAAGACGATAGGGAATACAACGGCTTTTACATATGCCATGGGTCAGCTGATCGACCCATATTTGGCGTATAAGTTTGTTCGTAGACTTAACTTTTGTGTCAAAGTATTTGTTCCCGTATGATGGACATGTGTTACTTTGTCAATATTAGACAAAAAGTACAATCTTTGGTAGCAAATGTGGTATCTTACGGCTTTTTAAAAAAAGTTTAAATGTTACCCAGTTTGTCGAAATATTACTATTTTCTGTTTGAAATGAATAAGTTTGATTGAATAGATTGCTTTTAAACTGTTAGTTATCACACTAGAAACATTAGTCAAATTGACTTTACCAATTTTGTCTTGTATCATGAACCACGGTCTGTCATATTTGTCAGGGGAAACAAAAGGGGGAAAATCGACCGACCGACTTCAGGATTTTTGGCACTTGAGGGCAACACAACAATTTTGGGGCCTAATGTATGTTATGTA
The DNA here is from genome assembly GCA_035610835.1 of Ophiura sarsii. Taxonomy (NCBI): domain Eukaryota; kingdom Metazoa; phylum Echinodermata; class Ophiuroidea; order Amphilepidida; family Ophiuridae; genus Ophiura; species Ophiura sarsii. Next base: position 8,253,009 of record CM069447.1, on the reverse strand, counting down.
CTAGCAAAGATTACATACATACATAATCTTTATTTATTCACGATACATAGGTCAACTTTACAGCTGTTTTTCACTGAGGCCGTGATAACATTAACATTAACATTTTATATAATAACTCTAAAATTACATAATATAACATATTTCTTTAATCTTATAGTATACAGTGTAATAAAACAAGATTACAAAAATTGAATTTTAAGATATCGAAAATTACAACTGACACATTCGTTTAAGACGGTTGATAAATATTCTAATATTGGGGGAGACTTGTATATTTTTGTCAAGTTTGTTCCATTCAATGGCACCCCTATAAGAAAAACTGCGTTTTTTATAATTTGTTTTAGGTTTAGGAATAATAGCATTAAACTTACTTCTGCGTAAATTGTAATTAATTACGTCATTATACAAAAGTAAATCATTCAAATACGATGGTGCAATATCATTGAGTATTTTAATAAGACAAAATATTACAGTTGTATGTCTGTCTACTATCGAGTGGTTGATTTGGGCCCACTAGCAGTCCCGGCCCCTCTTAGCCAGGACAAAGTGGTTTTTTTCTCATTCTTTCAGTGATGTATGTTGCGGCTACATGCCCTGGCTAGCGGGGGCACACTTTGTACATCCCCGGTACAGTCGGGCAAGGGAAACATTTTGTGAACGTCAGTCTTCCGCGCTACAGTCCCCGCATGGTCCTCCCCGGGATCTGGTTTATAATTGATAAGTGCATAATGAAGCTGATAAGCTTCCTAGTTCCCAGCTTCCCAACCGCTACAGTCCCCGCATGGTCCTCCTTGGGATCAGGGTTACAATTGATAAGTGCATAATGAAACTGATAAGCTTCCCCCAGTTCCCAGCTTCCCAACTGTCTGTATAAAAAATTACACATTAAATTGACATAAAACTACAAAAAGGTGAATACTACTTTTATGTATGTGCATTTGGTTTCATTATTTTCTTCATCTATTTCATCAACTTGTTTCATCTGATAGTAATGATGAAAAACACCCTGTTCTATGGGCACAACCCGGCCGTAATTTGGCAAAACAGCGTAAGTCAAAATATTGACTTTTTGAGTTAAATGCATTTTTGGGGAAATCGAGGGCGCTCTTTTCATTTGTGATAGTCTCAAAAGCCCTCGACGCACCGTTTTAAAGATAACATAGCGTATCTCCGCCTTATTTTGGAACCGTTAGCATTTTAATATGGTAAAACAGCGTAACTCAAATTACGTGTTTCAAAATCTAGTCATTTCTTGGCAAAGCAGCGTATCTCTAAGTTACGCGCCTTTGCCAAACAGCGATTTTGCTACGAGATACGCGGGTTTGGCGAAAAATAGTAACCAAAGAATTACACGTAAATTGAGTTACGTTGTTTTTGCAAGATTACTCTGCGTATAATTATATGTCGATTTGGCAAACCCGCGTATCTGGTTAAAATCAGCTGTATCATTAGTAAAAACAGTTTATTTTATTTAAGATTTTAAATATAAAGAAAATGTAACATCATGTACCATTTTCCTTTTAAATGAACCTACTCTGTAAATATTTTTAAAAAAAGCAAACACTCAAACTTGAAAGTGCTCATATCTCAAAAACGTAATTTTCGAGTTACGCTGATTTGCCAAATTACGGCCGAACCGACCCATTATTTTCCCTCCATTTTTGTGTGTAAAATGTGTGTAAAATGTTGTGAACATTTTTGGACAATATTTGAAAAAATGTGCATTTTATTTTAATTCTTTTGATTTTTTTTGAAAATAACTGAAAATGCACCAACATTTTCCAAACTTCTTTTTGGGAAAAAAAACCAAACAAAAAACACCTGACCAACCGACCCTACAAATGTATTAGTCAATTTGCCCGTAGAACAGGGTTATTTCCCCATCGCCTAATGTAGGAAATAATTGATTTGTGGATTAATATTGCCCGCATCAGGCGGTACTCTTCATATTAATATATACAGCGGATTCCTATTAAATTGAAATATAAAATTCATTTCTAATAGAGATGGACCTTGAGATTGTATTTGTTAAAAGGCTGGTAGTAGTATGCTTTGTCTACATTAGGATTTAAATTGGTTTTATTATTATTGTGTAGCAAGTAAGACGTCAAGGAACCCAATAATCACATGCATTCAGAATGTCAAAAATGTTTTGTATTGTGTTGCAGCATTTAGAACAAGCGTCAATTTAATTTAAGCAGGAGATGGGGTTTTATCCCGGTGGTTTCAGTCAACATTGACTTTAGGTTTGCATGATCGTTCCAAAAATCGCGGAAAAGGGGGGTTTTCTGTACCATGTCTGCGGACATTTATGTCTGCGATTTCCCCAAATTAGGGGTGTTTTTTTAAGCTATGTCCGTGATTTCCCCAAATTAGGGGTGTTTTTTGAAGCTATGTCCGTGATTTCCAAAAATAAGGGGTCACTTTGGAAGCTATGTCCGCGATTTCCAAAAATGAGGGGTGTTTTTGGAGAGGCTATGCCCGCGAAGAAGTAAAAAGGGGTATTTTGAACCATATGTGTCCTCGTTTTTGCGCAAATAGAGGGACTATACTAGAAAGTGTCCTTTAAATGGTGAAAAAAGGGGTGGGTTATGTTCAGTCAAAATGTCCTCGTTTTTGTACGAAAAGGGGGTCAAATTAGCAAAATTGTCCGCGAAACGCTGTCAAATAGGGGGGTATTTCAAGATCCTGGAACGATCATGTGTTACCCCTCTGAATACGAAGAGAGAACACCAGGGGTTTTATTAACATTTTCCACACAGGTATTGGTTTTCCCATATATACAAAACAGATTTTTCAGAAACATTTCCAAATTTTCAAAGTGTATCTCAAGAATCACTGAACCTATTATTAGGCATGTTTGTACTCATAATGTCAATGCATTTCTCACAGCGTTTCCAAATATGGTGTTGTAATTCAATAATTCTTACATTTATGAACATTTTGTGAAACTTTAGAACTGTCGTCTGCAGACGCCTGCCGCGTGGAAAGTGTACTGTTAAATAACCCCTGGTTGTTCAGTTATAGCTTGGCTGGTTTCTTTTCAAATGTTGTACAGCAATGTACATAGGACCAGAAGCTACTTTTGTCAAAAAAAAGTTATGAAGCAGCCAGCGTTCAAAATAGCAGTTATAATCCGTGCACCCAAATTGACCAAATTTCATGGTGGGTAACCCTTTTTTCCTCAAGTGCTGATTATCCGACTGATTACCAAGATTTGGACACCAAACCAACTGAAACAATTGAGGATAACCAAAATCTTCTGCTGGATAACCAGTTTTAATTTTTTCATTTCTAACACTGAAAGTAGTTCCTGGTTCACATGCTTAATTTGAGGCTTGATTTTTTCTTCTAGTATATTAGTAAATTACCCCTGGTTCTCCCAGTCTTATAGTCTATGTCATTGCCCACTCATGGAAAGGTATTGTGGTCTCCCAAAAGATGTTTCATGGGTTTTGGGGTGGAGTAGCACTAGACTTGTGCCTTATCAATAGACTAAGAATGAAATGGCTCTGTAACTCAGAAGATCTGTATGATCTATGATCAAAAATGTAAAACTGCTTTCAAAGTATAAAAAATCACTCATGGAAAGGTATTGTGGTCTCCGAAAAGATGTTTCATGGGTTTTGGGGTGGAGTAGCACTAGACTCGTGCCTTATCAATAGACTAAGAATGAAATAGCTCTGTAACTCAGAAGATCTGTATGATCTATGATCAAAAATGTAAAATTGCTTTCAAAGTAAAAAAAATCAAGGATAGAGGGTGTCACTTGGACAAGATCGCGTAATATGACTTTAATGTACAGATCCATTATGCAACCTGGATAAAGGTGTATATGTACTGTGATCATGAGGCCAACATCACATGTTCAATTGAGATTAAACTTTAAAAACAATCTATTATTAAGACGCATATAGAGCTCATCCATTAGTTGCTGTCTAGACAAGATGATATATAAATGGATTAATAGCTTGAATGATTGGATGATTGACTGACCCTCGTTGTTGGATGATTGACTCGTCGCTTGTTGGGGAACGCTTTTAAAGGTGGAAAAGATATGTGATCCATCACGTTAAAATGGATATGTTAGAGGCCAAGTCAAATCTGAAATATTGAAAGAGCACATTTTCAGCTTTGAAATGGTACCATTTTGATGGTTATCAGACTTTGTAATCACAAGATATGATTTGAAGAAGCGGTTTGTTTTTCTATTATTTTCTTTATATTTCACCAAATATGTCCTTTTTGATGTGACTGGTCACATATAACATGATCTTGTATTGTGTGGACTTTGAAAATGGACCCTTGTATTATTTGGACTTGCAGACATCGTTAGCGCTGACCTTTAATTATTAGAGATAGTGGGTCCAGATTGACTAATGACGATCTAGGGGGTCCAGGTATCTTATACCACACATCATTAGAAACAAGTCAAATATTTCACTTTCCTCCTCCCTTTTCCCCCTATAGTTTGTACCCTAAACAAGTGTGGTTGTAAAAGGAATATATACACCTTTTTTTTTTTAATTCACCAACATTTTGACCCCCCCCCCAAAAAAAAAAGAAGCCAGACTGACCCTCCTAAGAGGTTCGTTTGCCCATAGAACAGACATTATTTGTCGCCCAACACTTTCCACGTGGCTATTATGTCACCATGAATACAAAACAGATTTTTCAGAAAACCGTTCCCAACTTTCAAAGTCTATCTCAAGATTTACTGAAGCAATACTAGACATAATTGTACTTATTTCAATGCATTTCACTTGGTGATTCCTAATATGGTAATTAAAGCAATAATTTTGACATTTTTGAAACATTTTGTGAAATTTTGGAATGTCGTCTGCTCTGCAGACGCCATCCCTTGGAAAGTACTTTTAGGAACAGGTACAAATACTTGTAGGCCTACCTCTTTTGGATTGACATATTGCAGGAATATAGCTCTTCTGATTGGATGTTGTTACTCAAATCAAATCACCTGATAGCCCTCCTCATAGGACTTAATTTAAAAAATCAGCTTATCCAGGGATACTACGATTGAATAATTAAGGAGTGTTCAAACAAGGGGGGCTAAGCTTGAGACTAGCGTCAAATTCTCTAGTCTCAAGATTAAACTCTCGGTTGCTTAACGGCCGTGTGAATTGTGTCATGGTTAACTAACCTCGAGTCTAAAGCTGGAATTTTAACCCTAATCTTAAAAATCTAGCTGCTATTACTAGGCCCGAAGCACTAACCGTGGGTTAGCCGAGAGCATGTCTACCGTGTGAATCCTTCAACTATGTTAACCGCGAGTGAGATTAGCAAAGGGTCAACGCATTACTTCCGGCAATCAGAGAATCACACGCAGTGGTATCAGTATCACTAGACTTAAAGCCAAGATTGTCGTCTGAACAGGCACTCTGAATTAGTGGTATAATTTGTTTTAGCTCAAGACTTACTAGTCTTGAGCCTATTGACAGTCTGAACATGCCTATAGAAACATTATCAAGCCATCCTACACAGGGCGGTTCCTGAGTTGATAGCAGTTCTCGGATGGGAGCAGTTCTTCAGCTTAGATAGGGCCCTATTATGATAGGACTTTAAATCGCGTGTCATAATTCAAACTCTATTTTGATAATTTAGATCAATATCCAGGAGCACTTCTTATACAGAATAGCCTCAATTTATGATGAAATCGAAGTAATGCTCAAAATAAGTAGTTTAAAATAGGCAGAGGTTCCAGAGGGGTTCAATCAAGCTCATTTAGATAAATTCACCCAAATTTGTTGAACAAAGCTTACAAAAATAATGTTGTGTAAAATGCCCAAATTGCGTGATGATGATGTAAAGACACTAACTTAGGGATGATTTTAATTTTTTTTTAACCTAATCTAATAATTTTTGACAAAAAAATGCAAAATAAAAGAGTTTCTATTTTTTTTCTCACTTTTTGATCAAAATTGCAAAAAATATTAGATTAGGTTAAAAAAACAATTGGAGTTTTATTACCCCCTGGTTGATCAGTTATAGCTCCTGGTTTCTTTTTAAATGTTGTACAGCAATATACATAGGACCAGGAGCTACTTATCTGTCAACAAAGTTACAAAGTAGCCAGTGCTCGAAATAGCGGTTAATCCTTGCACCCAAAATGACCAACCTTTTTTTCTGGCTGATTATCCGACCGATAACCAATATGCGAACACCAAACCAACTGAAACAATTGAGGATAACAACAAATAGTGGCGGTCTGGCGGATAACCAAAATCTTCTGCTGGATTTACACCAGTTTTAATTTTTTTTTCTCATTTCTAACACTGAAAGTAGCTCCTGGTCCACGTATGCTTAATTTGATAAGTTCTCCCAGTCTAGTCTATGTCATTGCCCGCTCATGGAAAGGTATTGTGGTCTCCGAAAAGATGTTTCATGGATTTTTTGGGATGGATTAGCTCTAGACTCGTGCCGTATCAATAGACTAAGAATGAAATAGCTCTGTAACTCAGAAGATCTGTACGATCTATAATCAAAAATGCAAATCTACAAGAAAATCTGCTTTCAAAGTAAAAAATCAAGGATAGAGGGCGTCACTTGGAAAATATCGCATAATATGACTTTAATATACAGATCCATTATGCAACCTGGATAAAGGTGCGTGTACTGTAATCATGAGGCCAACGTCACATGTTCAATCGAGATTAAACCTTAAAAACAATCTATTATTAAGACGCATAATAGAGCTGATCCATTAGTTGCTGTCTAGACAAGATGATATATAAATGGATTAATAGCTTGAATGAGTGGATGATTGACTGACTATCGTTGTTGGATGATTGACTCGTCGCTTGGCGGGGAACGCTTTTAAAGGTGGAAAAGATATATGATCCGTCACGTTAAAATGGATATGTTGGAGGCCGAGTCAAATCTGAATTATTGAAAGAGCACATTTTTAGCTTTGAAATGATACCATGTTGATGGTTATTTATCAGACTTTGTAATCACAAGATATGATTTGAAGAAGCGGTTTGTTTTTCTATTATTTTCTTTTTATTTCACCAAATATATTGGCCTATATTTCATAGCTGTATTTGCTGACACCATGCCCAGCGGGCACACAACCATATTTCAACGTTGATATAACGTTGTAACGTTGATTCAACGTTGAAATATGGTTGTGTGCCCGCTGGGTGTCCTTTTTGATGTGACTGGTCACATAACATGGTCTTGTATTGGGTGGACTTTGAAAATGGACCCTTGTATTATTTGGACCGGCAGACAGCATAAGGGCTGACCTTTAGTGATAGTGGGTCCAGATTGACTAATCCGGCAGGGGGGGGGGGGGGGGGGGGGGGGGGGGGGTCCAGTTATCTAATACCACACAACATTAGAAACAAGTCAAATATTTCACTCCCCCTCCCTTTTTCCCCTATACATGTATATATAGTGTGTACCTAAACAAGTGTGGTTGTAAAACGATGCTACGTTACATCGTATATTAAAAATTATATATTATCACAACGTTTCAAAGTTGGCTGTGTTTGACATCCAAAGGAATATATATGGCCATGCGTTTTGAACTCGCCACCCTTTTTGCGTTGCGTGTCCAATTTTTAACATTTTACGCCATATGCACTCCAACTATCATAGGTTGAATACTTTTCTGTTAGTAATTTATATAAATTTGGGTTAATATTTGAGTTTACTGTGTGGCGAATAGGGAGAAAGCTGATGATCATGCGACTTATCCATAATTAAAATTGTTACAAGATTGACAAATCTGTTAAAACACAGATATAAAGACTATTAAATAACTGAAGAGACCAAAATCATGTTTGTAGCTCATACAGAGGTGAATTGATTGAAGTTTAAAGGCACCACCTGGCACGCAATTTTTTCCCCATAGAGTTTATGTGTACCGCCCCACATCTCCCACATTTAAGAAGTTATATGCTTCATATTTACAGGTTACGTAATGCAATTATTTAGCTTTCAAATGAGACCAAAACCATGACAGTATCTTTTTGCGTTCCTGAGTTATCATGAATTGAACAGAACACGATTCAGAAAAGCGCAACGTCACCCATGTTGTCTCGAAGCTAAGATTAGTGGTATAATTTGTTTGAGCTCAAGACATACTAGTCTCGAGCCTAGTGACACTCTGAACACGGCTATAGAAACATAATCAAGCCATCCTACACAGGGCGGTTCCTGAGTTGATAGCAGTTCTTGAATGGGAGCAGTTCTTCAGCTTAAATAGGGTCCTATGATTGATAGGACTTTATATTGCATGACATAATTCAAACTCTATTTTGATAATTTAGATACATATCCATGAGCACTTCTTTCACAAAATAGCCTCACTTTATGATGAAATTGAAGTACTGCTCAAAATGAGTAGTTTAAAATAGGCAGCGGTTCCAGAGGGGTTCAATCAAGCTCATTTAGATAAGCTTATGGCGCCATCATTGTGCAGTTCAGTTGAGGGGCCTCATGAAATAGTCCTGTATGTGTTAACAGGTGTAAAAGCTTTCAAATTACAACAAAAATGTTCACAGATAATGAGATTTTAAGATGAGATGGCTCCACATTTAGGACTTAACACATTTTCCCCCCAAATGTTGGGGTGGCCAGGGGTTAACATATTTTAATCATTTGGAAACTCAACTGGCTTAACTATGGATCAAATTTGAGCGCCTCTATTTTTTGCAATGATAACTTAGACAAGAAAGTTATATGGAATGTCAAGGTGCAGACTTACGAATGTTGTGAACCAGGGGGAGATGATTGCCACTGAAATGCAGTATTTGTAAAGGCATATTATGCGATCTTTTCCATGAGACCGCCCTCTATCTTTGAATTTTTCCTCGAAGTGCAATTTTGTTGTCAAATTATATAACCATGAAACTAAAACATAAGTTACGGATCAGTACATTTCCTAATCACTTCAAAATCACATTTTGAAATAAGTTGCCTGACCGTTTCTGAGTGGTTTTTATGTTCGTTATAGAATGATAGAGGGCGCCGTTAACAGTGTTTCCGGTTACGATCGCAACTGTACACAAGTGAACACGCCCTACAGAATGCGTTATGATGGAAAACGAAACAAATACGTTGACAAATTACTTCAATTAGAATGGAAGCAGATTTCCTTTATGATTTAGTATAGTTCTGCGATGGGTTTTTACGGAAAATACAGTCAAAATAGATTGATGAGTCTAGGAAAATCTTTCCTGATAGTCAAGCTTCATTATTAGAGAAACAAAATATGTGTAATTCTGGGGTTTTTTAAGTTTCTGAAAAAAGATCACATAATATTGCTTAAAGTGGCAAGAGGCTTAGATGAAACCCCTAAAACATCGTACTAGTTTCATTCACAATTTTTACATCTGCTAGTTCAGTATGTGCACCCCTTCCCCTTACCCCCTTCACATCCCTTTCCCCTCCCTCAGGCCTAGTCGGTTTAAATAAGTCATTACATGAAAACCCTAGCGTCTGTGCATTTTATTTGACTGTCGCCATGAGTTGATCCTCCTCTCTAAACCAAGTTCATAATGTTACGCCATCAGATAGCAGCTAGTTTAGTTGTTACTTGTCATCAATTGTATTACAGCATAAATCCCCCTATATAAGGCCAAACTAAAAACAAGTTATGTTGTCTGTTGTGCAATTTATTGATTCTTTCAATGCTTGTATTTCTTTATAACCATAACCCCCTAAATGCTAAACTATATTACCGAGCCTATATAGTGAGCGCGGTACACAAGCTGAGGCTCGTGGCTTAGTGGGTGGGCCGACGTGCGGAGGGTCCCTGGATCGATTCCTGGCTGGTCCCCAGCGATTTTCTCTTCCAATATTCTGATCCCTGTTAAAAACCTGGTTAGGGTTAAAGGTATATTATGTGATCTTTTCCAGGGGACGCCCCTCAATCCTCTAAGAAAAAAATTGGAAGCAGATTTGTTTACAGATTTACTTTTCTGATCATAAATCATACACATATTAGAAGTTACAGAGCGATACGATTCCTAATTACCTCAAAATCATGGTTTTAGAGTGAATTTAGAGTAAAATTTGAAAAATAGATTGTACTGTAGCGGTACAATCTATTTTCAAACCATGATTTTGAAGTAATTAGGAATCGTATCGATCTGTAACTTGGAAGATCTTTATGATTTATGATCAAAAATGCAAATCTGCAAGACAATCTGCTTTCATAGTAAACATCAATGATAGAGGGTGCTACTTGGTAATGTATCTGTACCATGAATAAGGGCCATTATGTGAACATGTTTGCTAGCTCCAGATACATTTCTATGACAATATAACTCAATGACCTTCTATAGAATAACTGCTAATTATTATTAGTGGCTAATTATTTTAAGACAATAGGCTCCCTTAGTCAGTGGTGCAATATGAATTGCTAACCATCAGAAAAACCGGGAAGGGGGGGGGGGGGGGGGGTCAGGAATTTGTTATGTGATGGGGAGGTGCTGCTTGAGGTTTGAACCAGTGTTCAAATTAAGAAAAAATATCAGGTTTTCCAGCGGATAACTATGTTATTAGTCAGGTTATCCCACTATGTTTTTGGTTGTTCGCCGAAGTAACTACAGTACAAATGATCAAAAAGTATGGCATCCGACGGATAACCTGTTTTGAAATATAGGTTATCTCCCAGCATATTTGAGCTTCAGGATGCCCAGATTACCACTTAATTAGATCCCTGTAATGAAACCCACAAAACATCTGATTTGACTGGATCATTTTGCTTGCGTTATTTTATCTTGACGTGAGTACCCTCCCCTTGGCAGTAAAACTACAGTGAAATACATGGCTTTTCTTTGATGCAATTATTAACCTCCCCTGATGCTCAGGGCTGGAAAAAATGCAAAGTTTCCCGGCAAAGGAAGTTGGATTTCCCGCTGCTTTAGCGGCAGAGGGGGTCTGTGTCCCCCTCAGAAGCTTGATTTTTTGGAAAATTAAGGTCCAATTGATGCCATTTGGTGCATCATTTTATGTAATCTAAAAAGGTTTTTTTTGGGGTGTGGGGATTTCCCGGGAGATGGCAACATTTCCCGGCAAGGAGCTTGCTAATTTGCCCTCTTTTTCCCGCCCTGCAGTGATGCTCCTGCCCCCACATGAAATGACAAACTTTATATATATACAAAAAATAGTCAGTTATGCCCCTACAAGAAGGCTTGTCCACCTGATGTGCCACCCCTCCCCCATTAGACCCTAATTACGCTACTGCTGCTCATAAACACTCTTAATTTGACTAAAATCAGAGATCAGTTGGTTGCTATATAGTGTTTTGTAACGAGTCCCAAATATTTGAAAGTTGATTATCTCAAAATAGCATTTCTTGAGTTAGGTCGTCTATGGCTCGCAACCATCGCAATTATAACCCTTCACATCTCACAAGACTTGGCGTTTTGAGGTTGTGTGAACATTTCAAAGAAATTAAAACCTTGCCCATATTCAGGAAAGCAACACAACAAAATAAATGTTTGCTAATAATCCCTAGTATCTATAATAAGGTCAAGTGCGGATTAAGGCCTAAAGCAGAGACATTGAGTCTACGTAGAGCTCACTCGGGATTTCCACACAGATCATCCGTGATAATTCCATACAGTACAGACTGACAGCAAGCAGCAATAGCGAGGGTGCTTTCAGCTGGCCATAGAAAACTGCGTAAAATGTACTGAAGAGCTTGTATGTGTTAAATGTTACAGATTATTTTTGTGTTTTCAATTTTCTCTTCATTCATCCGAGGTGAAGAAAAGTGTATACCAGTAATACAAACATGAACCCTTTTGTTGCCAATTAGCAGGGATTGAACACAGTGGCATTTTGGGGGGAGGGGATGGGCTACCCCCTTAAGGATAATTCAGGGGGATTTACCTAATGCAAGAGAATGTTAAATTGATTAATTAGAGTCTTTTTGAGGGAGTTGGGGAAATGAGCTCGGTTTCCTCATCATTTTTCCATCAACATACGTTTTTGCCTCCCAAAATGCAGCTTCCGCAAATGCAAATCCTAAAAATTAACCGTTTTTGTAACCGCGACGAGAGTATTTATTCTGTAAACCATGTCTACGATTCACTGTTAACACTGTGAGCTTCCTGGGACGGAGAATGCAAGCAAATCTTGCGGGAAAAACAAGTGGATCAAGTCACAAGTGGAAGAAGTCTTCCGAACGGGAAGACGAAACTGTCTAGCATGTGAGTAGCAAATTGGATTTGTACCACATACATTTTTAATCGTTTTCGTAGTAAATTTATATCTATATGCTGCTATTCTTTATCATTTCCAGGCAAAATGCTACCGATACACTGTATAGTGGAACCGCTTGAAGTACCTGGGACCAAGGGAGAACATCATCAGTTGCGAAGACCTACAGAAGACTATGCAATAGTACCAACCACACTGTTACTTAAGGAACTGGTGAGGGTGGCGCTGTCTAAATTACAGATCCCTATGGAACATGTGCAGAATGCTACAGGTATGGTCTGGGTTAGGAGCGATGATGGGGAAGGGGTGATGGGAGGGATAGGGAAGGGGAGAATGGGATGGGGAAGGGGTGAATGGAGGGATGGTCAGGGTGGCGCTGTCAAAATTACAGATCCCTATGGAACATGTGCAGAATGCTACAGGTATGGTATGGGTTATGAGGGATGGAGAAGGGGTGAATGGAGGGGGTTGGATGGGTGAATGGAGGAGGGATGGGGAAGGGGTGGATTGGGAAGGGGAGAATGGAGCGATGGGGGAAGGGGTGAAGGGAGGGATAGGGGAGAATGGAAGGGGAAAAAAAACCTCACCAAAAAGGACTTGTCTATTTAAGTAAACCCAGGAAATATTCGGAGTAACTTTCTATAATGTTGCAATTAAGAAAGCCCAATTGTGGTTATTGAAATCATCATAACTTTATAGGAATCCACTGGATTTTTATGAATGAGGTATCAAACTACGGAGAAGAAATTTGCTCATTTATATTATGCCTATTAAGCGCCCAGGGCGGATATCATAGTCATTTTGGGTGTTACCCTTTTAAAACTTATTTATCGAGGAGACTGTCGAATTCAGCAAGGTTGCAAAGATATTTTGTTCGGTTAAAGGTAGATGACCCGATCACATTTTCATAACACAGAATTATTTCAAACATACGGAGATTTTCATATCATATGAAAGCTCATATTTTTCTCATCATCATACTGAAATGTGACGGCCTAAATCGGTATAATTATGGAGAAATCGATGAAATAACGTCGAATTACCGTGAATGGTGGTAACCACCGATATAGTTTGTATACTACTCAATGGGTACAGTTCACAGCATCTTGTGCGTCTAAAATAAGAACCATTAGAGCTATGTAACTCAAACTTTGGAACACGACTTTTTTAAGGATGACCTTTCATGTAGAATAGAAAACTTCAAGTTGAAAATCGGAACATCTACCTTTAACATACTAATAATATTTGAGCTCATAGAAAAAAAATAAGGGATTGTTTGTTGGTAGTCATTGAGAAAAACGGGGGTGGGCGCTTATAAGGGCATGGGCGCTTAATAGGGATAATACGGTAACTCGGATTTATAATAATGATTATTGATTTTGCATTAGCCAACATTAAAGTGCTTGGTCCGAGACTTTTTGTGTTAGGTGTATAGAAGATGCACAGTCAAACCAGGTGTGTATTTATATCTTGTTCATATCTCTCTATGTTAACATCTATCCGTACAGGTGTGCTACAAATACGCAACTGGAAGCCTCTTCCTCTGAGTGCAATAACAGATGATCCACAAGCCACAGTGGGCCAAATATTTGGTGATCTCCTCTCTCACATAACACTCAAAATTAAGATATCGCCCAGGTGAGTCATAAGTTCTCAATTAGTAAACCCCTGGCTGGGGAGTGGTGAGGGATTGGGATGGATGGGGGAGTGCAATAGAAGTTATTCATAATTGGCACATTTACGTCAACAGAGGGTGTGAAGTCAATTAGTGCGCCTATAAATATACAATCTCATACTTTTACTGCAATGTAACCAACACATGGGTTCAATCCCTGGATGATCTGCATGTTGATTTGTTTGTTGGGTTGTTTTTGTTGGTGTAATTAAATTAATGATTTGTGGAGTAAGAAGATTCAATATAATATACTATAAAAGTGTACATTTTCGCGCTTCACACATTTTGAACAAGTTCGCTTGTTTTTATTTTTTGCGATTTTGAGCTTCCTTACATAGACCTACATGTACATACAAAAGGTACATGTTCGTGCATTTTTATTTTCGCACTTACTGATCTTAGCACGAAAACAAATGTAGCGCGAACATTTCCACTCTTACAGTACATGTACTCTTTAATACTTATGGATTTACAATTGCTATCTCAGGTTTTGCTAATTTACTAACCCATTTTATTGTTGTATGCTTTATTTAATTAATGTTCATTGTTTTTTATGTCTAATTTAAGTTTCTACGTCATGTTCTCTAGTTTGTGTATATGAATGTTATAAATATGGAATTGAGGTTTCCAATATTGTTATAAGATATCAATCCATACTGCCAAGGTAGATATGACTATTGCGGGTCAATGTTACCAATATTTTGTATGATGAGGCAGTTTGATATTGTGATGTTTGTAAAACCAGTAAACACCCTCAGTTTATTAGAAACAGGCCTGGACAAAATGGGGAATATAGAAATCTTATTCCCGGGTAAAGCTGGTCATTTGGAGGGAAATTTTGCTTTTTCCTGTATAAAGAAATACATAGAAATGGTGGGAAATCCTACATATTTGGAGGGAAATGTTTCTATATTCCCAGGAAATAATTTTTTTTTCCAGGCCTGATTAGAAAATTAGTTTGTTACAAGATGGTAGTTACGTAGATATACCAAATAGAACAGCGCCCTCTGTGTTACTCGTAAACGTCCAATTGCTCTTGACCAAGGCTGAGCCCTTTCGTTTTCCAGTCGTGTCGCCACGGAAACGCCGAAGTCAAACCGCCCGGGCGGCGGTGGAAATCACAACTCAACCTTGACCTCGAGTCACGCACCGGAGCAGCTACTGGGTTTTAACCTGAAGAAGATGGGTTTCAATGGTCTGGAAGCTAACGGTGCGGGATCAACGTCCGTTAAAGGATTATCCCATACCTCGCATGAGATTAGGCTTAAACTGCTGCAGCTTCTAGAAAAGCGAGGACCGACTTTTCTCGTCAGCCACGGATGCCCGTTTTCACAGGTACGTTATAATTTGATTTGATAATTAGGCCAAAAATAAATTGTTTGCTTGCCCTCGTCCGACCGACAGTGTATATTACAGTCCCGACCGTGTACCGTATTATCCCTATTGAGCGCCCAGGGCTCTTAGCAAAGTCATTTAGGATTGGCGCTTATTAAGTTACTTTTTTAAAGTCGTTTATCGTGGAAACTGCCAAATTGTTTCCAAATTTTCATGCACATTTTTGGTGGAAAATGTGCACAGCTCGCTGATACGTCGATGGCCAACATATTGTTGACGCCGGGACTTTCGGACGCTACTTTCATGCTTTATTTTGAGCTGCAGTGGCTAAAAAGATGGGTGCTTATTAGGTGTTACTTTTTGGTAGTCATTGGGAAAAAGAAGGGTGGGCGCTTATAAGGGTATGGGTGCTTAATAGGGATAATATGGTACCTTTTAATTTAATTTTTTAAATAAAATAAAAAAATCTTTTTCAAGTCACGTATATGACCTTGATTGCCCCCCTGTGACCCCATATGGGACATAAGGTCCTGTTTTGGACTTAGACAATGAAAAAATGTAAAACTCTTTTTTTTTTAAAATAATTTATTTCTGGTATTCAGGTACCTAATTTGGAAAAGAAAAAAAACCAAAAAAAATCGACCAACCTTACCTTTTGGAGAGCATCTATGGGCAAGCAAACAACTCTTATTTTTGGCCTTAATGATAATGATAATAAACCATACATGCATCATCTGAAATGCTATGAATGTTCTTTTGATGTTAATCTTTCTGCATGCATCCCTTTCTGTTTTGATATCAATTGTGTTACAAATATCGTCACCATAAGACGCCAACATCCCCAGTGACAAAAAATGTATGATGCAATTGCACCCCAATTTTAATAATGTTGCTGTTTACAGATAAACTGTATTGACTTTCCCCAAGATAATACTTACACTACCTGCGCAAAAGTATTTACCCCCTGGAAGCTTGCAAGTTATCACTGTGTTGTCAACAAAGTATTAAGCCATCAGACCACATTACCATTTCATTGTGTTCATTGGACATTTTATACCAATACACAGTAGCGTAGCCGAGGGGGGGGGGGGCAGACTGCCCCCCCCCCCCCCCCCCCCCCGGACACCTAAAATGGGGACGGCGAAGCGGAAAAATGGGGACGAGAAGAAGGGGAGAAAAGAGAGAAAGAAGGGGGAAGGAGAGGGAGAAAGAGAAGAGAAAGGGGGAGGAGAGGGAGAAAGAGAAGGGAAAGGGGAAGGAGAAAGGAAAGAGAAGAGAAATGGGGACGAGAAATTGTTCATGTTGTACATTTACTGTGCGATTTTTTTTTTTGGACTGTGTGAAATTTTTTGCTAAAATGGGGACGGAGAAGCTAAAAAATGGGGACGAGAAATTGGTACTGTGGGATTTTGTTTGACTGTGCGATTTTTTTGGGGGACTGTGCGAAAAATTTTGACACCCCCCCCCCCCCACACTTACGTGAAATTCACGAGGTAAGTGACTAGAAAAAAATTGGGGCAACCTTTTACGGAAAAAAATTAGGGACATAAAAAAAAAATAGGGACGATATTGATGCTTGCCCCCCCCCCCCCCAGAATGACAATGCTGGCTACGCGCCTGCCAATACATTCATGTTTCCTATTAAGATCCATGATTTAAAAGCATTACAATTCATGATTTTATCGAGCAAGTCAAAATTCCTATTTAAAATCGCTGTAGTAAATCACTTCATGAATATCAATTAGCTCATTATCGACAATGTAACGCTATGGGAATTTTCAAAATTTTCAAAAATTTATAAATGATTACTGGCATGCGCAGTTTATTGAAACATTAACCTGGATCCCATGGTATTACATCAATGCATGTGGCACCCCAAATTTGAGATATAGGTCCATTCATTACAGAGAGTTTAAATACCCTTTAAATTATCTCACTGAAACATCTTACGCTTTCAACTCATCTTGGAAATACATATATATATATAGTATGTAAATACAGTCATCAAAAAAAGTAACTATACAGGTAATAAATGGAATTTTAACTCTAAAATATATATCCTGCCTAAAAATATTAAATCATAAAATTGTTGAGAAATTTAGCTTCTTTAATATGAGATATTGCACGCTAGGATCGATTGGATATTGAAGAAGTGACAATCCAAAATGTAAGGTAAAGTCACAATTTCATTTTCACATTTTACATTTCAACACGGGGGAGAGTATGACAGGTAGCGTGTGTGTGGCGTATTGATCCATCGGAATAATACAGCGGACTGTCCAACCTGCGCATGCATCCCCCAATAAAATAAATAAATTGCACTACCGGTAATCGATAAGGTACCCGTAGATGGGTCCGCGTGTAGAAAATAAAAATGTGAATATGAAAATCGGACTTCACCTTACATTTTGGAGTGTCACTTCCTAAAAAATCATCCTAGAGTGCAATATCTCATATTAAAGAAGATGAATTTTTCAACAACTTTGTTATTTAATATTTTGTTGGTAGGATATACACCTAGCACATAAAGTCCCTGCTCAGGTGCTTTGAGGTTGACTAATTCAAAATATATAATCGGTACCAAAAATCTGAGATATACATTAAATGAGCAAATTTCTTCTCCGCAGTTTGATACCTCATTCAACAAAATCGAATGGATACTTTTAAAGTTATGTCGATTTCAATGACCGTTTCATGCAACAGAAAAGTGGCACTAGGTATAGGAATCATTGATTTGTGTGTGATAACTGTGTGCTATCTGAACGTGACGGATGAATGGGTCTTTAGTGATAACCGCAATGTGCGGGACAAAGGGGGTATCTGGCTGTGAAGAATACAAGTCTTAGCTGATAAGCTGTGAGTTTTTCAGTGCGTAAATCCATAGACGGGTAAAACATTGATTTTTACCGTCTATGGTAAATCACACACAAATCAATGATTTCCTATACCTAGTGCCACTTTTCTGTTGCATGAACGGTCATTGAAATCGACATAACTTTAAAAGTATCCATTCGATTTTGTTGAATGAGGTATCAAACTGCGGAGAAGAAATTTGCTCATTTAATGTATATCTCAGATTTTTGGTACCGATTATATATTTTGAATTAGTCAACCTCAAAGCACCTGAGCAGGGACTTTATGTGCTAGGTGTATGTTTTTAGAGTTAGAAGCCCATTTATTACCTGTATAGTTATGACTGTACATCAATCTATGTATGTAAATAACGCCAACAGCCTTGAACCAGAATAACATAATAAAATGGACATTTTTGATGAATGTTTCTTTTGAAGCCTAAACCATGTAGACATTGATGCAAGATGATTATAGGAAGTACACCCTGGCAGTCCTCAAATTAACACTTACCACGCGGCAGTCGTCTCGTCTGCAGACGACGGTTCCAAAAATGTCACAAATGTTTCAAAAATGTTGAAATTATTGAATTTCATAACCATAATTGGAATCACCAACCATGAGAAATGCATACAAAGTACAAACATACCTAGTTTAGGTTCAGTAATCCGTGAGATAGACTTCAAAATTTGGGAACGGTTTCTGTAAGAAAAAAGAAAAAAATGTTTTGTATATGGTAGTACGAGTATGGTAAAGCTAATAGCCCAATGGAAAGTGTTATTGATGCTAAGATTAACCCCTGAGCAATACCTGCCTATTTATATCGGCATCTAATTTTGATTGGTTACAAAGAGTTTATACCATACAGTCATCAAAAACGTAACTATAAAGGTAATAAATGGACTTTTAACTCTAAAAATATATATCCTACCTAAAAAATATTAAATCATAACGTTGATTGAGAAATTTATCTTCTTTAATATGAGATATTGCATGCTAGGATCAGTTGAATATTAAATAAGTGACAATTAAAAGTGTAAGGTAAAGTCACAATTTCATTTTCACATTTAGATTTCGCATGCATCCCCCAATTGCACTACCGGTTGTCGATATGTACACATACCTCGTGTAGAAAAGAAAAATGTGAAAATGAAAATCAGACTTCTCCTTACATTTTGGAGTGTCACTTCCTCAATAATCACCTGATCTGCATGCAATATCTCATATTGAAGAAGATATATTTCTCAACAACTTTATAGTTTAATATTTTAGATAGGATATACATTTTAGAGTTAGAAGCCGATTTATTACCTGTATAGTTACTTTTTTGATGACTGTATATTGAGCCAATCAGAGATACATTAAGAATGATGGTATTGGTTGTTTAAGAGATATAAAAGCACTTTTTTGATTGGCCACTCACAGGGGGGTATATCACATTATATCCTGTAATGAGCCAATCAGAGACACTGTAAGAAAGCAGGTAGTGCTCACAGGTTTAAAGAGCTGGTGTCAGAGTACATAGTTTCTTATCAAATATTGGTTTGTAAATAATATTTAATAAAAAACCCTTTAAAAAGGGAAATGCTTGTAACAAGTGTGAAACATATTAGAGTTTTATGTGAGCAATTCCCATATCATGCATCCAGAAAATATCATATAATGTGCCCAGATTTGCTTTTTAGGATACGATATCACATTTGTAGCTACGTATAATATCAGTGTCACTAATCGATCAATCCGCAACCAATTTGACGACATAAATGACGTTCACATTGAAATCGCAAAAATTGTGGTTTATCTTCAACCAATTCCGGAAAAAAATTGCTAATTATCATATAATGTGCCCTGATTTGCATTTCAGGATATGATATCACATTTTGAGCTGCGTATGATATCTGTGTCACTAATCGGTCAATCCGCGACCAATTTGACGGCATAAATGACGTTCACGTTGAAATCGCCGGGAAAAACATGGTTTTTTCCTAGCAATTGCGGACAAAATAATCAAAATTTCATATGATGTGCCCTGATTTGCTTTTTAGGATACGATATCACATTTGTAGCTACGTATGATATCAGTGTCACTAATCGGTCAATCCGCAACCAATTTGACGACATAAATGATGTTCACATTGAAATCGCAAAAATTTGGGTTTTTCTTCAACCAATTCCGGAAAAATAGGCTAAATATCATATTATGTGCCCTGATTTGCTTTTCAGGATATGATATCACATTTTGAGCTGTGTATGATATCTGTGTCACTAATCGGTCAATCCGCGACCAATTTGACGACATAAATGACGTTCACGTTGAAATCGCCGGGGAAAACAGGTTTTTTCCTAGCAATTGCGGACAAAATAAACAAAATTTCATATGATGTGCCTTGATTTGCTTTTTAGGATACGATATCACATTTTAGCCACATATGATATCGGTGTCACAAATCGGTCAATCCGCAACCAATTTGACGACAATGACGTTCACATTGAAATCGCAAATCCAAATCGTGATTTTTTTTTCTTCAACCAATTCCGGACAAAATAGACAAACTATCATATCATGTGCCCTGATTTGCTTTTTAGGATACGTATCACATTTTGAGTTACGTATGATATCGGTGTTATACTGATCGGTCAATCCGCAACCAACGTGACAACATAAAGGATGTTCGCGTTGAAATCGCAATGATTTTTTTTCTCCAACCAATTCCGGACAAAATAGGCTAAATATCATATAATGTGCCCTGATTTGCTTTTCAGGATATGATATCACATTTTGAGCTACGTATGATATCGGTGTCACTGATCGGTCAATCAGCAACCAATTTGACGACAAATAGCGTTGCCGTTGACATCACACAAGGAAAAACTTTTTTCTTCTTCTACCAATTAGGGACTAAATAGACAAAC
>CM069447.1:8012981-8231941 GCA_035610835.1 Ophiura sarsii | reverse complement strand
CACGATACCGCAAATATGCGATTTCATTTGTAAATCCCTCATCTTTAGGATCACACCTACATACAGGATACACACCACCATGTAGTAGCTCACATTGAAACACATTTTCTAAATCGAGTGTTCAATCGCTTCTCCTGGCTCCCCTCCCCAATGGGGTTGTTGTTTGCTCTTTCTAACTGTTTCCACGTAGCTATTAGTTTTACCATACAAAAACAAGATTTTTTAGAAACCTTTCACAACTTTCAAAGTCTTGTCTCAAGGTTTACTGAATCAATACTAAATACTTATATTACTACATTTCTCATGGTGATTCCAAATATGGTGATGAAATTGAATAATTTTAACATTTTTGAAACTTTTTGTGAAATTTTGGAACTGTTGTCTGCAGATGACTGCCGCTTGTGTTAACATTAAAAGACAAATTGTAGCGTGAAAAATGATAATCAGATTGTTCATTTTCATAAGAAAACAACAACAGATGAAACAAAAACATAGTATATATGTGACCAGTCACATCAAAAAGGACATGTTGTCGGCAAACTCATTTTTAAGATAGAGGCCAATATACACTGAGCCAAAAAAAAAACTTATAAAAAAAAAAAAACTTATAAAATTTTAACAGATCACCAAATAAAATTCTGTGCATGAAAATGTACCAAATTTGGATACAATATTACTAATATTACTATTAATATTGTATCCAAATTTGGTACATTTTCATGCACAGAATTTTATTTGGTGATCTGTTAAAATTTTATAAGTTTCTTTTTTTTTATAAGTTTCTTTTTTGGCTCAGTGTATTTAGTAAAATATTTATAAAGAAAAAAAAGAAAAAAATATGCTCCTTCAAATCATATCTTGTGATTACAAAGTCCGATTACCTTCAACATGGTATCATTTCAAAGCTTAAAATGTACTCTTTCAAGTCCTACCAATATCGAGGATTTAACTTGGGCCTCCAAAATGTCCATTTTGATGTGACGGGTCACATATGAGATAGACCAAACTAAACTGCACTCCGTTGTATAAACAACTAAACTTCATAAAGATAATAGTGTATTTACCCGCCCCATATATTATTCATCGGCTAGCTTATCTCTATAAAACATCTCACAAAGACGAAGGGCTAAAGTATATAATCTCATTCTCCTAGCTAGCGGAGGAATACTAAATATGTAACCACAGTAACATCAATTAAGGCAAATGGATTTTGTGAGTGTGTGTGCGAGACCTAATTTTGTGCATCTTATCAGATGACATTTTCAGTCGTGGCAAAATAAGGCAAAAAAAAAAATAGTTGTGTTGCCCTCACAAGCCTAAAATCGGGAAGGACGGCCGGCCGGATTTTTAATAAAAAATAATAATTTAAATTTACCAAATCAACGATTTTATACCTATTATTTCAGTCAACATGTGTGAAGAGACTAAGGAAAACGCTTACTGGATGTATTTCCAACCCAATGGTGAATATTTTGGTTACTTGCCCATCTCTGTGCAATTTTCACAGGTTGGAAGATCTTGAGAAAAAAAATCTTGAACAAAAATCTTGAAGAAAAAAAAATCTTGAAAAAATCTTGAATAAAAAAACCTTAAACAAAAAGTGAAAAAAAGAAGAAATTCTTTTTCACTGAGATTTCACCCATAAAAGTTCAAAAAACCTGCCTTTTTTTTAAAGATATTTTTTTATGGTGAAAAATGTTTGTTTTAAATTATATTTTGTCACCCTTGCATTCAACACACATGCTTTTTCACTGAAATTTCACCCATAATAGTTCAAAAAACCTGCCTTTTTTTAAAGATATTTTTTATGGTGAAAAATGTTTGTTTTAAATGATATTTTTTATCTGAAGTTGCCAAATAGATCAAACTGACAAGACTTTATGTATACCCATATCCTCCCTTATATGGAGGGGCAAATTAAAAATTCAAGCAAAAACGGGTCATCCGGCTGCAAGCGTGTCACCCTTGCATTCAACACACATATGCTTTTTCACTGAGATTTTAGACTTCTCAGTTTCACATTGCTATCAAAATAAACATAAAAGTAATAGAAAACAAAATAGTTTTGTCTTTTTCTTCTCTAAAAGTGTTGGGTAAGCTTTAGAATGTGATAGCAACAACAACAAAAATAAGAAAAAGGTAATCCAAAGGATTAAGAAAAAGGTAGTCCAACTTTGTTTTTTCCCTTTTTTAGCAAACAAAAGTTGTTGGGGCATCATTCTCTCAGCCATTTTATTCTTGTAATGACAGTTGCCTGTATATAGTTTATTCATTTCCAAATTGGGGGACAATTTACGGTTTAAATCTCTCTGCTCGCATAATTATGGCCACACGCACATGGTTAACACAATGTCATCAATTAAAAGAAAATTGTCCCAAATTTGCTAAACTCTTTATAAAGGGTTCAACAACAAAAAGTATACCACTTTGTTTATGTCATTTTGAGTAACTTTTAATTTGTTTTTGACCAAACAGGCTAGATAGACATTTAGATAAATCTTTTAGGCATAATTTGATACCAAATTCGCTCCCTAACAACAAAGATAAACCATGATTAGCACCATTTAAAGGAAAATATCCCATTTTCAAAAGTCGCATTTCCAATACACAGCACGAGAAGATTTGGTTAATCTGTCCATGTTCTCCCCATCCATAACATTCCTTTACATTCAAATCCTTCACCCATGCATCAGTGTACATTTGAATTAGCCCGCGCATTGAGGGATATGCGCGGTGATCAGTACGGGATAAATACGGCATATGTGTGTGTTAACAATTGGCCTATTCTTCTCGTGCTGTGTATTGGAAATGCGACTTTTGAAAATGGGATATTTTCCTTTATATGGTGCTAATCATGGTTTATCTTTGTTGTTAGGGGCAAATTTGGTATCAAATTATGCCTAAAAGATTCATCTAAATGCCTATCTAGCCTGTTTGGACAAAAACAAATTGAAAGTTACTCAAAATGACATAAACAAAGTGGTATACTTTCTTTTGTTGAACCCTTTATAAGTATAATGCGCTAAATTCTGGCCACAAGCACATGGTTTTGGACGCAGTCATCAATTAAAGGTAGATGTTCCGATTTTCAACTTGAAGTTTTCTATTCTACATGAAAGGTCATCCTTAAAAAAGTCGTGTTCCAAAGTTTGAGTTGCATAGCTATTATGGTTCTTATTTTAGACGCACAAGATGCTGTGAACTGTACCCATTGAGTAGTACACAAACTATATCGGTGGTTACCACCATTCGCGGTAATTCGACGTTATTTCATCGATTTCTCCGTAATTATACCGATTTAGGCTGTCAAATTTCAGTATGATGATGAGAAAAATACGAGCTTTCATATGATATGAAAATCTCCGTATGTTTGAAATAATTCTGTGTTACGAAAATGTGATCGGGTCATCTACCTTTAAATGAAAATTGTCTCAAATTTGCTACTATTTGTGTGTTTCAAGAAGGTTGTTTTATTGTCCATGCTGCCCCATTCTCTAAAATAGTAATTTAAGAAAAAATAACTATTTTATCAATTGATTCCAGATAACATTGTATTGTATTGATTTACTTTTTATGTGGAGCTAAATTTAGAATTTAATAAAGTAGCCATTTCTTTAATTGTTTTGATTTCATGATAACATTTGTTTGGATAAATATAATTGAGGTTTTTTGCATGCAATGATCATGTGATAAATTCCAGGCTCTATATAAATTTTCCTATAAGGCGATGAAATGCTCCCCCCCCCCCCTCCAGTTAAAGATTTTTTTATTATTTTTAAACCTGTTTTATAGGTGGACGGACCTGTCAAGAAGGGTCTGTTGGCCAGTCAGGTTTTTTTAACCTAAAATGTCACCAAATCTGCAAATATCAGGATTTTTTTAAAAACTTGTGAAAAAAAATAATCTGACTAAAAAAATGGCTGGTTTTTACATTATTTGAGAAAACAAAATCACCCCCCCCCCCCGCAAATAGTTGGGCTCGTAAAACAGGGTGTGTTTTTTCCTCGCCTAAGGCAATTTTTTTCTTCTTCACAAAACATTTTTTGTTGTTCTCAAAAATGACTTGATAAAATTCTATTTAGGACATCCTGTATTTGCCAACAGTTGGACTTGTTCCTGGCTTTGTGAGTAGATCAGCACAGAGAAGTTAGCCCGGGGGGGGGGGGGGGGGGGGGCACTCAACTTTTTTTTGGGTAGGGGTGTGCCGCCCAGGGTCTCAAAAAGGGGGCTGCAGAACTGAACTGAGTGGATTTTATGACGAAAAATAGGGTCTTAGGAACTGATTTTTTCAAAAAAAGTAGGTCTTGAGAACTGGTCTATAGTTCAATTTTGATTAGCAAGAACGCAAATTTGCGATTTTTTTTTAGGGGGTTTTAGAACGCAAAATTTTCGAAGAATTGGGGCTGTGGAACGCAAAATTTCGCGATTTTTGAATTTTCAATGAAATTGGGGTCATAAGAGCTAGCAGCATAGGGTGAAAAGGGGGGTCTTCAGCGCGGCACATACCTATACCCTTTTCCAATGTCAGTGCCCCCCCCCCCCCCCCCCCGGATCAGCACAGAGAAGTTAGACATTAGGATTTGATTATCCATTCATATTACACATGGCCAATACATATGGACTTTGATCCTTGAACCATACCACTAATCATCATATAGATTTGTAGAGCTTTACTTAACATGTTTTATCTACGAGATTGGATTAGCTATTAGCTAACTTTAGATTATCCAATATTTATTTAGCTGTGCTAGATTATACATTTCTCAGGCTGCATTAAACAGGCTACGCCCCATTCTGCCAATACCACGGACTAGCTATATTAGGCCAAAAAAGAAATTTGTTGTGTTGCCCCCAGCGACCGACCCTAAAATCTCAAAAATCAGGGTCGCAATATATATATATACCTTTTTTTTTTAAAGATTTAAATGTTACCCAATTTGACAAAATATTACAATTTGAAATTAATATGTCCTTTAGTATACCCTACCACTGCATGTCTTCAATGGGGACTTTTAAAGAACAACCCATACACTTGCACAGTGAGGAATACAAATGGTAGGGTATTCTAAAGCTTACCCGAATATGTTTGCTGGAATATATTGCTTTAAAACTATTTAAAACTATTATCACACTAGAAACATTTGTCATATTGACATTTACCAATTTTGTCTTGTCATGAACCACGGTCTGTCAGTAATATTTGTCAGCCAAACAAAAGAAAAGAAAATAGACCGACCGACCCGACTTCAAGATTTGTTGGTACTTGAGGGTTACACAACAATCTTTTGTTGTTGTCCTTAGGCCTAACAAAAATAAATGTTTGTTTCCGGTAACATGCTGACAAAAAAGAGGGTCGGTCGGTCGGGGGAAAAAAAAGTTTACAAAAAAATATTAGTTTAGATTCACCATGTAAATTAATTGCAAAGTTTCCGAATTTTGACCGTCATCGCAATCTGAACGCCCGGTCTGAACAGTGAACGCCCACTTTCGAGGGAAATTTCATTCATTATTTTATTGTAATTCATTAAATGTAAATACACTGCATTTTCTCATTAAAAAATAAATGTTTTTCCTTCGATCGTACTTTGCTAAATAATGCGCTTTACTTCTCAACACGTGCGCGAGAGACTTTTGCATGCCCGAACTGTGGTTAATAATATGATATTTCTTTTCTGTTCCACACGGTTCCCAGTGTGTTATTTTTACCATGTAACGCTACGTCATTCCATGTGGTTGGTTGGTTTGTTTGTTTTGTGGTACCAAAAAAAACGTAATTATTGCGATCTGCGCTGTTGTTGATGAATGGAAATAAACTTTTAGGCGTACGGACGTCCGTGGACGAACGGAAAGTAAACTTCAGAATTGTTGCAGAATTCATGGAAATGGGTACATTTCCGTAAATTTGGACTGAAAAAATACGAACGGTAGGTAGAAAATAAATTTTATTTTTTCAAAATGTTGATAAAATTTGTACGGTCGGCAGGTTTTAAGAGGGTCGGTCGGGTTACCGGAAACAACAATTTATTTTTGTTAGGCCTTACTGCATGTCCAATTTCTAAATTAAAAAAAAAAAAATGGAATTTGGATTTAAAACCTCAGTTTTTTTTGATAATACCTTAATTTATATAATTTAAGATTTTCTATTCATTGACACTACACGTTGCATCAAAAATATTTTCTTTTTATTTAATTATGTGATGACTGATGTACAGAAAATAATAAGAAATTTAGAAATCATTTTCACTAGTAAAATCTGAATGCCTTGATCAATTTTAATACATTTGGTGTCATTTTAAAGCTTATAAAATAAACTCAAAATAGACTTAACCTGCAAAGTTCCCTCCCCTTTTGATGTGCTGCATCACATTTATAAAAGCACATTCCATTTAACAATTATAATTATAAAATTTGATGAATCATGTAATAATGTTTGTTCAATGTTGTCATTTTTCTGGAATCCAATTTTAAAGTCATATTACGCTATCTTTTTGATGGAATGCCCTCATCTCTGGGTTTTTGTCTCGCCTGATGTAATCAGAAAGAGACTATGTTATCACTATTTCTGTCCGGCGTATAGCGTCCGGCGTCCGCCGTCCGCCGTGTGCTAAGAAATACCTTTGTGACGCGATATCTGGAGATCCGTAAGGCCTATCGTGATGGGACTTGGTGGAGGGAAGGGGGTGGTGCGTTCTGTTGCTGATTGATTTTTCAAGGTCATCGGGGGTCATACAAGGTCATCGGGGTCAAATATGCTTAAAACTTTTGAGACGCGTTGTGACGCGATATCTAGAGATCCGTAAGGCCTATCTTGATGGGACTTGATGTCAGGGAAGGGGGTGGGGTGTTCTTTTGCTGATTAGATTTTCAAGGTCATTGGAGGTCATTCAAGGTCATCGGGGTCAAATATGCGGTCAAATAAGATCCGTAAGGCCGATCTTGATGGGATTTGGTGGAGGGAAGGGGGTGGTGTGTTCTTTTTGCTGATTAAATTTTCAAGGTCATCGGAGGTCATTCAAGGTCATCGGGGGTCAAATATGGGGTCAAATAGATCAGTAAGGCCTATCTTGATGGGATTTGGTGGAGGGAAGAGGGATGGTGTGTTCTTTTTGTTGATTACATTTTCAAGGTCACCAGAGGTCATCGGGGTCAAATATGGGGTCAAATAGATCAGTAAGGCCCATATTGATGAGATTTGGTGGAGGGAAGGGGAGTGGTGTGTTTTTTTTGCTGAATAAATTTTCAAGGTCATCGGGGGTCAAATAAGATCCATAAGGCCTATCTTGATTGGATTTGGTGGAGGGAAGGGGGATGGTGTGTTCTTTTTGTTCTTAATTTTTCGGGGTCATCGGGGGTCAAATATGGGGTCAAATAGATCAGTAAGGCCTATCTTGATGGGATTTGGTGGACGGAAGAGGGATGGTGTGTTCTTTTTGTTGATTAATTTTTCGGGGTCATTGGGGGTCAAATATGGGGTCAAATAGATCAGGAAGGCCTATCTTGATGGGATTTGGTGGAGGAAAGGGGGGCGGTGTGTTCTTTTTGTTGATTAATTTTTCGGGGTCATTGGGGGTCAAATATGGGGTCAAATAGATCAGTAAGGCCTATCTTGATGGGATTTGGTGGAGGGAAGGGGGGTGGTGTGTTCTTTTTGTTGATTAATTTTTCGGGGTCATCGGGGGTCAAATATGGGGTCAAATAGATCAGTAAGGCCTATCTTGATGGGATTTGGTGGACGGAAGAGGGATGATGGTGTGTTCTTTTTGTTGATTAATTTTTCGGGGTCTTCGGGGTCAAATATGGGGTCAAATAGATCAGTAAGGCCTATCTTGATGGGATTTGGTGGACGGAAGAGGGATGGGGTGTTCTTTTTGTTGATTATTTTTTCGGGGTCATCGGGGGTCAAATATGGGGTCAAATAGATCAGTAAGGCCTATCTTGATGGGATTTGGTGGACGGAAGAGGGATGGTGTGTTCTTTTTGTTGATTAATTTTTCGGGGTCATCGGGGGTCAAATATGGGGTCAAATAGATCAGTAAGGCCTATCTTGATGGGATTTGGTGGACGGAAGAGGGATGGTGTGTTCTTTTTGTTGATTAATTTTTCGGGGTCATCGGGGTCAAATATGGGGTCAAATAGATCAGTAAGGCCTATCTTGATTGGATTTGGTGGACGGAAGAGGGATGGGGTGTTCTTTTTGTTGATTATTTTTTCGGGGTCATCGGGGGTCAAATATGGGGTCAAATAGATCAGTAAGGCCTATCTTGATGGGATTTGGTGGACGGAAGAGGGGTGGTGTGTTCTTTTTGTTGATTAATTTTTCGGGGTCATCGGGGGTCAAATATGGGGTCAAATAGATCAGTAAGGCCTATCTTGATGGGATTTGGTGGAGGGAAGGGGGGTAGTGTGTTCTTTTTGTTGATGAAGAGGGATGGTGTGTTCTTTTTGTTGATTAATTTTTCGGGGTCATCGGGGGTCAAATATGGGGTCAAATAGATCAGTAAGGCCTATCTTGATGGGATTTGGTGGACGGAAGAGGGATGGTGTGTTCTTTTTGTTGATTAATTTTTCGGGGTCATCGGGGTCAAATAGATCAGTAAGGCCTATCTTGATGGGATTTGGTGGAGGGAAGGGGGTGGGTGGTGTGTTCTTTTTGTTGATTAATTTTTCGGGGTCATCGGGGGTCAAATATGAGGTCAAATAGATCAGTAAGGCCTATCTTGATGGGATTTGGTGGACGGAAGAGGGATGGTGTGTTCTTTTTGTTGATTAATTTTTCGGGGTCATCGGGGGTCAAATAGATCAGTAAGGCCTATCTTGATGGGATTTGGTGGAGGGAAGGGGGGTGGTGTGTTCTTTTGGTTGATTACTTTTTCGGGGTCATCAGGGGTCAAATATGGGGTCAAATAGATCAGTAAGGCCTATCTTGATGGGATTTGGTGGAGGGAAGGGGGGTGGTGTGTTCTTTTTGTTGATTAATTTTTCGGGGTCATCGGGGGTCAAATATGGGGTCAAATAGATCAGTAAGGCCTATCTTGATTGGATTTGGTGGAGGGAAGGGGGTGGTGTATTCTTTTTGCTGATTAAATTTTCAAGGTCATCGGAGGTCATTCAAGGTCATCTGGGGTCAAATAAGATCCGTAAGGCCTATCTTGATGGGATTTGGTGGATGGAAGAGGGATGGTGTGTTCTTTTTGTTGATTAATTTGTCGAGGTCATCAGAGGTCATCTGGGGTCAAATAAGATCCGTAAGGCCTATCTTGATGTGATTTGGTGGAGGGAAGGGGGTTGGTGTGTTCTTTTTGCTGATTAAATTTTCAAGGTCATCAGAGGTCATCTGGGGTCAAATAAGATCTGTAAGGCCTATCTTGATGTGATTTGGTGTAGGGAAGGGGGTTGGTGTGTTCTTTTTGTTGATTAAATTTTTCAAGGCATTACATCCCTTGCATTAACTACAATGCATACCTCTGTGACAGTGCTACATTGTATCATATGTTTCATCATCATTTCTTTCAAGTCACTTTTGATGAACAGGCGAGACGCGCCGTTCGAGAACCGCCTTGTTTTCTTTCTTCTTTAAATGCAATTTTTGTGTCAAATAACATTTATAAACATGTAACTAAAATATCTTCCATGTTACAGAGCAATATGTTTCAAAATGACGTTAACCCAACAGTTTATTTTTAGAATGGTTCTTTCGTCGTAAATAGATTTCCATGGTTCGAACACAAGTAAACACACTAGTATAGAATGCTTTATTAAAAAATTTACAACAAATATGTTGACCAATTCCTCAAAATATAATTAGATTTCCATTATGATTTGTGAAAACCCGCCACAGGGTGGCTTTTTTCATATTGGAGATATTTATATCATAAGAAAGCTAAAACTGTGCTGATTACAGAACTGTGTCGATCATCTTTCAATGATCACTACAAAAAAGTGAATGATGATTGTGATGTCATAAAAAGCTACAAAACAAAAATCATGAAAACGGGTCAAAAAAGATACATTATTCAATAGAATAACATTATATAGGTTAATAATAAAAGTGACTTCAGTAAGTTTTTAATTTCATGAAAGATGATGACACAACATATTGGAATTTTTAATTTTCTTTCAAAAAATACAAAAATACAAAAAATGTAAATTTAATTTTTTTTTACCCATAATCCCTAGTTCACATTTTGCGACATCCGACAGGTTTTCACAGATCGCATCACATTTAGTAAAGTGGTGGTTTTTATAGAAAATACAGTCAGGATAGATTTATTAGTCCAGGAAAGTCTTTCCAGTTAAATCAAACTTCATAAATAAGAGAGAGAAAATATGTGTAAAAGTTTGAAAAAGATCACATAGTATTGCTTTCAGCAAAAACAAAAAACCTGTTTGTGTTGATCCCCACTAGAAGGAATTTAACACCCTGAGATCTATCTACCTGCCTATTGGTTGAAAGTTAGGATGTGTCAAAAATTGTGGCCAGTGGCGTAAATCTGTGGCTGGCATGGGGGGATGATTGGCCATTGGCAGCACCAGCATCAATATATGAGGTGGGAAAACAGGGGGGGGGGGGCAAAATGTGTGCGAAAAATATTTTGGTTTTTATTGTAAAAAATGCCAGTAATTAGTTGAATTTGTTCTAAATTAAACGTTTCTATTACAGTGAGCATTTATCATGCATAACATGGGGGTGATGGCATAGGCCATCCCCCGTTGTAAAATATTGAGTGATGGGGGTATATGCCTATGATTGTGCCAATAAGAGATATTGTTAGAATAATTACAATTTTCTAAAAGATTAGCATAAAATATTTATAAGCAACATTGTAATTGGTTATCTAGATGACTATATCATGTAATTGACCAATGGGAATTATTGTACAAAAGACATGTATATAGTACCCAGGGGGTTATTGAATGAACCAACAGATCAATGAACTAAGGAATGGAAGAATAAATTAATCCAAAAGAAGTGCCCACATCTTCATTTAAAATTTAGTTGATAACTAGTATTTTATTGGCCTAGGTCCAGGATTCAGTACACAATACTGTTGCTATTTGTACATTGATGGTTGCTATTTTATCTCTAATTATCTGTTGAAGTGTGATTACACATTAACAGATAATCCCCAATAAAATAAGCCTATGTGAAAACCATTAATCACTTCCGTCATTTGCATTAGTCCCATATGTTGTTTTCAGCTTGACATGTGTTTTTAATATGTAACATGACATGATAACATGTTTCTCTTTCAGGTTCTAAACCCTTCAAATAAGTTCAGAAATGTTTTTTTAATTGCCAAAATGGCAAAATAAAAAATAAAACATGTTTAGTGTCCTGCCTTTTTGAAAAAGAGGAAGGAGGAGGCCCTTTTTTTTCTTCCAAAATGGCCGCCCGACACATTTTGTCAAGATAGCTGGCCGGGCTATTTTTCAAGATGGTTGTTGGCCTTTTTCGAAATGGCCGCCACTTGGACTCAGAAAATTACATATTGGCAAATTATGGGCAAGATGAAACAGAAAATGAGACCAAAATGATGTCTTGTCCTGAGTTCTGAGACGTAGAGAACCAGTTTATTTCATGTGGCAAACAGCTTTATACAAGGTGTGCTAAAGTTAAAAAACGAACTAACAAATTTTTTTAAATTTTATTTTATTATTATTTAAAAATTTTAAAAAATCATGTTTTTTTTTTCTTTCCAAAAAGGAAGCGAGTGGGGACGCCAAACAAGCATTCCTATTTATTTGGCCTAATTTGTTTATTTTGTGATATATATAATGTTAATATTGGTGTGCATATCAATAGAAAGATGATGTGTTCATTCATCTTTCCAATGATACAAATTGTGTAGCAATTACAATCACATGTTTTTGTAGTGCTCAAAAGTCAATAGACCATCTCTCTGTTGTCAATGACACTTTATTGAACAAATGGTAGAGTTTTTCTTTTAAGCACTAACTAGTGGTGATGTTGGCATGTAGCGCGGATTCAGTGTAAAATATACACCCTTATTCTCTGAAATTGGTGATTTTGATACCCTTTAACCCGTGTTGTGGTCGGAAAAAAAAGCACAATTAATCTGCGTTTTTCGTTCACACAGATGATTTACAACAATATCTATATACCCAGCATGGTAGGATATTTGTAGTAACTCTGTCGCGAGGGTTTAGTGCCACAAAGCCCTGAAAGCTGCCACTTGTGAAATATGGGGTTGTTTATATGCTGAGCAATTGGTAAAAACTAGATATAACCCAGAGCAGCTATAATTGCAAATACAAGCTTTTTGTTCAGATTGTTAGTGATGTGAAAAGTAACTATCTGTAAAAGCTGCCATGTGTTATATGATGCACCCTTTGGAAATGCAACCTCTCACATGGCTGCCATTGAAGATAGGCCCTTGAGGCTCCAAAACCCTTGATGTATTTGTGAACCCCAGGGGGCACTGACTTTGGAAAAGGGTATAGGTATGTGCCGTGCTGAAGACACCGTTTTCACCCTCTGCTGCTAGCTCTTATGACCCCCTTTTGAGCCTGCATCAGTTCTTAAGACCCCATTTTTTGTTGAAAATTCAAAAAATCGTGAAATTTTGCGTTCAAAAGCCCCAATTCTTTCGAAAATTTTGCACTCTAAAAAAAAATTAAAAAAAAAAACCCCAAAAATTGCGTTCTTGCTTATCAAAATTAAACTATAGGCCAGTTCTCAAGACCTACTTTTTTGAAAAAATCAGTTCCTAAGACCCTATTTTTCGTCATAAAATCCACTCAGTTCAGTTCTGTAGCCCCCCTTTTTGAGACCCTGTGCGGCACACCCCTACCCCCCAAAAAAAGTTGAGTGCCCCCCCCGGGTGTGAATCTAACATGTTAGGATATGTTGTAGTAACTCTTGTGTTATTTATCTATACAGGGTGCTGTAACACAACTCATTCAGGGCAAATACCAGAGTGCCCCCCGACCCCCGGGTATGAATCTAACATGTTAGGATATGTTGTAGTAACTCTTGTGTTATTTATCTATACAGGGCGCTGTAACACAACTCATTCAGGGCAAATACCAGAGTGCCCCCCCCGGGTGTGAATCTAACATGTTAGGATATGTTGTAGTAATTCTTGTGTTATTTATCTATACAGGGCGCTGTAACACAACTCATTCAGGGCAAATACCAGAGACCAATCTATGTAGAGAAACTACAGTCATTTTATCAATGGTATAACATCTACAACGGCCTTATGGATAACACACAGGTCTCGGCAGACAAGCTCGACAATGTGGCGCCCTCTAAGCCAAGTTCTCGTCATTGGCGCCGACCGAGGACACTCTTTGATCCCAGGCACGAGTTGCCGCGTCTGCTCGCATGGTATCGCGATAGTCCGCGACCGAGCCGTGCGGAGATGGAAATGTACCTGGCCGAGTTGAATTCGACGGAACGACGTCGCCATGGGCACCCGCTGCAGTACACATCAATTGCAATATGGTTCAAGAATGCAAGGGCTAAGTATAGGGGACTGGGAAGGGTTAGTCCAGAACCGTACGACAGAATGTCACTGTCACCGACGGGTTATCTTTCCGACGAGAACATGAATATGTACGAGTCTGAACCAGAATCGGTGAAAGAAGCACCGATCGAAGAACCTAAACCAAAGAGAGCCTCCACGTCTATACTAAATAGTAGTAACGTAACTAATAAACCTGTTATTAATGCGGGGATTCCTGGTGTAGTACTAACTATCCCAAATAAGAATGTTATAACAGCGGTAACATCCAATAATTATACCCCTTCATCAACCAGCTATACACCAAACTTGAAAGCAAAAGGTGCCGTGGCCCCATTGGCACTCAGCAATATGCAACTCCCGTCACAGAGGCCAACTGTCAAGGTGGAAATAGACCACACTGCTTCATCGGCCGGGGGAGTGTCGGCACAACCGACCCCGGAAGCAGCGTCGCAAGTAACGGACATTCGTAAAATTGCATCCGGTTTTGGCATCTCTTTATCGCCATCCGATGCACCCGCTAACACTGCCCTCAGGGTGCAAACCCATACAGACAGCAGAACTGTGCAAGAGACGGTCTCTCCGGATGCGCAACGCAATGGCCTACCAGAGAAGCATCTGGCTATACCGTATATAAAGAGAGAGCAGCAGCAGTCATCGCCTCTGGTTCAACACCAAAAATTAACCTTTAACAACCTTGAAATGCCTGCCAACATATGCAGCAAGGCAACCCGTAAGCGATTCAACATACATCCGGCCATTGAGGTCCCCAAGCTGATGCAATGGTTTGCCGTCAATCCCAAACCCGACAGGCATTCTATAGAGCAGTACGTCGCGGAGTTGAACGCGTCAGAGTTCAGACGTAACCAGAGTAAGTACGACAGCCGTGTGGTGTACGTGTGGTTTAAGAACGCTCGCGCCAAGTACTCGCGGTTGAAACAACGCAGCCCGGAGCGAGGGAGCGCCCTCGATGAGGACATGGAGCAGACTTGCGAGTTGGATTTGTCCATGCATTCAACGGGGAGCAGGGAAGGTTTGTCAGTATAGTAAGTTCTTTGGGATGTTTTACTCTCTCTGCATTGAACTGCTTTTCTAACAGTGTATCTGATAGGTTGCCAACAAATTATGATTAACTTTTACACCAATCAAAATAGAGCTTCTAGATTGTATTCTTTTATAATTATACCATTAAGCTTAACTCAGGATCATTATCATGTTTCTTAATTGATTGACTGATATATGTTATCCGTTGTCCTATTTGGAAGCAACAAGAGAGTTTTTTAGAGACAGATTATACACAAGCAGACTAATACCGGAAATTCCCAATACCATGTATTGACTATCGGAATGCAAAATTTAGATTTGTTTTCTGAAATGCAATATTTTGGTAATTGCTGGGACAAGATGTCCATTGACATTGTCTTCAAAACTGAACTTTTGACCTTTTTATGAGGTTTCATAACCAGATCATGTTTCTATAATTAAAAGTCTGATGCATTGTGGGATAGAAAAGGGGGAAATGTTGTCCCTTTTCAATCCCACAATGCAATAGAAAAAGGATAATCAATGGATTTTTACTGATTCGCGATAAACCTTATGGGGATCTAAAACTTGCAAAATAGAGAGCACACTGAATAAGTGTTCGAGTGTAGCCCTCGTATCAAGCTCATACAGCACAGGATACGAATTGGTTCGTTATCAGTGACTTGACGTAGGGTTTGGCTTTGTAATGGAACTGACTTGACTAGAAGATAATTATAAAATGTAAAAAGATGAATCCAACGGAAGGAACAATGAACAAAACACACCAAGGATCAGAAAACTGATACAAGATGATATCATGAAAATATAAAATGCAAAGAATAAAAGCAAGATATACTAACTGGGTCTGGGGAAACAGGCAATAACGAGGGAGAATAACGCGATAAAACAGAAATAACAAATAACAATAACACACGGAAATGCACTGGGACGAGCAATAAAACAACAAAAATATAATGTAACAATAAAGACCGATGTTTCTTCAAGTGGATAAACCACCCTTCATCAGGGACAAAATATAAAAACAAAAGTAGTAAGAACTATATAAAGAAGATAGTGACCTAGACAAGTTCACTACTATAATTATAGTATAAGGCTATATTAAAATATATATATATATATAATATATATATAATATATTGAAATTGTAAAAGTGACCTTTTGTATTTAAATTGATGTGATCAATGAAAATCTGAAAAATCAGTGAAACTTTGTTTTGTTTTGTTTTTTTGAAGAAAAAAAGAAGAAAAAATCTTCTAACGCGCATTCAATTAACTAACGCGCGCGGTGCGGGAGCTTTGAGACAAAATATGTTTTGGATACATAGCCTAATGTCAGTAAGTTATGTTGCCTAGTAGACATCCAAGTTACCACATAGATAATTGTTAAACACTGCAACCTGGCAGGGAACTGCAGAAGTATTGCATAAAAGATTGGTATTTTCATTAGTTATACAATAGTATCCCATTTTACAGTCAAATACATCAAATTAGAGCTCAGATCAGAACTACCTAGACAGCAGATAACAAGTTCAAATTAGCCGCTCTATTGATCCCATTGAAAAGAACAGTCATGTGTATATGAAGAGGCTTGATTGTATAGTTCAGATCCTAGTCAGTGTTGCCTACATTATTTAAGTCAGTTTAAATGAGGACAATTAATTACCCATTGTTTTGTTAAGGCCCACCAGAAAACCTCTCAATTATAGTCAGTTTATATGAAGACAAATAATTACCCATTGTTTTGTTAAAGCCACCAGAAAACCTCTAAATTATAGTCAGTTTAACACTTTCCACGCAGCAGTAGCCTGCAGACAACTGTTCAAAAATTTCATAAAATGTGTCGAAAATTTCATAATTATCAAATTTCATCCCCATACTTGGAATCTCCATGAGAATTGCATTACAATAAGTACAAACATGCCTAGTATTGGTTCAGTAATTCTTGAGATATGACTTTGGAAGTTGGTTTCTGACAAATCTGTTTTGTAGATATACATGTTTTCCATGTGTTCTTGAACAAATGGAAATGCTTCATCGATATGTCAATGCCCAGGAAAGATTCCCTCCCTGCCAGTGAAACATTATTTGGAACTGAACAAACTATAGTTAGGTTATCACTATATTCCTTATCATTAGGGGATTATTCAAGAACAAATTGTCTGGCTGCTAACTGTCAGTTTTTTACCAACATATCTTCAAATTTACAGAAGATGTTGTTTTCTTACATTCATCCTAACCCATCATGGGTGTTTTTAGCAATCAAGCTAACTGGACGGAAAGATAGGGGCAAATAAACACACACAAAATGGTGTGTGCTTCGCTTCCCCCGGGGATCAAACCTGGGCCGCCTATGCGGCCGGAGTCCTGGTGATTGTGCATTATGCTACCGGAGTCCAAAATACAATTTTCGGATTATCTACCTTTGCGTGATCGCGCAATGGCGCGGTGCTTCTGTTGGTTTAGCAGGGTTAGGGTTAATTTAGGGAATAAAAAAAACCCTTTTTTTCTCTCAAATTTCAAGTATCTAAGTCAGCATGTTTTTTTAATTAATACAATAACACAATTGTCTGCAAGTGCATCTGCCACGCTATAATTGTGCATCTTTTTAAGGCTACACAATTGCTTTCCTTGGTTGCAAGTTAACACTTTTCACGCGGCAAGCATCTGCAGACGACATTCAAAAATTTCACAAAATGTTTCAAATTTGTCAAAATTATTGAATTAAATTCCCATATTTGAATCACCATGAGAAAGGCATTAAAATAAGTATAAATATGCCTAAGTATTGGTTCAGTAATCCTTGAGATAGACTTTGAAAATTGGGAAAGGTTTCTGATAAATCTGTTTTGTAGTTAATGGTAAACTAATAGCTGTGTGGAAAGTGATAAGAGTTAGGTGTAAAAATACTGCCTATTTCATCAAAGTTGTATTTTTACTTCTGAAGTAATATTCTGTTTCAAGAAAGTGCACAATTGGGCTACACAAATGTTGATTTAGTAACACTGTTTCTGGTTCATTGGTTTCCATGGTAATCAAGTAAATCATTGAAGCAATGAAAATGGTATTTGAGATATAAAGCAATCCAAGATTCTTTGTTTGTCTTAGACATCTGCTTTCCCAAGTTTGTCTCAGCAATGATTAATGGGACCGATTGGGCTTCTTTTTAAGACCAAGGATCCATTAGGCCCCAAAAAATTAATGGTTTACTTGTCCATAGATGCACAAAAAAAATCATGTCGGTAGGTCAGATTTTTTTTTTAAAATCCTGTATCAAGTATCAATACGAACACTCACAAATAACAATACATATGCAAAAGATAAATATCTCAATGTAAAAAAGTGGTATTTTTAAACATGTTTTTCTTCAATTTTTTATGATTTTTTTATCACCAACGAAAAAAGGTGATTTAAAAAAAAAATTGATACAAAAGTTAAAAACGTAGGAGATGGTCGATTTGATTTGGACAAGAAAACACCTTTTTTTTGGGGGGGGGGGAGGGGGCCTTAAACAAAATAAAAAATGTACCTGTTTAACGTCCCCTCTTGCTTTCTGTTTTGGGTTTTCTTAAATTTTCTTTTTTTCTTTATTTCATTCATAACTATTTTGTTCAGGTGTTTCAGAGTTTGATATGTTTGTAACAGATTTGCTTCTTTCTTAAAAGGATTTTAAGCAAGTTTTGTGGCGCCAACCTCTTAGAACCATGAAATAAAAACAATTTAAAGAGGCCTCTTCGTGTTAAAGGTTCACTAAGATTATCGCAAACGGGAGCGATTTTGCACGTAAAGTGGGTTTTTTAAAAAAATATTTTAAAAAGGCCGTTTTTTGAAAAAGTGAGGACGCTAAACATGTTTTTTCTTACTTTGGCTTATGTCCCATGGTAAAAAAATGGTTAAGAAAACATTTGGGCTACAAAAGATGCATATTGGCTGCTCATAACTTCATATTTCACTGTGGATTTGGCAACACTGTTACATATGGCATTCACAAGTAAAGTCTCCATGATGCAGCTGCTATCTTGTCCTTTTCTTGTTTCTTTCAAATTAATGAGTATCCAGCTTTTGTTTCATTAAGTACAGAAGTGGAATTGCTTGATTAAGTTTAAGAGTCTGGACTTTCAAAAACGAAGGAGGATGCCCTTTTTTTCAACTTTTCAGCACAAAATCGCCCTTATTAGCGATAAACTTTGGGAATAGTTAGTTAGGTCCAAAACCTCAATTCTGTGACCATTCTCTGGCTAGTAAAGTTTGACAATTGATTTGACTTCTATGGACCTTTTAGAAAGAAATTAGCCCCCATGTCCCTCGCAAAAGTGTGGGCAACTCCCAGGAGACAGCAAAATCCAAAATGGCCACCATACAGGGGCCCCAAAATTCAAATGGCTTCAATTAAGCTATAAAGCATACCAAGGATTCCAAAATGTATAGTTTGCCACACTTCCGATGTTTGGTTAACAAGTTATCGGGTAAAAACTTGAAAAGGTCGTTGACCTTTGCATATGGGGTCAAATTTTAAACTTACCCCAATTTTGAAAAAACGATATCTCATATATATCCCATTTTTGTTGTCCCCATTTCTCCCACGTTTCCCCCAGTTTGCTTAATGCCATTGATGAGATCATGTTTCAGCCTGATTTTAGATGCTGTGCACACCCTACTTGTTCTCACGTTTGAATTCTTTTGGAGGGGATGTGTCGCCAGCAAAATGAAAATTGACCCAAACATTTACCAATTTTCGGCAGGAAAATGGAAAAAATGGACCCATATATTTACCAGATACCCATAATTATTCTACATATTTGACAGATTTTGCTAAACACTTGTAAGGATTTTAGACCCACACATTTACCAAAAATGGCTAAGAAAAGGGGTCAGTCATATCCACTAAGCACCACCTCCCCCGGGTTTGAATACAATTCATTTCTCATGCCCTAAAGAAATATAAGATACCATAATGAGCAGCATGGTAGTATATATATATATCCCACTGAATGAGAAAATATACCAAGGAAACACGTTACAGTCGACACATTGATGGCATCTATTTGTGGAGCTAATTACACCACACAATATAATAAGAGTAATATAAAACGCGCACATAAACACACACGCCATGCAATCGTGCAGTATTGCCTGACAACTTGCAGTAGCTATTACTGCAGAGCGTTATTCAAAGTAAAAAGTAGCCCAGGTTTTTGTCTTTTTAAACGGGAGCGGGGCAGGGCCGTCTACACACCCAAAAAACTTAGCTACACATGATTGTGCCGAACACTTGAAAAAAAAAAAAAAATAGTGTGGTCTAGGCAAAATGATTGTGCTTACTTGGTCACTTTAAAACTTACATTCTTTTAATCCCTAAATGATATTCTCCATGAAATAACAATCATTTAGCAACCGAAAAATAAAAAATAAATAAAATTGTGAACACCACTATATAATTATGTTATAAATACCGGTCACTATAGTGAGAAGTTTTTGTCCAAATTCAAGACACGACATGGTATAGTCCCACCGTAGACATAAATTTAAGTTGCTATAGTTTGATCAGCTCAAAATTGGCGAGAATTATTCGGTTTTTATCTCTCCGCGCCCAAAAGTAATCCAAGCGTGCTCGCTCGATTATAGCCTCAGGCACTCAGGTTTTTGTCTCATGCATGCGTCAAGCATATTATGCACAGAAGGGCACAGTGCATTTGTTTTCGTGCGCGCTTACATCATTCGGTATTCATTCGCTGCTGTAATGAGGCTTCGCCAATTTGGAACTGATCAAACTATATATAGTACATGTAGGGATTGTCATTTGGAGGGATATGTCGTCAAGCTCCTAATTTCGGGTTTATGGCAATTGTTTCTGCACTAATTGTAAAAGAAAAGGAATACATATTTGGGCTACAAAAAGGAGGTACAGGCAACATCTCTTTCATATTGAATTATCAAGCCCTTTCAGTGATCTTTCATATTGTTTCTTAATCTGGAAACATTGTCCTTGACACGGCACCTATTTCATATTTGTATTGTTATCCTAATATCTGTCTTGTTTGTGTCTCTATAGGAGCATTCAAACAATGGGTACTAAGCTAGAAACTAGCGTCAAATACGCTAGTCTCGAGATTTAACGCTCAGTTAACGGCTGGGTGAATCATGTCATGGTTAGGGAGTGTTCATAAATACCTTGGTGGGAAGGTTGGAAAAATGAAGAGGGATCAGAAGAAAAAAAAGTCGTCCAAAAGGGGGATCACAAAAAAATTGGTACTTAATAGGGGGATCAACAAAAAAATCCACATTTTTTTTGGGCGCTTCGCGCATACAAAAGAGGCTATTGTTTTCGTTCTTTGTGTGCCCGGTCGAAAATCACCATAAAAAGGGGATCAAGAAAGAAGAAAAAAATGTGTTTGGGGGGGATCAAGAATTTTTTTGGGTCAGAGGCTCAAAAATTGGCATAATTCTGTTATACTCTACACACCTACAACGGCAGTATGCGTCGTTC
Source organism: Ophiura sarsii (assembly GCA_035610835.1). Classification (NCBI taxonomy): domain Eukaryota; kingdom Metazoa; phylum Echinodermata; class Ophiuroidea; order Amphilepidida; family Ophiuridae; genus Ophiura; species Ophiura sarsii. The sequence goes on along the minus strand of CM069447.1, from coordinate 8,210,927 downwards.
TTAAAAATCATACACTATGAATACCTCTGTGTAGGGTATAACAGAATTACTCCCAAAAATTTCCAACCGCCCACCAAAGTATTTATGAACACTCCCTCAATTAACCTCGAGACCAAAGCTGAAATTCTAACCCTAAGAAATCTTATGGTTAACTAGTCTCGAAGCACTAACTGAGAGTTAGCCGAGAGCTAGTCTGCCGTGTGACTCCTTCAACCATGTTAACCGTGAGTGAGATTTTTGTAAGGCCTTTGTCTTCCAATGCATACTTCCAGCAATCTGAAAATCGCGCAACCTTAAGTTAGTCTTGAAGCTACCGCAGTGATATCACTAGAATCTAGACTAAGACTGTCATCTGGACAGGAGGCACTCTGGATCAGATTAGGCTAAATTAAAAAAATCTTTTGTCTCAAAGCTCTTCAGTTTTTCAAAACCTAATGCAGAATGCGGTTAATTTTTTTTTTTTTTTAAATATAAAATATTGAAATCCTTGTAAAAGTGACTTTTTGTATTTAAAATGATGTGATTAATGAAAATTTTGGGATTTTGGGGGATTTTTTTTTATTTAAAAAAAACAAACAAATTAACAAAAAACTTTTTTGAGATTTTTGTTTTTCTAATGCGCATCAATAAACTAACGCGCGCGGGAGCTTTGAGACAAATGATTTTTTTAGCGGTAGATTTTTTTAAAGCTCGAGACTAACTAGTCTCCAGACTAATGACCGTCTGAACATGCCTTCTGTGCTCACCAATCTTATATTGGTATATGGAAAATTTAATTTTAAGTGTGGACGCCTGCTACAACATAATGGAGAGAATAAAATTATGACTTCAGAATTAGATTCCGATTGATTTAAAAACTGCAACACAGTAGCTAGTTGGTATGGGTGTTAGGGCAGTCATGAATAAAAAGTGTTTATTTCCAATTCCTTTGGTTAAATAAGCACAGTACTACACATTAATTTTCATCACTTTTTGGACAATTGGTTAAAAATGGTACAATAAGCATTTTTGAAGTTCCTAAAAAAAATTCGACATTTTATAAATGCAGAAGAAATTTTTTTTAAAGCTCACTCTATGGCTTGCTTATGGAGGAGCAGGACTGGCAGGCGACCCATGTTCGATTTTGAGGGCTAGCAAAGCTGCCTCCCCATCACCCCTTATTTTGACCCGTTTTTGTTGTTACGTACATTCCTAAAACCACGCTTCTGTGTGAGGGTTGAAACTAATCACACTTGAGAGAACCGCAAAATACTGTTGGGAAGTCTGCAGTCCAGGGATGCAAAACTTCTGGAATTCCGGAAATTAGGCCATAAAAATGGAAATTAAGTAAAGAAGATTCCCCCCCCCCCCCCCCTCTTTTATTTTTCTCTTTTTCTTTTCATTTCCGGAATCGTATTATGATATTTCAGCATAAAAAGAGGCAAACATATGTGTTTTTGTGGGTGATACCCTGTAGCCTATTCTCCTGACAAACCCTCATAAATGTTCGATGCCGCGCATAAACGCTCAGGCCTAAGCTTGAGTAAAAAAGTTCAGGAAAATCGATCTATCACTCATTTGCATCCCTGTTAGTTGATTTCTAATGGAATGAGACATTCAAAAATGAATTTGGAAAAGACAACTAATATATTATTTTGAGTAAAGTATGCACTATAATTCACTACATATATCAAGGCGTTATCACTCAATCGATTCTATTATGGTAATGGTGATGGGTTGGCGCCGAGATAGTGATTTACATGTATGTCATTTGGGTTTTCCAATTTAGACCTGTTATATATGTGCGGAATAATAGACATGTACTATGTAAATTGGTCTGACCTTTTGTTGTAGAACTGGGACAGATCTATATGAATTTACGGAAAGCAATGTAAACTAGAGCTTTTGCGTCTCTTTATATAAGCGCAAGTCGGTCTACGGTATGAATGCACTATTTGTGATCGTTTTTAATCTAAAATATTCTAAAGGACCTTAAAATAGCTTCTGATTTTAATCGTAGATCACAATTTTTTCCCCATTGCTATTTTCTATTGAAAAAGATTAAGCCAGTGTAGTCAGTTTATTCATTGATCAATCGGTAAATTATTTTAGTTGCATTAAAAGAAAGAAATGTTTCAAGTTCGGGGATGGGAACTCAAAATAGTTTTCTGATTAGAGGGATGCACTATTTTGTTGCCATCTCATCTCATAATCTAAGTCCTATCTGTCAAGCAAGAAAACTACCAATCACTTCACCAGTTCAAATCCTTGATATATTTGATGCGATCTGTGAAAACCTGTCGGATGTCGCAAAATGTGAACTAGGGATTGTGGGTAAAATAAATTTAAAAAAAAAAAAAAAAAAAAAATTAGATTTGTTTAAAGAAAATTAGTTTCCAATACTTTGTGTCATCATCTTTCATGAAATTTCACCTTCAAAAACTTAATTAAAGGTATATTATGTGATCTTTCCTTTCAACATCAAAAAAAAAAAATGAAAGCAGATTTTCTTGCAGATTTACATTTCTGATCATAAATCGTACATACATTCCAAGTTACAGGGCGATACGATTCTTAATTACTTCAAAATCATGGTTTTAGAGTGAAAATAAACTGTCGGATTACCGACAACTTATTTTACTCTAGTCTAAATTCACTCTAAAACCATGATTTTGAGGTAATTAGGAATCGTATCGCTCTGTAACTTGGAATGTATGTACGATTTATGATCAGAAATGTAAATATGCAGGAAAATCTACTTTCTAAAAAAAATCATGAATAGAGGGCGCTCCCTGGAAAAGATCACATTATATGCCTTTAAGTCACTTTTATGAACCTTATAATGTTATTATATTGAATTATGTATCTTTTTTGGCCTGTTTTCATGATTTTTTTGTTTTGTAGCTTTTGATGACATCACAATCATCATTCACTCATAACTTTTTTTGTAGCGATCGTAGAAAAATGATCGAAACAGTTCTGTAATCAGCACAGTTTGCTTTCTTATGATATAAATATCTCCAATATGAAAAATGCCACCTTGTGGCGGGTTTTCACAGATGGCATCACATACGGTGACTTTTTACAGACTAAAGGAATGTGGTGTCTAAGGCTGGTAGCCACACCCTGCTGTATATACATCAAAGGTTTATTTCATTTTTGTATTTTCCCCATTTTTCAAAATTACACAATATTCCATTTCTTATTGTTCAAGTCCTGAAAGTAATAAATCCCACGAAAGAATTTCAATTATCCGTAGCTCTCGCAAAGCTCCGCCAATTAAAATAAAAATTGCCAAATGCTTTTACCCCAACCCAATTTTGAATCAATATTGTTAAGTAGCACACCGTTCCTTGAACAAAAACAACGAAACACTCCTCTTGTTCTGGGCAGAAAGCATTTATAATACAAGACCCGTGTTTTTGTAGCAACTTTAATTGGTTTACAAGGAAGTGGAAACAGTGTTGCCAAAAGTAGCCCAAATTGTACTGAAAAGAAGCCTCGATTAGTGGTGAAGGGATCCAATGGTTACTTTTTATCTATGTGCTTATGGATCGGATAAGAAGTGATCAAATATAGCCCAATTGGGCCAAACAAAAAAACCAAATTTGTTTCCATTATTGCGCGCGCATTTCACTGAGACTCTTGATTTTTTGCACATTTAATTTTTTTAATTATTGTTAGTATTGTTAGGGTGCCATCTTTTGTCGAAATTGTGTCCAACATATGGCGATTGGCCACATACGGCAAACACGAAAGTGAAAATCCGCGGCGAAAATCACATTTTTGCGAGCATAAGAGTAACAAAAATGCACAGATTTGCCTAAATAAAACCATTTCAAGTGAATCTCCATAAAAAAACGCTTTTTGCATTTGACTTTTCAGGCAAGCTACTGGAAACAAACTTGTTTGGTTTTTTGGCCTTATCAAAATTGGTATAAGTAAATAATTGTACTACATGCCTTCAAAAGTAGCCCAATTGGGTTATTTCGTAGTGAGCTTGGTAACATTGAGTATCTATCTCGGCAATGAACGCAGCTTTTGTGTTTCGCGTTGAGTGGATAATCACATTGTGACAAATGTTTTGTGATTTTTCCATTTGTCTATTTCTGGTTTTTGTGATTAAATTTCATTCCTGTGTTTGCTTGCTTGGCCATTGACAATGATGGTACTGGTTCATTGTTGACGTTGTTCAGGGGGCGGGGGGGGGGGGGCACCACTCTTTTTGTCCGCCGTTTTTGTCGTTGAAAAAAAAATTCTTCGAAATGTGACTTAGGAGGTTAGGGTTAATGAAGTTTTCATTTTGGTTATTTTCACACATTTAAAAAAAAAGAAGTCATTTTTCAAAAAGTCTTTTCTTGTATGTCAAGAATAATTATTTCAGGCTTGTAAAAACTGTCCAGCACTTGCGTACATAACTTTCTAAACCGCACAATTTTTAGGGAATTTGTCCAACCATTCCGTGTATACTTCAATTAAGTCTATACCTAAAGCAGACGACAAACAGCGAACACAGCGCCACCAAAAATATGCGCACAAAAAAGTTAAGTAGCTTCCAATCGGTAATTTGAGTCGCACACCCCTGGTAATACCCAGGGGGTTAACTCCCTGAGAACTACCGGCCGATTGGTTAAAAAGATGGATACATCATTTATTGCACCAATGAGAGACATTGTTAGAATAATTGTATCCCTGATAAAGATGGTAGTGAAACATTTTACAAGCTGCATTTGAATTGGCTATTCATATGAGTACATCTTGTAATAAACCAATCAGAACCACTGTAAGATAGACAGGTAGACCCCAGGGGGTTTACAAACAAATTAAATCTCATGGTTATCACTTTTCACGAAACCTTTCCCACATTTCAAAGTGTATCTCAAGGATTACAGAACCAGTAATAGGCATGTTTGTACTTATTTCAATGCATTTCTCATGGTGATTCTAAATCAGATTAAATTCAATAATTTTGACATTTTTGAAACATTTTGTGAACTTTTGGAATGTTGTCTGCAGAACGCCTGCCACGTGGCAAGTGTTAAGGGGAGTAAGTACACTGAATGCAATAGCCAATACTTATCATGCGATGATATCTAGCTGATTAACAAAACTTTTAGTGTTTCTATTTTGGTGTTTTTTCATTTGTGTTTGCTACAAACCTAGTGCGTGGTTTTATTGATTTACAAAAGCAATGAACGTCATTGAACCGCGCTGTCATTGTCACTGAATTAACGTGATTAGGTAACTCACCGATTGTCCGGGCTGTTTATTAAGCTTAATCAAAGCGACTCTTGATTAGTGATTGTTAGTGTTATTCAAGGAGCCTCAATCTACACTTTGCATCGTTGTTCAATGTACTAGCTAGGAGATGTCATTGCCCTGATCGACCATAGTCATCTAGGGCTAAACATGCATCAATAGGCGTGTTCAGATGGTCACTAGTCTCAAGCTTAACAAAAGTCTGACCACTGATACAGAGTGCCTGTCTGTACGACTATCATAGCCAGGGGTCGCATTCTGACGCGTCTGCGCGTCCTAGACCTCTCACTTTCTTGTAGTAACGCGTCAGATCTCTAATTGGAAAGACTTGCGGGTCCCGATCAAAATTGAAGGGACCCCTTAAATTTGACGATGTATGGAAATGGAAACCTTTAGAAATTCTGTAAATTACATATCCATCCTTTGCTCACAATATAAATTCATTAAAACTGTCCGTAAAAAAGTAAGATTTTCAAATACCCAAACTTAAAGACCCCTCACAATTTCTTTTTGGACCCCTTAAATTTGTTTTTGAAGTCCTACGGGGTCCTGACAAATTTCATGGGACCTCTCATATTTTTGATCCAGTGCTATCCCTGATCATAGCCTCGAGACTTACTCAAGGTAGCGTGGTTCTCACATTGCCGAAAGTAATGCATTAATAGGCAATGGCCATACACAAATCTCACTCACAGTTAACATTTGTTGAAGAATTCACACTGCAGACACACTCTCGGCTAACTCTCTGTTAGTGATTCGGGACTAGTTAACCGTTAGATTTCTTAGGTTAAAATTCCAGCTTTAGACTTGAGGTTATAGTTAACCATAACATGATTCGCATGGTCGTTAACCGAATATCTAGTCTTGAGACTAGCTAATCTCAAGCTTAGCGGCTACCGTCTGAGCGCTCCTACTGTTTTGGAAAAACCTCTTGCACTGGAGATAGGGTTTTCCTCAGAGGTATCTCATTTAGTTTCCTGATCAGAGAAATGGGTTCAGGGTTGTAGCTACGCTTTTTTTTCTTGCTTTATTCTTCTTCTTTTTTAACAATTTGTGGATCAAATCATTAAACTGCCTCATAAAACAAGAAATTATGTGGCAGGAATCCTCAAATTGCATTAAAAAACCCTAAAAAAACATTAAGGCGGACTCTGGATCCCATGCCATGATCCACTGCACTAAGTTCGCTAAACTTTCTCTGTTCGCTGTCAGTAAAATTACCCGGCACTAAATTTGGCCTGGTGACAACCCTGAATGGGGCTAACTAGATTTTACATTATGAATTCCTTGATACATGTTGCTCATAACTCTCAAATTGTCAAAACTTTCCACGCAGCTATTAGTTTTACCATTATACAAAACAGATTTGTCAGAATCCTTTTCCAACTTTCAAAGTCTATCTCAAGAATTTATTGAACCAGTACTAGGCATGTTTGTACTTCTTTTAATGCATTTTTCATGGTGATTCCAAACATTGGGAGGAAATTCAATACTTGTGACATTTTTGAAACATTTTGTGACATTTTGGAACTGTCATCTGCAGACGACTGCCGCATTGAAAGTGTTAAAGCTAAAAAATTGATATTTGCAGGTCTGATGATGGCTTTCCATTATGAAACCAAAAACCAAGACATTGCCTTTTGTTTTACGGCGATGCCACAAATTGAGAAGAACACAATTCGAAATTATGTAACAATATCACCGTTTTTGGGAGGGCAGTTCAAAACCCATGGCCGATACCCGTCATACGCTTGTTATGATTGCCCACTTCTCCGTTAAACCGATAGTAACCTACCGTGTAAAGCAGCAATTCAGTGGGTAAAATTCTCAGAGGTGAAAAACCAAAAAGATGACCAAATTATTTTTGCTTAGTGAGATTATTTATGCAGTAAAACAATGTAATATCCGATGGTTTATTTTTGGTGTGAAAATTAAAAGTGAAGGGTATATGTTATCACCCTGTGAATGAAAACACTTATAAAGCTTACGATTGATGAATAATCCCAACGGTTATATACAGTCTAGTTGGGCTCCAAATCAAGCGAACAGGCAACACTGATTTCACCTTGAGAAGTATTAAACACAAAACCGAATCCACAATAAAAGCTTTTTTTCCCCCGCATCTTTTTCTACATTTGTCTGGGCGGATAATTAAATTGTCATCTATTTTACTGCGTAACCAATTTGTGCCGTCCATTCATAAACGAACAAGTCATGTGTGTAGACGGCAGATTAATCGTGTACTAGGATTTATATCATCGTATTCTACTTCTCACTCACTCAATATTGCGGGGTTTAATTCTGTGCCTTACAACTTGTTTTAATTTGATTCTCTAGTTGCCGTGGCGATCAATCCCACAACCCCCTCTGTTTTGAAAGCGTTTGTGTATATATATGATGTTGTAGGACATATTACATCAAACAAATGCTATTGATAAGAGTAGTTAAGATCTCATAAAATCATACAAAGTTTTCAATGAATCTTATTTTTTCCAAAATATTTTCTAGCAGATACACATAGCATAATAAAATTGTCTTAATTGTTTAACCCCCTGGGCACTACCGGCCTATCTTACAGTGGTTCTGATTGGTGTATTGCAAGATATACTAATTTGAATAGCCAAATTACAACGCTGCTTGTAAATTATTTCACTCCAATCTTTATCAGGGATACAATTATTCTAACACTGTCTCTGATTGGCGCAATAAATGATGTATCTATCTTTCTGACCAATCGGCCGGTAGTTCTCAGGGGGTTATAAGATGCCTCTGTTTATTTCTCAAATCAGCTTAACACTTTTCATCCGTTATAGCGCCACCACTGTATCATGCTAAATTCCAAAAACTATTTTTGAGTTAGCATATTTGAAGAAAAAAAACACCTCAAATTTGCAATTTTACATTTCATTAACCTTTTCCCATTTTTGAATTTATTCTCAATGCCCCCCCCCCCCCACAAAAAAACACACACACATAAACACCTCGGTGATGAATAACATGGACTTATGCAGGCATCAATTGGAATCTTGAACCTACCCTTCTCAAGCCTTCACCTGTATTCACCTTCCTTCACGAAAAAATAGGTCTTTCCTGCAATTTTGGGGTGAAGATTCACCTCGGTGCACTATATTTGTTTTATAGTAATATATGGGAGAAGTTGAAATATAGGTGAAGATTCACTGTAGATTCACCTTTCCAAAATATAAATTAGTTCAGGATTCACCACTTCAAAAATATAACTATTTCTGTTTATTTAGCTTCGCCAAGTCACATAGCTAATTTCTACCTTGATAAAGGCCTATGGCAGAAATTTCGGAATTTTAATAAAATCATGAGGTTTGAACCGAACCATACTACGTATTCTCTGGACATTATTATCTATGCACAGATTATAATCTATACCTTCTTGTCAGGTGGCATTTGTGAATAAAATGCCATACCATGAAGCATTATGGGTAACACAAAAAGTACTCTAATGACCGGCCTATAAAAGTACACTTGGAGTATTAGACAGCATGATTATAGTGTCTACTATTCAAGTAGTTGAGCATTGTGGATCGCTAGTATCATAGCAGTGGCGACTTAGGGGACAAGTCTTGGCCGAGGTGATTGTATCGTTTGTAAAAGAAACTGAATAGGGATTTGAGTAATTCAAATCTCCATAGGAAACAGTCGTTGTGTAATCTTGTATAGATGTAGGGCTCAGCGTAAGGTGCCCTGATTTGCATTAACGGGAAGTCTGTGACCTTGTATTTGTCTCGGAGGCTTAGCTATGATTGTTTGCGATAACCTCTTGGGGCCCTTGCTACCTGAGTGCTCAGCCTTTGTGCCCTTATAACTCAATGATGAGTTTCTTGCACCCGCCCTTGTTACATTGTAGAAATGGCCAAAACTGCCATTATTTTCATATAAATTTTTAATTATTTACACTTAAACCTTGACTTCATCAAAATGTTCAATAGTCACAAATATCTGTCACATCCTCCTAATGATTTCAGCAGGTTATCTTTATAGCAGTAGGGGCACATGTAGAGCATCAGGCAAATAATGATAATTTAAAGGATTCCCTCATTAGTTCCTGGCAAATGTAGAAATTTTAAATTTCTCAATCTGTTGTAAAACATCTATAATATGGTAAAACTATGAATCCATGATTTGGTACTGTTGTGTAACATGTACAATAATGTACAATAATGAATACTGAAATAGTTGCCTCATTTATGAGCTGAACAAATGTGATGGGAAACTCAAGTTGAATCATTGGCCTTATGAATAAATTCACTTTGCCTTGTGACTCTGGTCAAAATCAAATAGATCTTTTCTCCAATTTTGTCAAGTTCAGTCAAGTCAATTCTATAAGGATTTTTGTGTGTACGTGTGTTGCCCTCAGTGACCGACCCTAAAATCTCAAAAATCAGGGTCGCATTTTATTTTATGATTTAAATGTTACCCAAATTGTCAATATATTACTATTTTCTGCTTGAAATAAAAAGGTTTGCTTGAATAGATCTTGTTTAAATTTCATCAAATTATCTGCCTCTTTAATTAAGGTAAAAAATCTGCCACGGTGTAAGGAAATACTCTTCTTCAACCAAACTCTGTTGCCACCCATTTACAGTCTTTAATCTCTCAAAACAATTCTGATTGGTCGTTAGAGAACCGTATTGCTTATTCAGCCAATCAGAGACACTGTAAGAGAAGGCGATAGGACAGAATAGTATTTAAGGCCAACAATTTCATGATCTCTAGAAGCTCTAAATTGATCGGTAATCCCTTGATGATTTCAACCAATCGGAAACACAGTACGAAAGCAGTGTATCAATTATGCAGTAACATCTTTTACACTAAGCCAATGAGTTTGAGTTTGCACATTGATGCCTGCATAAGTTAATCACCCTGGATAGTGTTTGATACAACAACAAATAAAAATTCCATTGAAATGGAATGGGGGCGATCCAAGAGAAAGAAGCATGTTTTGTAACCATTTTCTGTTGCATACCAAACAAAATACCATGGAAATGGTGTATGTATTTTCGATAATTCAAACCAAAAAACAAATCAAAACACCGCAGTCTAAAAATAGTACAGGAAACCAATAAAGTTGTTTGTGTGCATGGAAGGGGGGGGGGGGGGGGGGGGGGGTACCGTCTGAAGAACAAACTAGGTATATATGACAGCCACAACTCACCATTTATTCAAAGATTTTCTGATTTATTAGAAAACCCCACAACAATTGGGAGATTTCTCCTTAGTCAAACAAGATAAGCTATTATGTCTCTCTGTTGGGAGTCTAATAACATCTCTCTGATTGAATCATCAAGGCTAAACAAATATAGCTTTGACTCCATCACAGACTGCAGGACTGTTGAAATAAACTGCATAGGTACATGTAATTTACAAAGACTACAAACATGGCGGCCCCCACTTAGTCTAGAAAGACCAACATGTGTAAGTTTTTGCAATAACATGCTATAAGGGTGGCTTCGCCCCCCCCCCCCCCCAAAAAAAAACCACAACAATATTCGAGACAATTGCTGTAGAATGCACACACAATTGGGTGTGGTCGTTTTATAATTGTTGACCAAAAGTACATAGTCTACTATCTTATAATCATAAGATAAATGTAACCCCCTGGGCACTACCGGCCTATCCTTACAGTGGTTCTGATTGGTTTATTGCACGATGTACTCAATTGAATAGCCAATTCAAATGCAGCTTGTGAAATATTTCACTCCAATCTTTATCAGGGATACAACTATTGTAACAATGTCTCTGATTGGTGCAATAAATGATGTCACCATCTTTCTGACCAATCGGCCGGTAGTTCTCAAGGGGTTAAAAAGATTTCAAAATAAATAAATTATTTGCCTTATTTGTATATTCAATGATTTCTATTCGTGTGGTGAAAGTGACAGTTTAAATGTTGTCAATAATAAGATTGAATTTGTATACTTAGTTGAGAAATAAAGTGTAATTGTAAGCAATTTATGTATAAATTAAGAGGTATCTGTATATAAGAAATTGCTATTGGAGTGGAATCAGGTTTTGTAGTATAATTTGACTTTTTTTAATCAAATATAATGATTACTTGGTATAAATTGTTAGATGAATTTGTATACATTGAGTTATAATGATCATAGTTAGTATATGATGGTGTAGTATATATATATATTATATCGTGTTTGTTGGCTGTTCCAGGAATTGTCAAAACTCCCTCTGAAAAAGTATGATTTTAGTTCATTTGGTTTCCTTAAGACCGTGAAGTCAGTGGGTTACTGACATATTGCATTGATGTTAACCTATGACCTCATAGGTCAATTTTGTTTTCTTTATGTCGACATATGTAAAAAAACTTCGTTACCAGCAATCAGGCCATTGTTGCTTCAGTAATTATACTTTTAGTGTTTGGAAGGGTGTGTGGAAAACTAATGGAACAGCCAAATATGAAGTTGTCAAATTCTCAATTCTCAGTTCAAAATTCATTTGTTGTTGTGCTTTATAAGGTAACTGTGAACTGTATATTCAGTTAGTAAGACCTGTGTTATGATACCCAGAGTGCAATGGCTTTAATTTGCAAGTACAAAAGTATACATGGGTCATCGACATTTGTCCTGAGATTGAGAATATGACATCTTCCCCTCTTGTGAGTACAATCCAGATAGTTGTTATATTATCAGGTAAAGACGAAAAGTTTTGTCTCAACCCCCCATGTCATGTGCATAGCTTGTCAAACTTTAAAATCATATGTGATGCAGCACATCAAAAGGGGGGACTTTGCAGGTGAAGTCAATTTTGAGATTATTGTGTGTGCTCTCAGTGCATTTTCTAAGCATTAAAATGACACCAAATTTATCAACATTTATCAAGGCATTCAGATTTTACGAGTGAAAATGACTCCTAAATTTGTTTCTTTTTTCTGTCGGTTTTCAGCTATGTCTTGAAAAACACACAGCCCCAAAATCCACCTTTGGATGTGCTGTATTACATACATGTAGTATCATCACCAGGCCTCAAATTACAAATCTTTGAGGGCACTCATTTCAAGGCCAGTGCACAAGGGCACCAGAGGCCACTATATGCTATCATTGCATTGAAATTGAGGGCACCAAGGCCAAGTCAAAGGGCATGGAGGCCATGGCCTCGATGGCCTTCCTGTAATTTGAGCCCTGATCATCACTGATGACCCACAAATGGTTACACTAATATTAGTTTAAACATTTGATTTTAAAGTTTGTTATTGCAACCCAAACCAGCATAGAAAGCCTCTACCCATATCCCAACTTGCAAAGCAAAGATATGAGCCAGTGTAAGACTCGAACCTGTGTCCTTCCGAGCAGTACAACAGACGCTTTAACCACTAAGTTTACATTGTTCTATGATAAACATAAACAGAGTTCAAACCAGATAGTAGAGTTATAGATAGGCTTGCACAATCTGGTTTCCATTAGTCGTGTGACTACGACTTAGTACCTCAAAATAGTCGACTATTTTGAAAAACTCGTCCACAAAACTTGGATTAGAGATAATGTAACCATGCGAAAACATACTGAAATGCATTGTGTAAGTTATATGCTCTTATTTTTGTCATACTCCTTTATTTTTATGGATTTACAACAACTAACTTAGCAACTCATTTTGTCACAATTTGACCTCTAATAGTAGCTGTCAGCAACTAGTCGCGACTATTAGGTGGCGACTTCTTGTCGTGCAACCTTAGTTATAGAACAGTGGAATCTAATATGACAAACAACACAATCGTTAGAATCTTAGAACAGCTTTCACAAGAAAGATTTGAGACAAAACTTTTCCCCTTCAAATTCAAACCAGTATGTTTTGGATGTTTTAACAGTTCTTATCGTAATATTTGGCAAAACTTGCCAACTGAAGAAATAATAATAATATTGTAGCAGTAATTTAATTGTGATGGTATAGATGTATGCTGGTTTCTTGCATCCTGGATCCCCGCGCCAACTCATCCATAGGTGCAGGTATATGCTTCTCCATTACTTGCGAGAATTGAATCTACACCACATTACGTTCTCGCTCTGTTATCATATACGGGAAATAACGATCAACACAAGTTGTAGTTGAGGTGATGACGCATCGAATACCGAATGCATTGTCGAGCGCATGGCGTATAGCGCAATGGGGAGCGCGCTACACCATGGGTGTGTAGTCCGGCGCTGTCGTGGGTGCAGACGCAGTGTATTTTGTGCCAATCAGCAAATTTGTTATCGTTCCAAGCGTGAAGCTGGCATTGACCGAATTTATTTGTGGATTATTTTACGTCACCTTCATGCATATGCATGACTTTAATGCCAGCGAAGCAACGTGATGACGTGATTTGCGTGTACCTGTATCTATGGATGAGTTGTGTGGAGCCCATCGATGCAGGGAACCAGCATAATATAGACGCAGCTTTGGCTTATTTGATTATAGTATATGAATATTTTATAATGATACAACTGTTTAATTATTTAGTGCAATTTGTGCTAGTACACTTGCAAATCTATATATATGTGTGTCTAGTCAGTTTTAAAAAAACATGCATTTTTTAAGGAGAGAGTAGTTTAAACTGGCCGTACAATAAGAAGTGAAATTAATTACTTCAACATTTTTAAATCGTCTAAAGCCTCTTTTGTGGGAGGTCTGGGCCCTATTTCATATAAGTTAAGATTAATCTTAAGTGAACTTAGGAAGCAGTTATTTGTAACTCTTCTTAAAACCTGGTTGCAAGGAATATTTAAACATTCTTCCTGAGTTTAACTTCATGATTGAAGAAGTGCCAAGTTCTAAAGTTTGACCTAGGGTCTAATACTTTCCACACGGCTATTGGTTTTGCCATACAAAACAGATTTTTCAAAAACATTTCCCAACATTCTAGGTCTATCTTAAGGATAGGGTTAAACAATCTTCCTAAGAAGAGTTGTAAACTTAAGAAGCAACACTTTTCTTAACACTTTCCACATGGCAGGCGTCTGCAGACGACTTCCAAAAATTTCACAAAATGTTTCATTACCATATTTTGGATCACCATGAGAAATGCATTGAAATTAGTACAAACATTCCTAGTATTGGTTCTGTAATTTTTTTTTAGATAGACCTTGAAATTTGAGAAAGGTTTCTGAAAAATCTGTTTTGTATATGGTTAAACCAATAGCCGCGTGGTAAGTGTTAAGATGAATCTAAGGATTTATGCAATGGTTCCTGGAGTACCAATTACTGTAAAAGCTGACATTTTCGAGGTGGTTTTATATTCGCGCTTTTCGCGCAAAATATTTTTTTAGAGTGCATCTAGAAGGTCGCCCGCGAAAGAAGAAACAAAATCGCGAAATGTCTATGATATCAAAATGCGCGAAAATATCTTTACGCAAAAATATTGGCTTTTACAGTACCCTCAGACTGGACTGCTCGTTGAAACAGTTGAATTGGAGACATGGTTGTTTTTTGCCTCCGTCTCCAATACAACTCTGGTTCTAATGAAGTGGGAGTGGTCTGATATGGTAATTTTTTGTTTTTATTCAGTCATTTTAATTGGACCCTGCAACATTTCTGTCATTCATTGTGAGGCTGCAATGGATGTCAATTACGTCCCCGGTAACCTGGTTGCGTAGATTTTACAAAAAGGGGTAATTTTTAAAAATGTTAAAATATTATGATCACTTTACCCCTGTCACTTGGCCCGTGTTTCTGAAGATGGCCATACAATTTCAAATACTACAGTCACATTCCTTCGAAGAAGCTTCCCATGACGTGTACAGGGTGTATCAGTATGAACTATACCGTGTTTCTCTGCAATATAAAGGTGAACATGTTTCCTACATTTTGTTAATTTCATCGAGATATCTCTTTTGGTTCTCGTGTGGCAAGACTTAATCGAAAATCAATGAAAAACATGTTTTCAATTTGTAAGTTCAAAGAATTCACAGACCTTGAAAAACCATCGGCAAATCTGATTAACGCATGGTTTCTTCTTATGTGTACTTTATATCAACTACTTTTATTTTTTAAATTCATCATTTCGACCAAAATTGAAATCTACCCTCTTTACCAGAAAGTCTGTATTTTTCATCAGAAATGTCCAATTTTTAAAACTTAAAATTCTTATGGAAGCTGGGCATTTGGGCAAAATATATGTGAAAAAAGTTTGAACAATATCAATCGAATTCATACTATAATAAATCATATTGCCTCAGTATAGTTCATTCTGATACACCCTGTATATACCGTTTCATCCTCATCCTCCACTTCTCGAAGCATTGGTACTCCAAAGTATAGGGATTGTCTCATCTCTGAATGTACAGCTTTGGCTAGGTCTTGGATCCATGAAAAAGGCCTAGCTCCCAGCAATCTTTGATTTGATTGTTGGGATAGAGCCAGAAGTCGCAGGGAGCCAAGCCGGGTGATTAGAGTGGATGTTACATCAAATGGATACCATTGTCTAGGGAATCAGGGAAATGCCAATGTGTTTTTAATTTTATCAATTTTACTAACCAGGAACATTGTGATAATAGGTGTTTTATCTTTTTATTCATATTTTTAATACATTTTTCAGAATGACTTATATATCATAATTTCTTGTGAATGTTGCACAGAGGTCAAAGGTAAAGCTGACTATAGTCTATTTCACTTTAAACGAGACTGTGACGTCGTCACTGCTCCATTCAGTGATGGCAGTGAATAGATGTGCACCCTCCTGAAGTGCAGGAATATACATACAACTCATCATTGACTAAAAACAATACTGTACATGTGGGGCTTCCACTTACAGATATTCATAAATTGAAACGGGGGCGGGGGGTACATTTTAATTTTGATGTTTAATCAAATTGATAGATAGTTTATTTATTATTATATTTTAATTCTTTGCACAATGCAGTGATCCATAATCGTGTAATGCACATTTTACTGTTTTGTAAATAAACATTTTCAATGAAATGTTGACAATCAGTATTTAATTACAAATAATAAGGTATAGACTGGGTCCCCTCTTCCCTCTATATGGCCGCCATCTTTAAAAATGGCGGACCAAAAGGAGGGACTGGGAAAATAGTATGTCCAAAAAGTGTGCAATTTACTCGTGGAATTCCACAAGTATATATGAATATGCATACAATACCGAGCATGCGCATTTGTATACAGCAACAACAGAAATACCAATCGATTGGTCCAATTCAAAGGCAGTGCATTGAAAGGTCGTCACGCTGCACCACGGGGAGGAAAATCGAGCGCCCTATCATGTCAGGCGGTGTACAATGCCGCGTGAAACTACAGGCGCACTGTGCATGATGGTGCATGAATAAGCTCATGTATATTCATCAGTTTATCAGCGCACACTTTTGGAACTGTACTTTTTCCAGTCTTCATTTGAGCACCCTCGCAGGGGCCGTGTGTTAAATAGGGAAGACAAGAGGATCGAGTCTAAATAAGGTTCAAGTAAATACCTTAGATTTTGCAAATTTCTAAATACCTTAGATTTTGCGGATTTCGCAAGGGATGCGGATTCACAAATTAAATACCTTCAAAAACTGTCAATTTTGCATTGAAAGTGACAGTAACATTTCCAGATTCGTGAAATTGAATACTTGCTAAAAAAGCAGTTATTTTAAATTCGCGAAATAAAATATCCGTGAAATTATAGTGTTTTACAGCATCTTACTATTGATGTTTGGGAGTAGATTAATTTATGCATTATTTAATTTGTTGAAATAAAGCACAATCATTAAATATTTCTGTTGTATTTATTTAAATAGATTATACTGTTATCCTTTTTAGCAATGCACTTATAAAGTACACAAAAACACAACATACTCACTAAATTCTATTGTTATTTATTGTTTATTTATAATTTTATGTATTATTTAATGTGTCACGTACAATCACAAAATCACTTTTTATATCAATCACTTTTGTCTATTATTTATGGGTTTTACATAAGTATATCACTTGTTTATTATCTGTGCACAAGTACTTGAAAACAATACAGGAAACTAATACTGTTCACCTCTCCTGTAATATGGAAAAACCTAGTAAGTCTGTTGAACGCAAATTTGAGAAAACAAAAGGAAAACTGTTCCCATATTTTTTCCAGACTAGGTTTTTCCATACTAGGTTCTTCCAGATGACAAACTGCAGACAGGGAAGAGTTTCACACACTTTAACTTGATAAACAGAAGGGGAAAAACCTATTAAGACCAAATATGGGTCTAACTCAATTTTCACACCAAAATTTGACTTACTAGGTGTTTCCAGATTACAGGAGACCTTGTTGATGCTTAAATATCTCCACACAGCATAGATTTGTGCAGTTTCCGCAAATCATCACTTTTTTCAAAACAAAAACATACCACAAACATGTTCTCATTTATTTAATGCATGAAGAAGCTGAATATAAACAAATGTGTTTGTGTTGTTTTGAGATAAATTGGACAACTCAATGCACACATGCTGATGTTGATGTGTGAATAATGGCACGACTCTATAGTGCTATTATCAGCATTCGTGCAAGTGCATTGATTTTTCTGATTTTTCGAGAAACAAAATGTACACTTGTCTAGACCTAATTCATATATGACAATACAAATCAAAATTTGCATACTTTTAACTTTTTTTAATAACAAATAAAAACATGTTAACAAGTTTTATATCACCCACATTCAAAATTGGCAAACCTGTGATGCGCGAACAACAAATCAAAACAAAGCGTGTGGTGTGCACTTGTACGCCCTTCATGCGGAGTGCAATAAGACACTTTAAATGCACCCCACATATTTACTTTCATGCTTTCTAAGTGGTCCGTACCTTCTAAGAGTGTATGAATACTGAACAATTGGTTGTCTGAAGCATGATTTGAACCCTGGATCTGTGTGTGTATTCAGCACAGAGCTTGAGTGTAAATGCTTGGGTTCATTTGTGATTGCATCTGTGACACGATGAAGCGGAATGAGTCGGATGTCGGGAATATTGGTTTTGAGTTATAGGTAAAAAGAAGTGAGAAATTCTTTTGTTTACTCAGTTGGTAAATTGTTTGTAACTTTAAACCTAGAAATTAAATTTCAGTGGGGTTTGTACCATACTGTATGATTATCACTTGCTTTTCATAATGATGGACAAATGTCAAAGTTCAAAACTGCCGACATGACTCATTTCGCTTGATGACATCACATTACCCTCTGACGTTACATCAGTTGTAGTCCATTTAATGATTTTAGCAACACAAATTTACGAAGTTTACAAAACACTCAAATAGTTGATCATTTGCTAAGTTTGTATGAAAATACACTATTATTGATATTTTCATGTGTGGGTTTTAAATTTTAAAAATAATTATTTGTTTCTATATTGATCAATATATTCACACATTTTTTTAGGGTTTTGCCACAATCTTAAATGAAAAACACATAGTCAATGATATAATAATTATTTGTAAAGTTTTGTTTTAATTTGTTAGCAATCTGACTGGACTGGTAATATTGGTACTTGTGTGTATAATGTATAATGAATATGGATTACTAGCACAATGAATCATGATGATATTGATTGAAATGCACAATAAATCAACTGAAATAATATAATGTCAAATCAATGTGATGATTGTGATTGTTCTTTCTTACCATTTTCTATGCGGTAGTCGTCTGCGGACAGTTCCAAAATTTCACAAAATGTTTCGTAAATTTCACAATTATTGAATTTCATCTCCATATTTGGAACCACCATGAGAAATGCATTCAAATAAGTACAAACATGCCTAGTATTAGTTCAGTAATGCTCGAGATATGACTTTGAAAGTTGGGAGAGATTTTTGAAAAATCTGTCTTGTGGATGGTAAAACTATAATAGCCGCGTGGAAAGTGTTAATAACCGTGTGAATGAGAATTCTTAAACAGCTAAGAAAGTTTAAGCAATCTCATTGGTTCTCAGAGAAATCGGCGACATCTCTATGAGACAATAGAACACGGGGAGGTGGGGCTTACGTTTTAACAGCGCGCCCAACCTTCACAATGCGTGGTTTGCTCCATAACGCGCATTTCTGCAGTGCGTCTTTAGCGCTTTTCCTGCGTTTATGCCGGCGCTGCGACGCTTACGCATGGTTTACTCATCGCATGTGATTGGATGGAATGTTTGTGGGTTATTCGATCCTAGCAGGGGTAAAAGTTGTCAAATGTGGACAATAAAATATACTTATTTCTTTGATAAATGTCTAAAGTATGATTGTTTAAGAATGAGAATAAAGGTATTGTTTTTAGACCGTACCCGTGTTATATTGTCTGACATAAATGCGTTCGATAGTATTATTTTTTTGCGTAGAACAACTCCGCCTGCGGCGTCGTTGTTCTACTTAAAATAATACTATCGTCCGCATTTATGTCAGACAATATAACACGGGTACGGTCTAAAAACAATACCTTTATTCTCTAATTATAAACTATACAGCCTACAGGTAAAATTCTTGAAACTTTTGTGACCCACTACAACAAAACCCGACGTAAGTCGCTAGAACGCTTAAGGAGATACAGCTCAAAAGAGTTGTTACAAATCAATGAAAAACAATGGAATTTTCAAGAGAAATCTTTATTTTTTATGGACAAAAGTTTGAGCAATTATGACAAGTGAGTGATGCATCGTTATTAAAATCTGGTAATTTCAGCATTTGCAACATCAACAAATCGGACACAATATTTGTCCTCACTTACGGTGGGATTTGTTGTAGTGGGTTACATTTACACCCTAGTATAATTGAGAAATGTCTGTCTTTTTCCTGAACATAAAAAAATACGAGCAGGTAAGGCAACAAAAAAAACAGGGTCGACCCGTTTTCACTAAAAATGCTGATTTTTAAAATTTTGACCAAAAAAAAAATCACATTTTTAGATTCAAAAATTGTGGGCAATGTAGCAAAATCAGTTTTTGATCAAAAATGCAAAAATTGCACCGACATCATCTAAACACACTTCTCTAGGAATGTTTTTTTATCATAATAATTTTTAGTTTTTAAATTGATGACCAAAAAAGGTCAAAAATAATTTTGTGCAATTATGACAATTTGTACCAAAAACTGATTTTTCTACATTGTCCACAAATGTTTTTGGTCAAATTTCAATTTTGATATTTGATTCAAAAAGTGGATTCTCCGACTCATTTTCTTTCCAAAAATGTATACTTTTATGTACATCCATTAATAGTTCAAAAGTTACAGTGCTTGATAAATTTCATATTCACAGCCCCCTTAAGAAGTGAACCTTTGTTCCTATCATTATCATAGGAACCTCCGAAGCAATTTAACTCAAATTTTGGGATATGGTTGAATTAGAGAATAAAGGTATTGTTTTTAGACTGTACCTGTGTTATATTGTCTGACCTAAATGTGGGCGGTAGTATTATTTTAAGTGGAACAATAATGCCGCAGGCGGAGTTGTTTAACGCGAAAATAATACTACCGAACGCATTCATGGTAACGCGGTAAGGAAGAAAACTTTAGTTACCATGCAATGCGCAAGGGTGGTCACGTCAGGCTTATTAATGTACGCCATGTTAAGTTGTCTGATGTAAATGTCACCGATTTCTCTGAGAACCAATGAGAATTGCCTAACATTCTTAGCTGTTTAATAATTAATAATTGTGCCTTCATATATAGTAAACACTGTGAGTGAAACGTTCTGGCCAAAATAGGCTCACTACCTATAAGACACATTGTTCCACTTATTTATTGTTGGTCAGATATTTTAATCATAGGATCTAATCATGGGAATGGGGGGGGGGGAGACATCTCTGGCACCATTTTTAAGTAAATTTATCTTTTTCTCTCTTCTTTTTTTTTTAACTCCATGAAATTATCCAAAGATAGGCAGCTTAGGCCTAAAAAAAAAAGGTTTGATTGGCGTAACCCGACCGACCCTAAATACATCGCCGACCCTGAATATTTTTTATTATTTTGAGGGGGAAAAAACACAACAACAAAAAACAAAAACTGAAATCTGAAGTTTGTTATTGTTTAAAAACTTCAGAACTTGTACTCATAGAGTCTGTTGGTTTCTATAAATAAAAATAAAAATGTTTAAAGAAAAGGGAATTTTTGCCGTCTCTTCATTTGTGTGTACTGCTGTCTTTTAAGTGTTCAAAAGTAGATGATTTAAAAAATAAAAATAAAAATAAATTAAAAATCCCGACCGACCTACCCTATTTGTTTTGGTCATGTTACGCCAATCAAACTTCTTCTTTTTTTAGGCCTTAGATATGTGTCTACCCACTCTCTTATATATCAGGAGTTCTGAGAAAAGGAAAACTTTAATCTTAGATTATAGATAAAGATTAAGAATTTTTTCCACACAATTTTTTTTGGTTTAAGCGAACAAATAACAATTTTATGTTGCCTGGTTATAATTATTTTCACAGCAAAATGATTTTGCAATTTGAAAGGAATAGTATATTAAACCATAGGCTAAACTGTCTAGGCAGGGGTTCTCAACCTGGGGGTTGTTACCCCCATGGGGATTGTTTAGGATTTTCCAGGGGGTCATGAAGAGGTCATAAATATAGCTTTTTGGGGAACCATTTTGATATTTTGCTCTAAAAAAGGCTTAAAAACTTTGAAACGTTGAAATATGCTAAATTAAGTTCGGGTTGATTTTTTTTTGGGGGGGGGGGGGGGTGTCACGGTACTGACCAAGAATGTCAAAAGGGGTCGTGGGCCAAAAAGGTTGAGAACCACTGGTCTAGGCCAACCCTACAATTTTGGTAATTTCTTAGTGTCTATGTGTCTTTTTTTTTAAATGCACATTAAAAACATGCGGTTGTGGTATAGCGAAGGAAATCCAAAAGGTTCACCAGTATTTATTGTTACCGAATCTAACATCCATTGTCCCAATTTATACCAAGATAACCAAAATGGGAAAGAGAGCAAACTTCTTACCCTGGTTATTAGCCATTAGCAAAGGCACACTCATGATAGGTAGGTGAGGGTGGGGGGGGGGGGGATCCCCCAGTCACAACCCCCCCCCCCCCCCCCCCCCTCTCACGTCAACATTGGTCTGAAAGTTTAATTCAGAACAATTAAGCTAATTTCAGGCAATTTTTACTATAAAAATACTGCAAGTCATGACTTGCGAATCTCCCCTGGCTGGGAGATCAACTAAAGTAGGTCAAAGGTCACATAGGGGTCATGTTCCCCCGGTGTTCATGTTTCTTTTCTCCATGGTTGACGTCAATCGGGCAATTTTAGTGATTTGACCTTTGGATGATATTTGACCTCAGATGACCTCTAATTATTTTTGACCTCAGATGACCTCTAATTATTTTTTGACATGTTCCTCCGGTGTTCATTGCACGATTTAACCCCTTTTTGACCTTTGACCGTGAATGACCTCTAATGACCATTGACCCTCGGATGACCTATAATTAATTTTAGACACGTTCCCCTGGTGTTCATGTTTCTTTTCCCCAAGTTTGATGTCAATCGGACAACTTTTACGATTTGAACTCTGGATGACCTTTTACCTCGGATGACCTCTAATTATTTTTTGACATGTTCCCCCGTGTTAATTGCACGATTTAACCCCTTGTTGACCTTTGAACTTGGATGACCTCTCGTGACTGTTGACATTGGATGACCTCTAATTAATTTTAGACATGTTCACCCGGTGTTCATGTTTCTTTTCTCCAAGTTTGAAGTCAATCGGGCAACTTTTACGATTTGACCCCTTGATGAACTTTGACCTCGGATGACCTCTTATTTATTTTAGAGATGTTCACCCGGTGTTCATGTTTCTTTTCTCCAAGTTTGAAGTCAATCTGGCAACTTTTACAATTTGACCTCTGGATGACCTTTGACCCCAGATGACCTATGCAAATTAGGCCCCAAAAATGTTCACTCGGTGTTCATGTTTCTTTTCTCCAAGTTTGTCATCAATCGGGCAAATTTTACAATTTGACCTCTGGATGACCTTTGACCTCAGATGACCTATGCAAATTAGACCCCAAAAAAGCAGCCACGTTTATTGACCATGGCCTACCTATCGCTGAAGGTTTGAAGTCAATCCGTCCATCCGTTCAAAAGATACATCATTCAGAAAAAGGCTAACCAAAAGGCACGCCCCTACATACGGACGAACACACCCCCGCACATTGACATGATTACAAAATCCTCTTCTGGTTTTACAAACCAGGGGGATGAAAACAGAAAAATACTGGCTCCTGTCCTTTTATGCAGTGGCGTAACTAGGGGTGGGCGAGTCGCCCACCCTGGGACATTTTTGGAGGATATTTTAGAAGGCAACGGAAAAAGGCGGTAAGGAAAATATAAAGTGGAAAAAGAAAAAGGAGAGGAGAGGGAGCAGAGGGGAAAATAAATGCAGATTGTGTTGTTTAGATTAGGCCCAAAAAAATGTTGTGTTGCCCTCAAGTGCCAAAAATTTAAATTCGGGTCGGTCGGTCGGTCGGAATTTCTTTTTTTTTCATCTTTTTTTTGGCTGAAAAATATATGGTTTATGTCAAGACCAAATTGGTATATGCCCATATGTCAATTTAACTAATGTTTCTAGTGTGACAATAATGTTTCTAGTGTGACAATAGTCTAAAAAACATTTATTTAGGCTTACTTATTCATTTCAAGCAAGAAATAGTAACATTTAGACATTTTTAATCAAATTTAAATCTAAAAAAAAAAAATGCGACCCTAGTTTTTACGATTTTAGGGTCGGTCGCTGAGGGCAACACAACTATTTGTTTTTGGCCTCAATTTCTCGCACGTTTTGGGGAACGTCACGTCACAACCTTTGCTGATGGCTAACTAGGGGTAAGAAGTGTTATTCTCTTTCCCATTTTGGTTATCTTGGTGTAAATTGGGCATAATGGTATTAGATCTGGTAACAATAAAAAACTGGGGAACTTTTTGGGATTTCCTTTGCTATACCTGCTTTTATGTCTTGTCCAAGGGGTTGTATAATTGTATCCATGTCCATCCATTGTATCCATATTACAAAATAAGAAGCCTGGATAAGAAGTATCACCCTTGCATTAATTTAGACAGTATATATTATGAATTATAGAGAATTATAGGATTATCGTCATACAGCTAAGCCCCTTGTCATAATGAAACGTGAAAATGCCCTCTGTTTAAGCTTGATTAAGATATAATCTGACTGATACCCCAGGCTATGTAAGATGAGGTGAATACAGGGTGAGTAAAACAAAACTGTACCCAAAGAAAAAAATATTAAAAATATTACCAGAATATGAAGGCAACCAATGCTTGAATCAGTAGCTGCATTTATTATCTCAACAATTACGGAACCAATACTAGGCATGTTTGTACTTATTTCAATGCATTTTTCATGGTGATTCCAATATGACAAAGATATGTTTCCTGCCTAAGTCATTGTAAATAATAAATTCAAAGGCACAACTTTGATGAAGTCAGAACAAACGGATTCTGACCACACTCTATTCAAAGCTTTGTATTTCGAAGAGTTGACATCAGACTGGTCACACAGTTTCACGACTTAGGGTCAGATTTACATTTATATCCCTAAATATGAAGCAGCTATGTTTCTTACTTTTTCAGTTTAAGCTCTGCAGTTTTTGGACCCAGTTTTTTTGGAACACGCTGTACATTGCAATTAAGGCTTAATATTGTTAAACGAAAGAAAACCCTGCTACATAGTACAATCGAATGTTTTGTTTTGTTTTAAAGTTATGCCTATCTGTACCAGGGTCGAAGGCAGACGACCGGCAGCTTTAAACAAGTTTTGCACTGTTTGTTTGGGGGGAAAAGCCCTGTTGACACGTAGTGCCTGGTGCAAGGCATGCTGGACTGCACTGTAAATCTTCTTTGCTATAGAAGGACAAATTCCCTCCCCCACACCTCCCATATCTATTACCACATGTGTTACCACATCCATTATCTATTACCACATGTATTACCACATCCATTACCACATGTGTGTCCACGATTATAGGTCAATAAATGCGTATGTGTTGTTTCGAGAGAAATTAGACAAATCAATGCACGCGCGCTGATGTTGATGTGTGAATAATGGCACGACCCCGAAGGGGGAGTGCTATTGTGAGCATATCAACATTTGCGCAAGTGCATTGATTTTTCTAATTTTTCGAGAAACAAAACATACGCATGCATTGACCTAATTCATACACGACACTATACAAATAAAAATTCACAATTTAAGCATAATTTTGATCTATGTTAAACGACTAAAAACACTTTAACAAGTTTGCTAACACCCGCAGTGAAAATCGGCGAACCCACATATCTTGAACAACGAATCAAAACAAAACGCGCACTGCGTGATTTGAACAGCGCACACGTGGAGTGCAGTGGACACTTTCAATGCACTCCGCGTATTTGTAATTCCTGCTTCCTGATTGGTTCAACACTACATAGAGTGTATGAATGCTGGACATGGGCTTCCTCACAAATAAATTTACACTTTCCACGCGGCAGACGACGTTCCAAAATTTCACAAAAAAAGGGTCAAAAATTGCAAACAGTATTGAATTTCATTACCATATTTGAAATCACCATGAGAAATGCATTCATAAGAAATGCATTGAAATAAGTATAAATATGCCTAGTATTGGTTCGGTAATCCTTGAGATAGACATTGAAAATTGAGACATTTTTCTGATAAATCTGTCATTTTATACATGGTAAAACAAATAGTCGCGTGAAAAGTGTTAGATTGTGCATACATGGTTATGAAGTTAAAGGGGCATTGAGAGGTGTATATTGATATACTAAATGAGCAAATAACGTAAAGATAATCATCAACATAGCCCAAATCCAAAAATGTCATACAATTCCGACATTGCCTTCATGCCAAATAAGCAAATAACAGCACTTCCGGGTTGAGATTTGCCGCGAAAGTCTGTGAGTAAAACGATAGCATAACTACCGAATTCAGCACCTAGTTTCAATATGATCATATCGAAACTAAGAAAATCATGAAGTATTACTTTGATGCAAAAAAACTGATTTCCAGGATAATTGAGGGTGCACTCCCATACGTATCTCTCAATGTCCCTTTAACACCCAAATGTGACCAACACTCAATGACGGTTTACAAATTCAGCAAATGGGGTTGGGTCCCTCAACTAGAGCAAACTTATCAAAATAGATATGACATTTGTATTTTGCTTTTCAAGTCCCTGGCAAAATGAAATGTCACATTAGCCATTGGCTTGATGTCGTACTACCATAAATACTGGAGAGCAGTACCTGCAATGCGGTCTTAACAGTCTTGTGTTTAAGATTATCCTATTTGACCTTTTGTATCTAATCTAACAAGCCTGCATAGAGGATCAGTATAATCCATGAAGGATTATACTGACAGGGGGGACACCTCACCAGGTGGATTGGTTTGGGGGTGGGGGTGGGAGACAGGGGGCACCTCACCAGGGGGATCAGTTCTTTGTTTTGTCTTGTCTTACCTTGTCTTGTCTTGTCTTTTTCTCGTCTTACCTTACACTGCCTGGCCTGGCCTTGCGTTGCTTTAATTTGATGTTTTGTTTTGTTTTGTTTTGTTTTGTTTTGATTTGATTTGATTTGATTTGATTTGATTTGATTTGATTTGATTTGATTTGATTTGATTTGATTTGATTTGATTTGATTTGATTTGATTTGATTTGATTTGATTTGATTTGATATGATATGATATGATTTGATTTGATTTGATTTGATTTGATTTGATTTGATTTGATTTGATTTGATTTGATTTGATTTGATTTGATTTGATTTGATTTGATTTGATTTGATTTGATTTGATTTGATTTGATTTGATTTGATTTGATTTGATTTGATTTGATTTGATTTGATTTGATTTGATATGATATGATATGATATGATTCGATTCGATTCGATTCGATTCGATTCAATTTTGATCTGATTTGATTTGTTTGTTGAGTTTTTTGTGGGTTTTTATGGTCATTTCGTTTCGTTAGTAGTGATGATAAGTGACTACAAATTGATAGTGTTCCCCCTCCCCTCTACCTCCTACCCCTAAGTCAATTCCATCATATTTCTTGATCCCTTTCACTCAAGCCTGGGTATTATATATACATATTGTATGGGCAGCTTGGTCGTAATAGGATTACTGATGATAAAGAATTAAAAGCTAAGCTGATGGATTAGTTATTAATTTTCATATGGAAAAAGTAAAGAGAAAAAATATTTGTTTGTCCATGTATGAAGTTTAAAGGGGCATTGCAAGATGTATCGATATACTAAATGAGCAAATAAGGTAAAGATAATCATCAACATAGCCCAAATCCAAAATGTCATACAATTCCGACATCGCCTTCATGAAAAATAAGCAAATAACGGCACATCCGGGTTGAGATTTGCCGCGAAAGGCTGCATGTGAAACGATAGCATAACTTCCAAATTCAGCACCTAGTTTCGATTTGATCATATCCAAACTAAGAAAATCATGAAATTTTATATGATAAACGGTGAATGTTGGTAAACTGTTTCAGATGGTAGTTAATATGACTAAGTATTACTTTGATGCAAAAAAACCTGATTTCCAGGATAATTGAGGGCGCACTCCCATACATCACTCTCAATGCCCCTTTAAACTGATCGATTAGTTAAAGGTTTGATGAAAATAAAGTATGTTTGTTGTGATGTAAAGTAATAGAAACCTGCCCTGAGTGGAGTAGCATAGGGAGCTACATGTATGAGCATGGCCGTGGATGTAACTTGTGCCAGGGGTTTGAAGCTGGGGCATATTACAGGGATATTAGGCTAAGTAACAAAAATAATGTATTTCTCGTCCGGACTTTTTAAAAATTCTGTGATGGAGGCCCTTGTTATTTGTCACAAATTTGTTATTACTTTCTGTGCTAAGTTCCCATTGTTAAAGCTTTGTCGTCAATCATAAAAACAGAGAGGCCCTCATTATTTTTTGCTCTACCCCTAGCCTGGAAATCTTGTGTTGACTGTGTTTATAAATGATACCCAAGCACTTCTTATCATCTCTTTTATCACAACAATTGATGAAACAAAGTTAAAGAGGAAATAAGATAAATAACAATAATATTTGACAGTTTCAAAAAAATTGGTGATGGCGGGGACGAGAAACACGTTTGTTATTTTACTCGGCCTTACATAGTGCACACTGTTTGACCAAATATGGGAACCGAGATAAATTGGGGATCAGAATTAGGGCGTTTTGCAAAAACGCAATGCATTGTGGTATATAGGGTGGTGTCAGAAAGCCTGGTGTTTTCTCTTTGTATTCAGAGTGGTAACACATGATCGTTCCAGGATGTTGAAGAAAAAAAACCTATTTGATAGGCGTTTCAAGGACAATGTTGCTCATTTGACCCCCTTTTTCGTGCAAATACGAGGACATTTTGCCTGGAAAAACACCCTTATTTTACCATTTCAAGGACAGTTTCTAAATAGTCCCCCCTTTTTTACGCAAAAACGAGGACACATTTGGTTCAACATGCTCCCTTTTACAATTTATGCACAGAGGGAGTGGACATGTGGTCTTCAAATAGACCTACTGGTGTTATTTTCTTTTTCGCGGACATGGCTTCAAAAAACACCCCTAATCTTGGGAAATAGCGGACACGATATGAAAACTCCCCCTTTTCCGCGATTTTTGGAACGATCATTATTATGTAGAGCCAAAAACCCTGATAATCTTTCAAATGACTTAACTACAAATTTGAATCTTATAGCAAACTGGTTGGAGGCTAACAAGCTAACACTAAATGTTAACAAAACTAAAGTAATGCTTTTTGGTACCACCTACATTTTAAATAGATTTAGTCATGTTACTCTCTCCTACAAGAATTCAATTATTGAAATGGTAAATGAATTCAAATATCTTGGTGTAAAAAAAATTTGATAAGAATATGTCATGGTCATCACATGTAGATTATTTATCTAATAATATCTCAAAAAGAATTGGTATTATTAGACGTGTTAAGCATTTTCTCCCACATAATACTCTTTTGATGTTATCAAATGCTCTTGTAATGCCTCACTTTGATTATGCTAGCCAAGTATGGTCTAACTGTTCTCAGACGTACCAAACTAAACTACAGACTCTCCATAATCGTTTAGCCAGAACAATTTTATCTGCTGATATTAGAACACCTATTAATGATATGATGACTTTACTCAAGTGGGTAAAACTAAATGAAAGGTGGACAAAACAAATGCTTGCCATTGTATTCAAATGTTTAAGAAATATCAGTCCAGATTATTTATCATGCCAATTTGATTTTGTACATAATAGTCATACTTATACAACAAGAAATCATACATCAAATACTCTATTGATTCCCAAATCTAATAGCAATTCTGGTAAACGTACATTTCATGCCAGAGCTTCTTCTCTTTGGAACAATGTTTCACCCAAAATACGTATTGAGTTAAGGAATATGTCACTAAGTCAATTTAAGTCATGTTTCACTACTTCAAACTAAATTATAATTATTTAGTATAGTATTATATATTTATGTGTATACCTTTTCTTTCTTCTTTGTAAATAATCTGTTATGTATGCATAAAATGAGGGCCTACTTGGAAAGCAGTGTTTGTACACTGAAGTATCTTACCCTCAATAAATAAAGCATAAATAAAAATAAAAAAACAATGTTGACTGAAACCACCGGGGGTCAGAAAAATACAAGAGCATGATGACACTCACAGTGTATAGGTTATATACAGTGATCATTAGCATCCTTTAGGCAACGAACACAGATGCATTTTTCCCCCCTCCCCCTCCCATTTCTTTTCATTTTCTTGTCCCCCGTTTGCCTCCCTAAGGGCAAAAAAAAAAAGTTTGTCTCAAATGACATGAGAGACTGAAAATCTAATATGGTCTGCGGATTTTTTTTTTGATTTTTTTTCTTTCTTCCAATTTAGACCTGATCGTCATTTGTTTGGCCAAAAAGTTGGATTTTGCTAGATTTTTTTGAGAAAATTGAAGAATGAAAAAAAATGAAAAAAAATTGACCCCAAAAAAAAGAAATTGAAAAAACCCAACCCACTAAATAAAAAGCTAACGCGTGCGGTTTCGGGAATGCGCGCGGGTCATTTGAGACAAACCTTTTTTTTGTTAGTCTAAAATGTTCATGCTGGTGCAGCCACTGGACATATCATATAAGATTCTATTAAAACAATGTTATTATTAATTATTATTTGATACAGGGACACTGTCAGATGGACGGACAGCACAGTACGTCAGGCTGTTATGACGTTACTTAAACATATGAACCAATCACAACTTGCACAGAAATCACCACTGCCGCAGGTATGTCTCTAGGTCAACCTAATGCGGTGTCCAAAGGGGGTCAGGGGATGGCCCTTGGCCCCCTTTGGACTTAACACTGCATGGGTTGACCATCTCCGACCTTTGAATATCATTCATGGGAATTGCATTCATTCGGGGTTTAAGGATTTTACTTAATTTCCATCCATAGAGTTTCAAGAGGTCTGTCGTGAAAGCTTAAGCAAATTAGTATAAAAATAGCCCCATTTTTGTGCGGCGTCAACCAAAATGTATCTTTATTGTGTTAAAGTGACATCACAACGAAACTGACCAGTTGTTGGCAAGGCTCATCTGCAGATAATAACAAAAGTTGAGAAAAAATAAAGAAAAGAAAATAAATTTTCAACCTTCTGAGTTGCATAAAACCTGTGTTTATGTGCTCGATTTTGACAAATTAGGTGTCATTTTAAAGCTAACAAATAGTTCTAGCAATTGTTCTATTCTTTTGGGAGTTATTGATATTAAATTTGGGAATATAAATATTGAATGTAATCTTTTTTCCTGACAAATCTGAATTATGTAGTATGTTCCTTGATGACAAAGAGCCATCATTTTCTTAAACATGTTATGTGGCACTCTCCTTGTTATTTCATGTAAAATACTCGGTTTGACTGTTTTATTAAAGCATTTTGAGGTTAAAATGAGGTTTTCAAAATTTTTCACAATATTAAACTATAATAAGTGATTTATATTTAATCCCATACAGTCGATGATATCGAACATTGTAAACAGCAAATACAAAGCGTCCATCAGTCGAGAGAAATGTCAAGAATTTGGTCGCTGGTATATACAGTATCAACACAAACTTAATAGTAAGTCATTATTATATTAGTCTTTGTTAAAGCTACATTTAAAATGTCATGAATCAGCAATTATACTGGCCTAGTTCACGGCATGAACATTTTGTGAATGTAAACTTTGGAGTTACATTGTGTAACTTTGCAATGAACTACAACAACAACAACAAACACATATTTAGGATGCTATTTACATACCGTAGATATTCGATATATAGACATAAAATTGAACAGATACTGAATTTGAACCAAGTAAATTCATCAACGTTGTGATGAGCGCCATCTCTTGATATTTATTTATACGTTTGAAACACGCACGAAAAACCATTAAAGAAAGTTACGTAATTACTGGTGACATAATTTCAAACATTTTCAGATACGGTGAAAAGCAGGGATGGTCGTCTCTATTGATGGTCGTCTCTATTGATGCTGTCTCGCTCGCACCTGTATGACTGGGCATGGCAGATTTGTTTGAAAAGCCCGTATTACATTGTAAATACGGGTATTGCATAGGCCTATAATAAAGGACATCTATGATTTTGAATGTGACTCGGCCCAAAAAGCCCAAGGGCTCAAAAATGACAGATGAGTTTAAAGACTAAAGAGTAAAGAATGTTCCATACACTCTGAACGTGACCTAATAAATAATAAATATGAAGAAATGAAGTAATTAATGTCAATAAATAATATATATAAATTAATAAGTATTATAAATAAAATAAAGTGTATTTAGGTCTATTTATATTTAATTTATTGATAAATAAACATCAACAATTTTGAAAGTAAATCATTTATACGTTAAATAATATCAATATAAGTGAAAATCCCGAACGAACGTATAACGAGAGAACAATAATAAATATTGTATTTACTTAAAACCCTAACCGACCTAGTCCCAGACCCGACTGCTCTACGTATAGAGCACAAGGAATATAAACCGCCACAAAGATTCGAACCTAGGGCCTGCTGATTGAGAGTCTCAATCTTTACCAACTGAGCTATTTCGATTTTCGTGATATCCTCTGCCCTTTATAACCAAATATAGTTCTCATTCAACTATCCCCTAAAATACACACGGATTTGTCAACACTGAGTTGTTGTCTGTTAAATGAGTCTATGATTAATTAGATTTAGTTGTAATAAATAACAAATACCGTACTTTGTGAAACGATTCTATATTATTTTCGTTCGGCCTATAAATGATTGTTGAACAACATTTGCGGTATAGCAAGTGTACAATTTAACAAAAACCCATAGTATATATTACGCCCCCCCCCCTCCCCCCAACTCAAAAGTTGCATTCGCGACTCAACGCATTTTGATTTTTACGAAACTTATGTAAATCCCTATCGATTGCACAGTCAGACATCAACATGATCAAGGATTTATCCTGAATAGAGTCCACTTCACTCATGCGTGGCCGTAACAAAAGGTTCTTGTTCCCGTAGTATTCGTTGTTCAGATCAATTCGATGCAAGTGTTACTGTTCAAAGAATGCCTATACATTTGGCGGGTTATTCAAAAACAAGTATCCTTCAACACGTGTGTTGATCTGTGGTTTTAGTATTTTCAAATTTGGAAACATACTATAGTTCCCACAAATATGACCGACACATGGATGGCCTCTATTGCTAGTATTCAAATCACATTTATATCTAAATCAATAGCATTGAATATAATTTAGATTCGCACAAAAAAGTGAGTCATGTTCTGTTTCTTATGACTTTATTGCTATCCTTATAATAAACCCCCCCCCCCCCCCATAACCCCCTCCCCCACCCCCCAAAAAAGGTAGAAATAACAGAAAAAATAAATATAAAGGGATAAATTAGTAAATAATAAATATAATTATAAATATGGGTATACAAACCGGGACGTACAAAATAAAGGTTATAATGAGCCTCGAACTTACGATTCAATGGTACGGTACCTAGGCCTATATCATTATGAGTATTTATTGTAAACCGATGCCCTACCAACTGAGCTACGGCCCACAGCAATTTCTATTCATGCACATTCAAATATACGGATATATACGGATTTTTAAAAAGAATAAAACAAGTATAGGTCTAAATAACAAAGCCCCCCCCCAAGAAAAAAATAATAATAATAAAAAAAAATAACAACAACAAAAACGTTAACAAAACAAATTACAAGACAGAGAAATTGGAGACACAGACAGGAAAAAGAGAAGAAAAGGGGGAAGAAACAGACAGAAAAAATGACTGTACAGAGTATCGAACTCACACTATAGTGATTCCAAAAAATAGTGTACGTTCTAAAGTCCAGGGCCCTACCAACTGAGCTAATATTCACACGCTAATTGCGAAACCCATTTATATCATTATGTCAACAACTAGTGCAAGCCTCCGTATTTCGTAGTTTTTGTAGTGTTTAATCAAACATATAAATAAATATCAAGAGATGGCGCTCACCACAACGTTGATGAATTTACTTGGTTCAAATTCAGTATCTGTTCAATTTTATGTCTATATATCGAATATCTACGGTATGTACCATAGCGTTAACAAGAAAAGAAAAGATAAAATAAATAAGTCTTAAGATTACTTTTAAAAGTCTCTGTTGACTGAGCAGTTCTGAGGTGTATTGGCAGGGAGTTCCAGGCCTTTGCAGCAGTAACCTTAAAACTGCGATCACCGATAGAAAGGTTGGATCTGGTAACAACCACCCAGTTTGTGTCCATCGCAGATTGTAGGGAGCGAGCAGGGACAAACACAGAGAACTGCTCAGCCAAATAGGGAGGAGCCAAGTTGTTTAAAGCCTTAAATATGTACAAAACTACTTTATACACAATCCTTTGTTGAACTGGCAACCAATGCAATGTCTGAATAAGGGGTGTGGCATCAACTCTTCTACCAACCGCGAGCACAAGGCGAGCAGCGCTGTTTTGCAGTCGCTGCAGGCGGCTGATATCCTTTGTCGAAAGCAAAGTGAATAAGGCATTGCAATAGTCGAGTCTAGAGGTGACTAAAGCACGGACTGCGTGGTGACATGTTTCTTTGTCAATAAATCTCCTGATACGCCACAAATTTTGGATGTGAAACATAATTGTTTTGCTCAGGTAGTTTACGTGAGGTGTGAGGAACATATTTGAGTCTAGAAAACAGCCAAAGTAGATTGGAAATATTTAGTGCGGCATGATATTTTCGCTAGTAATTGCTCCTCTTAAAATTAGCAAAATTTAAATTAACACGAACATAGGACTAAAATCAAATATATTACCAATATGTTAGTTATGGATGAAATAAAGGGGAAAAGGAACATCATAGAATTCCTGAAAAAGGATGCGCGATGGGGCGAGATACTGCTTAATTGTATTACTTGGCCTTATGACTGCTAACATTTTATTTGATATCTTTCCCATTTAGGTACACCAGAAGAAAGCGACCAGAACGTCTTGCCAAAGTTGACCTTTCACCCCCAGCATGAAGTGCCTATTTTACGAGAGTGGTATTCTCTTCAACGTTATCCTAATGAACAGCAGTTGAATCAATTGTGTGAGCTGTTGAACTCTTCTGCCATACGTAAGGAGCGTGGTAGACCTATAGCCATTATCAATCTAAAGCTGTGGTGGACAAATGAAAGAGCCAAAGAGAAAAGACAGCTTGGAAGCAAGTATACGCAGCTATGATCAAGATAAGGCCAAAAAAACAAAAAGTTGACTTGCCCTTTCAAGGCCAGAGTCTGGGTCGGACGATCGGATTTTTTTAAATTTAAATTTTACAGGGAGATACTACACAAAAACACGTTTTAAAGAGAGAAAAAAAATTGATTTTTTTGTTGTTGATTTTTTTAATGATTTTTAAACAAGCAGATGCTACTCAAAAACGCGTTTTCATCTTTCTTTATTGTTGTGTGCTTCTTTCAATTTTTTTTTAATTTTTAAAAACTTTATTTCTTTTCTTTTTTTGAAAAAAAAAAAAAATAGCGACCCTAGATTTCCGAAAATTCGGGTCGGTCGGAAAGGGCAAGTCAACTTTTTTGTTTGTTTTGGCCCAAACAAGGTCATGTATGGAAGAAGGAACTAGAGAACTACCTGCTTGATTGGGTGACATTTAGGATGTGTCAAATATTGAGCCAATCAGAGAAATTGTTAGAACAATCACATTTACTCTTAACCCTAACTCTCCCAGGCACTACGATTCACGATGGCCAAATAAAAAATCTCCACGAGCATGATACACCGTTGATTCGATGATGTGTCAACATCCGAGCTGATATGTGGGTACAAAATAGCTGCCCGGGGCAACATTGCAGGCAGCTTTGGCACCCTAGTTAAGTAAAACACTGCTCCATTGAGAATAAGTTCTCTCAATGGAATGGGTAAACATTTCTGGTCGATTGTGTATGTTCTTTCAACAAACTGATGGTGAATTTGCCACATTTATATTGAAATCTCCCCACTATTCTCAAGTTAGTGGCTGCACATGAAGACAAGTGATTGCTACAATTGTGGTGCCTTTGGAAAAACGAACATATCAGCTTTCCCCACTAATATGTAACAGTATGATAATATCGCAAAACATTTCCAAACAGATGCGATTGAAAACAAAACTTTATTTGAGGCGTTATAAGTATCAGTATCATATGGCTCAAAAGCACCATTAACATTACAGTACTTCGCCGTATTGAATTGATGCCATAAGGGACGCACCATTAGATTTTCAGGGGGGTAGGAAGTTGGGTTCGGGGGGATTTTTTA
Organism: Ophiura sarsii; assembly: GCA_035610835.1. NCBI lineage: Eukaryota > Metazoa > Echinodermata > Ophiuroidea > Amphilepidida > Ophiuridae > Ophiura > Ophiura sarsii. Next base: position 8,174,868 of record CM069447.1, on the reverse strand, counting down.
TTATTTTTTGGCCGCCTTAAGGGGGGAATTTTTTTTAATGTGTTCATTCATATTGTATTGGTGGGTTAGATATTTTTTTTTTTACTCATCAGGGGGGTGAGGGGATTTTTTTTTTGGGGGGGGGGGGGCTGCTTAGAGGGGGAATTTTTTCTTCTTCCAAAATCTTCCTACCCCCACCTGAAAATCTAATGGTGATTCCTAACAAAGGAGTATGGTTGACCCACAGCAGTGATAAAACCAGGCCTGGAAATAGCACCCGCCCACCTGCCCATAATGGGTAACTCTTGCCTTAATAACATTAATGCAGCTGAACCTCATGCAGTTTGTGTTGGGGAATCACACACGCATCACATATACATTTCTGAACCACATCATAGTATTTGAATTTATATGTATACATGTATTTTGTAATATTATTACTATGACTTTTCTCTACTCCCTATACAGGGTGAGTCAAAAAGACTGCAATAGTGGAAAGAAGCCATTTTGTTTTCAAAACCAAAATGAATTTTAAAACTTTTTAAACGTTACAAGAATGATGTATTTAATCCTAACTTTGGGTGAAAAAATGAAGTCGATCGCCTTTTTCGTTTGTATTTGGTGACTCTCTTTGCTGCACAACCAAATTTACCTGTTTATCCACGAGCACAGTGATTTTTATTTGAAATGGCACACATTGCATTTTCATATTTGAATATCCTGCCAATAAAAAAAGGGAAAATTTCAGTTTTTTATTAAAATTTAGAACATTATACGCTTTCATTGCATGGGTACGATTATAATTGATTATGCTAACTCACATGTAAACAAGAAAGGATGCATCAAATTCCAATAACATCACAAATGAACTTAAGTTTCCAAATTTGAATGAGAGACACATTTTGCGATCTGAAGCATATTTTGGGTATCTCGTGGACAAACGTGTAAAATGGGTGCACTGGTCAAAAGGTTCACCAAAGACAAACGAAAAATGCGATCGACTTCATTTTTTCACACAAAGTTAGGATTAGTTACATCATTCTTGCAACGTTTAAAAAGTTTTAAAATTCATTTTGGTTTTGAAAACAAAATGGCTTCTTTCCACTATTGCAGTCTTTTTGACTCACCCTGTATACGAGGGTCATTCAATAAGTTCTACCTCCTACCCCATAACTTTGTTATTATATAAGCTAGTCTTGTGAAATATTCCACAATTGTAGTTTGGAACCTCAGCTACAAATTCATTATAAATTGATCCGAGTTATGTGTGTACTTTTCTAAAGATGAAGTGAAAACTTAAACTTAAAATGCTAATCATTTGGCCAATTCTAGAAGACAAAACGTACCTATTGGTCAATAATAACCATTCTAAATGTCAGATATCTCTTGAACAGACTATTAACAATAAAGCTGACTGATATCTTAGGGAAAAATACCCCCTCTGATTAGCCAGATCTAGATCAGGACAACCATTAAGTTTACCCCTCCCCTAGAAAACCCTGTAAAAGTCATATTTAATGTTCATAAGAACTAAGAGATCTTCAATATATAGGACTAAATGGATGGATTTCAAATCTCTCGAAGAAATAATTTTCTACTATTGACTACCTAATTGACTATTCTTAAGATTGCACGCAAGAAAAACTCATAAGTGATTATCATGTTAAAGATTTAACATACAAGGCATCACAGTGGCTTGACTTGTAACAATGACAATTTGATGGATTATCAGTATTCTAGTATGCCAAAGGTATATCAATACATCCGAGTTGATATTACATTATTTGCAAGCCTACAAGAGTCAATATTGCTTAATATCTCATTTATACTATTATAATGCTTTAATAATATTCAGATATCACTCATTGTTTTGCATTTGAAGTATTTAAAACGTGCTTTTATAGCTAACCATACAATACGTAAAAACACCGAAAAACATGTATTTATTTTTAATGTAATTTTCCGTTTCTGTTGTCCAAGATCACTCTCGGGCTTTGACCGCATCATAACAAAAGTAAAACATATATAATTTGTAATTTACAAGAAATGTGTAGCTATGATTTGGAGCTATGATCAAGACAAATTTCATGAGCCTGGCATTCATATTAGCGAAGTTATGAGTCAGGAGGTAAATCTTATTGAATGACCCTCATTTTATAGTAAAACCAGTATTACTTTCATTTACCATACGAGCAATAGCCACTGCAGTATTATATCTATATGTTTATAAGTTTAATTTTTTCCGGGGGGGGGGGGGGGGGGGGGGGGGGGGGGGGGGGGAGGGGGGGGGGGGGAGGGGGGGTGCACTCAAGTATAAAGTTTTACTCGCACATCTTTGTTTATTGCACCCTGCACATCGGCATGGCATGAATGATGTTTATCCTTGAACAAGCTGAGATTTCTAGGATTCCAATATTGAGGATTGAAGATTGAAGTTGTAATCATCCGTGTGAATCCACTCTCAAAAACTACCCTTAAGGGGGACTTAAGGAAGTTTTTTTGTTGAATTTTGTTAGTGCTGTAATTATTGAACTATGACTAAAATGTCTATAAAAGTACAATTCAATTTTTGATTCAATTTTTTTTTAACAAAGCTAACAAACATAAGTTTGAGTTTCAAATGCCCAAATCACTTGGTGATGATGTTAAGACACTAATGAAGGGACAATTTTTTAAAAACCTAATCCAATATTTTTTTGAAATATTGACAAAAAAAAGTGTAAAAAAGAAGAAGAAAAAATAAATAAATGTTTTTTGACAGTTTTTGGTCCAAATTTCCAAAAATATAATAAGGTTATAAAAAAAATCATCCCTTTATTAGTGTCTGAAATTAGCATATTATGAAGTAATTGTGTCATACAGTTTTGTTAGTAAATTTGTCCAATGATGACAAGTAAAGTGACTATTGGCCCAATTAACCCTTTGCGCGAATTTAGGTTGAAAAATACACCCTTATTCTTTGAATTTGGCGATTTCGATACCCTTAGCACAGGCCAGTGCAGGCCTGTGTTGTGGTTGAAAAAAGCACCCTTAATCCGCGTTTTCGTTCATGCGGATGATTACAACATTATACCTGACTGGTCCCCCAGAGAATTGTTCTCAACTCCCCACCATAGGCCTATTGTAAAACTAAACTGCTCACACAAAGTTAGGAAACTTTTTTTAATCAAGTATATTTTTATTATTTATTACCCTCTTGTATTATAAACGCTACATTAAAATGTATCAATCAAGTCAAGGTCAACTACCGCGATCACGAGCCAGGGACAAATTTCCCATAAAAAGTGACTATTTCCCTCTCAGCTCCTCATCACAGGGAAATAGTTCTTTTTTATGGGAACTTTTTTCCCTCCAGTGAAATAGTAGGGAAATAGTTCAAATATTTCATGTCACATGATGTAGTATCCACCAATCAAATGACAGGACTATTTGTATGTGTTATATAATAAACTAAAATTGGTCTATAAACATGTATTCTTTAGGTTAACATTCTCAGGAGTGTATATACATGAAAAACTCACTAAGGGGAGAAAAGAAAGGATGAAAGGGGTTTGACATTTATTTTATTCTTGTACCTCTAATGTGGACCAATTTGACATTCTTTTTTATTTTTGTACCTCAAATTTGGACCCATTTGCCATTCCTTTTATTTTTGTACCTCGAAATTGGACCAATTTAACATTCTATTTATTAATGTACCGTATCTCGAAATTGGACCCATTTGACATTCTATTTTTTTTTGTACCTCAAAATTGGACCAATTTGACATTCTTTTTATTTTTGTACCTCGAAATTGGACCAATTTGACATTCTACTTTTTTGTGTATCTCTAAATTAAACCAATTTTGACATTATTTTTGTACCTCAAAATTGAATGTCTTAGGCATCAACACTTGTAGTTGTAGTAAAGACCTATAAGTCATACACTTTGTTTGTAGAGTGACTTTCAATTATTTTTTGACCAAACAGGCTAGATGACCATTTGGATGAATCTTTGTGGCACGCACAATTCGGTACCAAATTTCTCAATTTCAACAAGTTTTCCCATAAGTGTTTGTCACCCACTTGATTGATAAAGTGAAAGGAAAAGGTGTACTTAAGGTCCCAGATACTGGACTGTGGCTTAGCTAGGATTTTTTCAGGGGGGGGGGGTGGGGGGGGTAAGATTTCCGAAATTTTTGTAAAGGTTGCCCTAATTTTTTTGGCAGTCAGCTTAGAAAATTTTTGAGGGGGGAGGGCATGTTTTACACCAAATGTGCTCGAAAAATGGTCCCTGTAAGTTGTCATAATGCCTATACACACTACATCCGGAGAAGGGGGCGGGGGCACAATAGGGCTTGGGGGCGGGGGCACAAAGGGCGTTTTTTAGGATTTTGTTCTTGTCAAGGGGGTGGGGGGGGGGGCATTGCCCCCTGTCCCTATGGCAGCTACGCCACTGGTACTAGCATCGTCCTATACTGGAACACCCAGTATCGTTCGAAACTGGTACGAAGTATACAAATATGTACCACTACCAGTATCAATACTGAAACATAAAAACGTTCCAGTATTGCTCGATACTTGAACACATTTACAATAAAATTGTACCAGTATCGAGCGATACTGTCTAATTTCATGTGTGCCAGTATCGTGCGATACTGGTATTATACCAGTATCCGGGACCTAAAGTCCACTTTTTCCAAGTGGAAATGTTTGCGCCAATATTACTTTCTAATTTTTTATGTATTATAAGTTGAAGTGCAACAAATAAATACTGTAAATCTAGAAATGTTTGCGAGTTTAAAATTTGAGGAATCTGCAATACTGGCCTAATTTCATGGCATGAAATTTTCGCAAATGTAGCTTTGGAATTACATCCTGTAACTTTGCAATGCACTACTGCTACAAGGTAGATTAGAAATATTCATGTCATGACATTTTCGCAAGGAAGTGCTCCTTGCGAAATTAAAATGGGCACAAATGTTTCTGGTTTTACAGTACATTCAAAGTACAGCTTGTTCCAACACATGTAGATTGAATTCAGTGATGTAACTAGGGTGTTGCATTTCTTTTATTTATTTTTTATATATTTTTTTTAGGGGGGGGGGGGGGGGGGGGGGGTGAGACAGGCCTGTGATTAGGAAGGGGGTAACTAACTATTTATTTGTTAATATACATCGTATAAATTTGAGTGTTAATTCAAGGTTTTGATATGAAGTTGTTGTTTGTTGATATATGCACATTTATTGAAATAAATAAACAATTGTTCGTTTAAAAGAAAATACCATTTTCTGACAAGTGTGTTTTGATCTAAATTTGATCCAATCTTTAGACGATCCGCCATTTGCGATGAGAGCCTCGAATTGGAATCATATTGAATAAAAGCATTGCACTCATTTCACAATGTCTCACTGCATGACCAGTCATATTGTGCAGAGAGTGTATGAAATAGTTCCATTGAATGCGGTCCCTCAAACAATGTAAATTCATGGCAGATTTCACATACTTAGTGTTAAAAACACCCTTTACTTCATAAATGCTTGTTACAGATCGTGCATAGAATAAAACCTGAGGACCTAACAATATATTGTCAGCAGAATACAACAAGTTTTTGAACTGAACATATTTTGGACTTTGGAATCGCAGCACATCATTATTATTTTAACCAAATTCTAAACAATAGGTTTCAACATAATTTAATTAAAGGTGGATGTTCCAATCACTTTAGCTTTTTTTTCTTCCATCAATATATTTTGAAAGAAGAAACTCCATATTTTTCTCATCATGTCTGTAGAATGTTTGACACAAGATATGTATCATATCGTCAGCCTGCTTCGATAATTGCCCAATTCATTTTTTCTAGTTCTTAAAAACAACAAAAGTATGAAAAGTGAGTTAGGCAATTATCGAAGCAGGCCGACGATATGTTGAATAGCAACATGAATAGTGCAGGTGAATTCCAACAGGAGCAGTAACTGTTGGATAGAATTAGGTTGGGGATATACCTTTAAGTAAAATGTGGCTTGTTATATGCCTAATCAGGGGTGGAACTTCAGATTTTTTTCAACTAGCCAGTCGGGCAGGTAACTCACAGAATTTACCTGCCCGACAAAAATTCCATCAGCCCAAGTTTTTTTCATAATATTTTGCAGAAAACAATTAAGAGCAAGACTACTTTTAAACTACAATTACATGTTTTTGTCTTTATTGTACGATGTTCTACTGTAACCCTAGCCCGTAACAGCTCTTCGTATTCACCATGTTCTTCAATCAAATACTCTCTTTAATCTCCTATCAACCTGATCTCCTCTATCATCATGACATACGATCATCTAATGATGAAATTACCCTGAACTTACTGTTACTTACACTTTCAGCTTCAAAAATGTTACCCGCCAGTCGGACGGGTACCTTTGTATCTTCACACAAAATGAAGACACAAAAGTTACCCGCTATGGGCGGGCGGGCGGGTCTTATTTCCATCCCTGTGCCTAATACAAGTTAATATGACCCATTTTAAACAAGTTTCATCATTGTACAATCTGCCTAACTCATAATGCTGACTTAGGCAGAATTGCATTTGTGCATTTATCAACACTTTTGATTGGTCAATGACTTAGGTATTATAACAGCATGTGCATAATGTAATGAAGTCATGATTTATGCAAAAAACTCAAATTCGCTGAAAAGTGAGTTAGGCAATTATCGAAGCAGGCTGATGATATATACATTGTAGGCCAAAATGCAGTGAATTACAGTCCAACCTCGGTTATCTGGACATGATGGGACCAAGCAATGGTCGGATAAGTGAAAAATCTGTCTGTCCTAAAGTGCTCAAATTGAGACGATAGAAGGGTACTAAATGAGGGGTAATTACAGTGACAATTTAAGCTCTAAACAGCACTACAAATATCAAAAGACAGCCTTCAAATGCTTCAGTGTATGAAAATAAGGGGTTTAGGCTGTAAAATACTTGTTTTCTTTTGGGATCATTCAGTCGAAGAACAGAGTTATCTGGATAAATGGGGGTCGGATAACCAATGTCGGACTCTAACTCTAACTTTGGATTACAACTCTTTTAATGTAGAATAGAAAACATCAATTTGAAAATCGGGCCAGTAATCTGAACACCCATACTTTTAACAATGTCAACAACACTATTGTCCACAAAATAAACAAAGAAAGAAAAAAGGTGTTAAATGGCATTCGTACACTCTTTGTAAAGTCGAACCAATCAGAAAGCAAAAACCTAAAATATGCAGAGTGCATTGAAAGTTCCTAATGCACTCAGCGTGTGCGCCGTTCAATGCGCGCACCACACGCTTCGTTTTGATTTAAATAATTTCACTCGAAACAAAAAATACCCATTATTGACATAATATCTAGGGCTCATAAACAAAAGGCCTCATCTGATGAGATTTTGGTATCAAAATGTTCAGAAAGAAATTCGCTTTCCAGTAACACACAGCCTGTCTCCATAACACAACCCCTTGCAAAGTTATAGCCAGTATCACAAGGCCTCATCTCCATCTCCCCAATGTGTTTAAAAAATCTTCAATAGGCTTTTTCTCAAATAGTCAAAATGGAGATAAGGCTTTGTGTTTCAGAGCCCTCGATATATTTGCAAGACACAAAAATGTTTTTTTTTATCCCTGACCATTTGTTTTTACTTGTATTATGAATATTTTCTGAGTTGCAATGAATCAATTGATTGGCCCGTCAGAGCTCTCTGTAGAGAGTTACCAGTTTGCTTTGTAATCTCACTCAGTTCATTAACTTTGTTAAAGTCTGATTGTCTGTTGGGCTATTGTTCACATTTGCTCTTTATAATATATACAAAAAAAATCAAAAAAATCATGCAACACCATGTAGGTGCAGCACTCAGCTGACAATTTGAACTTCCATATACTTCTCAAGCTCTTGGAAGTAAAACAAGTAATTACAGATTAGCCATGTACCCCCTAGATCTTTAATATCTACCCCCTGAACCATAAAGTAATCTCAATGTATGCATCAATCCTTTAGATCAGTATTCTTTGTGGATCTTTTGTTTCAGACAAATTATTAGCCCTCTGGTTAATCCATCGTGAGATTACTTGGATAATCCAACCTTAACTTGTGGATAATCCTTACTCTCCATGCAATTATTATAAAGGTTTGGGTGTAATATTAGGTACAATTTGGTTGCGGCTTAATTCAAATTACAAGCCAATCATATTTACAGCTCACATACCTCACCATACACAAATGTAATGCATGTTATAAAGTGTCATCATATTTTGTAATCTTTACCTAAAACATCAAGTCATCCTATTAATATAAACACTTTCCATGCGTTTTACCAAATACAAAACAGACCTTAAAGGTCTATCTCAAGGATTACTGAACCAATACAAGGCATGTTTGTACTTATTTTAATGTATTTCTCAAGGCGATTCCAAATATGGTAATTAAATTCAATATTTTTGATAATTTTGAAACATTTGTAAAATTTGGAACTGTTGCCATCTGCAGCGTGGAAATTGTTAATAGCCCGCCATAAGCATCAATGCAGCAAAATTGGAATCCTAATCTGAGATTAGATCTTTCAAATGCTGACAATCTTAACCACATAGTCAATATTCACATCTCTAAGTTACCATTTTCATTGGGTTTGTATAGGCATACAGGGTGTAGCAAAAGAGTGTAACAAAACCCCTAATTTATCAGGTAATACATTATGCTCATATTTCAATATTATAGCTTATACTTTAAATATCACATTTTGATATTATGAGTCTTTTCTACCCCCCATTTTAATTGGAGATTACATGCCAAGAAAGGTTTACTATTTCTAAAGAAACTACGGCTTAAAAAGCAAGACAAAGTATGATTAAAACTATTGCTTGACTGCTCAACACGTCCACCTGGTTTTAAAATTACTTGGTGGACATACTTTATTGTTGACAGTGTTTCCGATCAAAACTGGCATACTGATAGTCAAATTCCCCCGCAAGAAACTTGACCGGAAGTTGATTTGTTTTGTACATGGCCAGCAGTGAAGACCTCTGAGTGAATGAGTCCTCAGTGCTGGAAGTTCAGATTTGTTCAACCAGCCAGTTGGGCAGGATACTCACAAAAATACCTGCCCTACAGAAATTGTCACTTACACTGTGAGTTTGAAAACGTTTACCCGTCAGTTGGTCAGGTACTTTTGCATCTTCACCTGCCTGAAGCAAAAGTTACACGCTATGGTGAGATGGGCTGGGGCTATCCAGGCCTGGTAGTGTTGCCCCTGTTTATGATGGAAATAGCTTCTTCTTTATGAATATTATTAGGACTATTTCATATCACCAGCATCGCTGGTATCTTGGTTTTACATCTTTTATTTTATTTTTATCTATAAATTTATACATACACCCTATACAAAAATGTAACATCGCTGTTTTGTCAAACCTTGTATATCTCCATCTGGCCCTTCAGCATGTATAAAGTGATACTTCCTATGTATAACCATTGGGCAGTCTGCTCTAAACATGTTCAAGGATCAAAAACACATCCATCAAAACCTTGTGCTCTTGCCCCTGAACATGTATAAAGAAACACTTCTTGTGCAGATCAGTTGGGCAGGTTTACTTTATACATGCTGAAGGTCTGGAAAAACATACACGGTTTTGAGAGAACAGGGACAATAGTGCATTAATACAACCCTTCCAATCCAGCTCATTGTGTATTACATTATTTCATACTCTAATCATACTCCAATCATAATTTTGATTGTGTATAGATGCCACGGGCAGGGATCCAGTATGCAAGTACATGGCATGATGTGGCCGTTTAAAAAAATTTGTTTCTTGTCTAGAATTTTTTGGAGAGATTGTCAAGATTACTATTTTATGTCACCAGTAAATCATAGCATTATAAATTATAATAATGCTGACATGTTGGCACTGAGTAAGGATTTTTAAATATAAATATAAAGTTAAAACTCCTTTACAATTTGACTTGCTTGTTATTAGATAAAGGCATATTATGTGATCTTTTCCAGGGGGCGCCCTCTATTCATGATTTGTTTTAGAAAGTTTATTTTCTTGCAGATTTACACTCTAATCATAAATCATAAATCGAGTTACAGAGCCATACGATTCCCAATTACTTCAAAATCATGGTATTCGAGTGAATTTAGAGTGAAAAACAAACTGTCGTGCTAGCAGGACAGTTTATTTTCACTCTTTAAACCATGATTTTGAAGTAATTAAAAATTGTATCACTCTGTAACTAATGATTTATGATCAGAAATGTAAATCTGCAAGAAAATCTACTTTCTAAAAAAAATTATGAATAGAGGGTGCCCCCTGGAAAAGATCACATAATATAGGCAAAAAAACACCAAGTTTGTTTCTGGTAGGTGATCTGAAAACCAAGATGCAAAATGCAGGGTTTTTTATTCGAGGGGGGAGAATGGGGTGGGATGACTTTCCGAAGGCAACTTTCGCAATGAGCCGGGAGCCCTGAATACACAAATATACAGATCTAGATAAAAGCAACATGTTGATTATGATGAGGAAATGTTGGCAAAAAATGGTCCTGGCACACGCTCTGCAGGAGGGTGACAAGCTATTTTACGTCGCCAAAAGGAAATGCGCGCAGCCTACCGGAAACAAACTTGTTTTTGTTTTTCGCCTTAAAATACATTTTTTTAATATTTTTAAATTAATAACTAAAATTAAGAAAGAAAAGGTAAAACCCATCAGGAAATGTATCATTTTTGGTCATGTTTTTTATACTGGGTACAATTTGTGTTACATGTCCCTTTTTCCATAAATTAGGTTCCTTTTCCAGTTAATGCATTATATCTGAAAAAGTTTACATTTTAAGTTGGTAAAAGTATACATAAAGGGTTCAACAAAAGAAAGTATACCACTTTGTTTATTTCATTTTGAGTAATTTACAATTTGTTTTTGACCAAACAGGCTAGATAGGCATTTAGATGAATCTTTTAGGCATAATTTGATACCAAATTTGCCCCCGAACAACCAAGATAAACCATGATTAGCACCATTTAAAGGAAAATATCCCATTTAAAAAAGTCGCATTTCCAATACACAGCACGAGAAGATTTGGTTAATTTGTCCATGTTCTACCCATCCATAACATTCCTTTACATTCAAATCCTTCACCCATGCATCAGTTTACATTTGAATTAGCCCGCGCATTGAGGGATATGCGCGGTGATCAGTACGGGATAGATACGGCAGATGTATGTGTTAACAATTGGCCCTTTCTTCTCGTGCTGTGTATTGGAAATGCGACTTTTGAAAATGGGATATTTTCCTTTAAATGGTGCTATTCATGGTTTATCTTTGTTGTTAGGGGGCAAATTTGGTATCAAATTATGCCTAAAAGATTCATCCAAATGCCTATCTAGCCTGTTTGGACAAAAACAAATTGAATATTACTCAAAATGACATAAACAAAGTGGTATACTTTCTTTTGTTGAACCCTTTATTCTGAAAGCATATACTGTAATGGGGCGCGTGTGGTCCAGCGGATTCACCCTCGCTCCACAATGCAAAGATTGTGGGTTCGAGCCCCGTTGGTGCCAACGTGTTGTGTCCTTGGGCAAAGCACTTTACCGCACTTGCCACGCTTCACCCAGGTGTATAATTGGGTACCGGCATTAATTCATGTTGGGAAGTAAAACAGACTCGCTGTGCGGGAGGAGTGGCGAACCCCCCACAGCCAAGTATTACATGGGGAGTCTGGCCTAAACGCTAATGAAAGAGAGATGGGCACTCCGCGCGCGAGCTTTGCTCGGCACGAGTCTTTAATTTTTTTAATTTTTTTATACTGTAACGGATGCAAATAGCATACAATCAAGTTGATTATACTGGGTGGCCTGAAATTGTACAGGGTGTAACAAGCAAAATCTTCTAAAAAAGAAGGGTTTCAATTATTACTTCCACTATGTATATGAAGTGATGAGAGAAAAGTTCAGTACAGATTTAAAGTAGTTTAATAAAATACCCATCCAGACATATGCAAATTAAATTTCATTATGAATCTGAAATTCTACATACAGGGTGTCTACAAATTTGTTTATTTAGTTCCGGAAAAATGCTTCTATTACTACATGTATACAAAGACTAGTATTTTAACAAAATTCAAGTAGATTTCAAATAAAAATGCATCAATTACATGTACATGAACATTGATTGATTTTAAAAGTCACCCTTTTCTTATGTAAAGGTGTTAATTTTAAACATATAGGGTGTTTAAAACATTAATTTAGGTATACGTGATTATCTACAAATCATTAAATTGAATGAATTTAAATTTGCATCTGAAACATGATTTTACATTCCAATTTGAAGTGGCAAATGCTTAAAGTGGTACGAGTTTCATATAATGTTCAATAAAAAGGGGCCCTTTAACTACAGGGTGACTCAAATTTTCCCAATGGCACATGTTTAGTGGCATACAATTAATTGCGTTCATCCTTCTTGCACCTTCATGATGTGCAAAGCACATTCAAATGAACAAATTAGGTTAGTTTCCATAATGTTTGAACCCAGTATTCAAATTTCAAGAGTCTAATTTAAGATTGAATTATAAAATGTTATCGTTTTAAGTTGTATTCAACATATAGGGTGATCCAATGTTGATTGGCAAACTAGTAGTCACTAGTATCGTATCAACTTACTTTTCAAACTCAAGTTTGCACACTACTTGAAGACTTATTTACAAAGAAATGTTGCACAATATTTCAGCATGATCTTCATTGGCGAGAAGATACTGGTTATTGTTCCCTGGACGTAGGTCTACAGCACAGTATATCAGACTTGCATAGGGTATGATGGCAGTTTGCGAGTCTAGAGTAAAGATCAGGTCCTTCCTACATGAGGTTAATTACATATCTCCTTTTAATTTTTAAATAAATAGTTAAATTTATTTATTCAAAAGGGTACCTCAACCTTTCTATACTTTTAAAATGGACAGTTTGGTGCAGGCAAATGTTTGCATACATTCGGAAACTGCGACCAACTTACATTTCTTAAACAATTTTTTGAGCTTCTTAATGCTAATTAATGATTTCTTAATTAACTAATTATATTTTTAATTCAAATATGCTTCAATAATGTTGTTTTCAATATAGAATTGTACCAAGAGTGAAACCAGTGCATTTTATGTTTGCCCAATGTATATTGCACCATACTTGTTCAACTATGCACTCCTCCTCCTCCGCATACTCCTCCTCCGCATACTCTTCCACCCCTGACTAATTAGGTTTAACGAACTATTGTATTAACAGAACCATGGTAGTTTATATTTTTCTTTTTAAAATAAAGGCCAAATACTTTCTCATCAAAATAAGACCAAATTTGAGTATGTGTGATAAAGAATAGCCAAAATATATGCATGCAAAGTAATAATATGTAGTGCAAATGTAACAGATCCACCTCTTTTGGGTACCCAGTATAAAAAACATGACCTTTTGTTACTTGGGCCTTGAAAATGAAAACCTAATTTTAGTCTAAATTTAGATGACCAGTCACATCAAAAAAGACATGTTGTCGGCAAACACAGTTTTGAGATAAAGGCCAATTTTTTTGGGTAAAATAAAAGAAATTAACAGAACAAATATGCTTCTTAAAATCATATCTTGTGATTACAAAGTCTGATTGTCTTCTACATGGTATCATTTTAAAGCTTAAAATGTGTTCTTTCAAGTCATACCAATAACTCAGGCCAGCAACATGTTCATTTTGATGTGATAGGTCACATTATGTACAAATACTTATGAAACGTTGAACAAAAAACTCTTTCACTATTCATTATAGATCTGCTTCACAGATTTTCTTTATTCCAGCCTTCCAGGTTACCAAAGCCTGTCTCCACCTCCATGGAGCATTCAATTATAACATGTACAAATGTATGTGTCTACTGTAAAACCACTTAATTTCGCAAGGGATTTAATTTCACGAATTTCGCAAGGGATGTGAATTCACAAAATTAAATACCATGTGAAACTGACAAATTTGCATTGAAAGAAATCAAATTTCCAGATTCGCGAAATTAAATGCCAGCTTATATAGCAGTCATTTTAAATTTGTGAAATAAAGTATCCACAAAATTATAGTGTTTAACAGTAGGTTTAAAGCAGACAGACACTTACAGAAAATAGGGTTCATTGTACGACAGGCTGTCAAATAGCCAAAATAATGTCTTGGTAGGGTTGTCACTAAGCCGGTCGGGCGTAGCCGGCACACACGATTGCCGTCCGGCACTCTAAAAGACCTAAAAAACATTAAGAAGGCCTCTGGACCCCATGCCATGATCCACTGCACTTCGTTCACTACACCTACTTCGTTTGCTGTCAGTAAAATTAACCGGCACTAAATTTTGGCTAGTGACAACACTGGGTCTTTGGGTGATAACCTTGCAACATTTTACAGGAAAGGGGTTCATTCTTTTAAAGGGACCCTTTTTATATGAAGCTTATCAAGCGCTGTAACTTTTGAACTATAAATGTGATGTATATAATAATACATTTTTGGAGTCAGAGAAACCATTTTGGTATCAAATTTCACTAAAAATTCAGATAAAAAAAACACACCAAAAATCATTTTTTGGTTTAATGTATTTCGGACAACGTATGTAACCAAATCATATGATGATTTTGCAATTACTTTTTTTTTACCAAAAACTGATTTTGTTAGTTGTCCAAAAAACGTTGAGCCAATAAAGTTCTTTTTTGGTCAAAATTTAAAAAAGGGTTAGAGTGAAATTCTATACCAAAAGTGGATTCTCAGACTCATTTTCTTTACAATATATAGGGTCACGCGTTATGAACTCGCCTCCCAATAGGGTGGTGCCGTTACATTTTTTAGCTTCGTGCTGTCATTTTCCTCAAATATTTTTAAAACCACAAAAGCTATCTCAACAAAAATTGTATCATTTTAAAGCCCTAATAACAAGCTATTTGCCTGCCAAATGGCATTGGTATAGCTAATACAGAAAGGGAAATACAGCTGTTTGATGTTTGGGGACCAGGGGTGGTGCTGGAAGGGGTGCCGCTGGAAGGGGTGCCGCCTGTACAAACTCAATGGGGATAATCCCATGCTTTGTTCTTTTTACAATAACTAGTCATCCCCTAATGTTAAAAACACAATTTTGGTCCCATTTCAAAGGATATTTAGTAGTCTTTACGTATGTGGTTCAACAGACTTGTCAACTATTATTAACAACTAATTAATTATGGATAAGACAATGATCATCAGCTTTCTTCCTATTCGCTACACAGTCAAACATGAATAATCAGCCTCAATTTACCGGATTTATAAAAATGACTATAACAGAAAAAGTGTTCAACCTATGATAGCAAAAGTATACATTTTTGGAAAGCTTGTAACCAGAGGAATTCAGATATTCACTAGCCGGTATAATTACCATAACGACGTAGTAACTTTGACAAATATATATCATCTAATGGGTAATTTCATGAGGAATTCAAATATGTAACAAAAATAATGATAGGGGTAGGTATAAAAAATATATAAATCTCAAACTAAAAATTAAAAAACTCTGATATTTTCCAAACATACCATTTTAGTTCTTGGTCGTACTATAATTTTAATGGCATATTTGGTTTCCTCATGCAATTTCCCTTCAGAAAATGTATACTTTTACTACCTCAGGGGGTATACAAGCAAATATAAATGTGTAAAGTTAAAATCATGTCGCGAAAGCCAAAAACCGTGTGTAACGCGAAAGAAGGCGAGCTTAAAACACATGACCATAGATACTAGGGGGTACCCTCGCTACGCTCGGGTCCTCGCTAGCTGATGTATGATCTTAATTAGATTCCTGCAGGATAGCCAAATGGGCATTGATTATAGACAAGAGTTCAAAATTGTAGATAGCTGAATTATTTGTTCATTTGAAATAGACTTTGTTCATAGAAATCTGAGTTGTGTGCTATCTTTGAATCTCGAACCAAATTTCATTCCATTTTTGGCGAAACAATGTTGCAGTTATCCCATACACCCCAACATGTTGCAGATACCCCATATGGCAGTCGTATCCAGATTATCAAGTAAGAGAAACGCGGATGTACCCGCTATTAGATAGTGTGCAGTTAATAATCAAAGCGTATAGGCTATATCATGTATATTGTGATATAGCAATAGTTTAAGTCCTTGATACTCCAGCGGCCCTTAATACTAATATCAGTGCCTGTAATAATCCAGGGATCTTAATAAGACCTATACCCTAAATATTATTATAGGTAACCCAAATATTATTATAGGTAACCCAAATGAGACATGAAATAATCACTCACATGACTCGGGTATAGGTGTCTTACTCTTTTATAAGGTAGGTCCTACCCCATACATCCTTAAAATCCAGTTATCACACGTGCCATTCATGATTCCACACCCCATACTCCAGGAACCCCACGTGCCCTATATATAATAATCCAGACAGGTCTACCCATTATGTTCATACTATGTAGGCTTAGGATTTGAAAAGTGGGGTTAGTGAGGCGGCGGAAGATGGGGGGGGGGGGGTCGAGGGGTCGTGACCCCTAGATTTCACGAACATTTGTCAAGTCTCCCATAGAACACGTGTATTAAATAGGTTCGCGACGCCATTGGTTTTATTTAGTGGGGTCTTAAGTTTTATAGCCTGGGTCTTTTATAGTTGGCGGGAGGCGAGGTGTCACCATGATCACTTTGTACCCAGTTCAGTGAGCCATCCGTTTATTTTATTTTTCGGCCTATTGACATTAAATTATTTATCCAGTAGGCATATATGTAGGCCTAAAACGTAAGTGCAATTACCACGCATATTTTGCTCACACCGTTCCATTATTTTTATCAGGTCCTTGTCATTATTATAGACCTATACCTATTATGAAAGACATCACGGTTTTCTGGCCTATCCATATTTCTGCGTTGTGGCCCGCGTTGGGGATGGGTCCGCCATGAGATTTGAGGCACTGGCATGATGCATTTTTCCTGTATTACTGTGTTATCCTGGATGTAGGCCTACGGTTTGCGCCGGCCTTTGTCCCCAATTCCTTCAAAGGTTTTTTGTACTGTATACCCTGGCTATATGATTGACTTGTTGCTGTTGTCTCATCGTGCCCCGTTATCTTGTATTGTACGGTTCCACTACGGAGCAACGGATTCCTTGCTTTTACCAGTACCCCATAACAAATTACGCTTTGCGCCACTAACGCTTGTGCACCATACGGTTTGCGCCATTATACGCGTGTTCCGGTAATCTCCTGATTACGCGTGCGCCGGCAATCGCCCGATTACGCGTGCACCGGCAATCGCCTGATTACGCGCGCCCGACAATCGCCCGATTAAGCGTGCACTGCATCGCCATGGCGTGCCCAGCGTATACGCGGCGCGTAGCAATAACGTAGCAACGGGCTAAAAAATCCAAATTTAAAAAATCAAACATAAACTGGTTCGTCGTGGGACCCATACGCACTCGCACAGAAAATTTGAAGTCGATCGAAGGTGCGGAAAGGGGAGAACATCTCAGGACAGGAATCGGCAACTCCGTATTATATTATAGATATATTTGTATACATCACATTACTAGTTCAAAAGTTACAGCGATGGATAAACTTCACATAAAAAAACAAATTGTGATGCTTTCCAAAAAGGTGGGGCTTTGGGTGATTTCTTTAAAAAACTGGGAGATTTATTACAGTATTTTTAAAAACACTTCAAAAATATGGGTGGTCCTTTTCTAACAGCCAGGTTCAGAAAGGGGGAGGGTGTTTGCAGCCTTAAATAGCCAAATAGTCTAATAAGAATTATTGTAGACAAGTTCATTTGTATGTTGCATTTGGCATTTGCATCAAGTCTTAACAATAATAATAATAATACAAATATGTTAGCGCTATATAATTATATAGCGCTCTACAAACACTGTGAAAACAGAAGTACTCGTTAGCGCTATATAATTATATAGCACTCTACAAATTAAAGAACACAGCACTTTTACATATGTGACGCGATCAAGAGGAATGAGTCGGATGTCGGGGAATCCCAAATTGAGATATGGCCAATTCAAAATGGCGGCTTACATAAGTTTTGATGGAAATTCATGTATACAATTTGACATAACTTTGGAACAAAACGTCGTATCGACATGGGGTTTTCAGTTTCTGAAAGCTCTAGGTGTCTTCTTTAAAACTGTATTAAAAACTCATTTTCGACCAGGGTCGACATCCGACTCATTCCTCTTGGTCGCGTCACATATAAAACTTTAGAAGGAACACAAAATAAAAAATTATGTTGGAAACAAATAAGTTTTAAGTGCATGTCTGATGGCAGGCAAGCAAACAGATTCCCTCATATGCAAAGGGATCTCATTCCATAATTTGGCAGCAGCGATCAGGAATTATGAATCACTGGCTCTCTTCTTGTGGAACATATAGCCGGGTAGAATCCAATTAAGACCCGAGACGTTGCCTGCATTCAGATGTGTACCTGTTACCCTTTGAACTTGAGTTATTGGTGGGGGTCGGTAGGCCCACCCGAGTTATTTTCACGAATAATGGATAATTCTATGTTTAGCAATTTCCCTATCTTACACCCTCTGATTGATCGTTACATTGTGATATACTGCCCTCTATCATCGTAATAATATGATATTCGTAATAAAAAATCTATTTTTATCAGCTTTATTCTGTTTTTTATCGCCAAAATTGCTATTCATAACCGTACTGCAATACATTACTGTATACCTGAGAGTTATCTGCGCAAACATATTCATCCCATTTTGTGCTATTTTTGACAGTTTTCTTCAGCAAATGACATCAAAACACAACATAAACCTGCTGCGGAAACAAGGCATCTGACATCGGGTAAACATCACATGATTTGAAAGTCATATGACCAGTCAAAATCACCTGTTCAAAAGGTCTATTTTGCGGCCATTCTGGTTCGAAGGGTTAATAGCAAAAAAAAGTGGTAATTGTTTGTGCTTTGCCGATTTATAACGGTTTTGCATGTTTTAATATGAGTGATTTGAAGCTTTATTACATAGACCTATCGCAAAAGAAAAAATAACTATATACAGGTAATAAATGGGCTTTTAACTCTAAAAATAAATATCCTACCTAAAAATATTAAATTATGAAGTTGTTGAGAAATTTATCTTCTTTAATATGAGATACTGCACGCTAGGATTGGTTGAATATTGAAGAAGTGACAATCCAAAATGTAAGGTTAAGTCACAATTTCATTTTCACATTTAACTTTTCAACACGGGGAGAGTATGACACTGACAGGTAGCGTGTGTGTGGCGTATTGATCCATCGGAACAATATGGCAGACTATCCAACCTGCGCATGCATCCCGAATTGCACTACCGGTAATCGATACCCGTAGCTGGGTCCGTGTGTAGAAAAGAAAAATTTGAAAATGAAAATCGGACTTCACCTTATATTTTGGAGTGTCACTTCCTCAATAATCACACAATCCTAGCGTACAATATCTCATATTATTAAAGAAGATAAATTTCTCAACAACTTTATAATTTAATATTTTTAGGTAGGATATATATATTTTTAGAGTTAAAAGCCCAATTATTACCTGTATAGTTACTTTTTTGATGACTGAATAAGAACTGTGTATTATTATTATCTATTATTATCATTATTATTAGAGATCTCCCAAGAGACTTTACTGTCCTGTCACAGATTTAAACCAAGCTTTATGTTGCTCAGCCTTGTTGCCCTTACTACGAGGATGCTGGGATTTACGAGATGCATTGTGGGTATCAGTCTGTCTGTCCACACTTGCTCTTGAATTGGATCGTTGCCAAGAACCTTGTGAAAATTTATCCTCTCGAGGACCCTCAACATCCCATTTGCGCGAGTGTTCGGCACGATCAGTCTGTCTGTCCACACTTGCTCTTGAATTGGATCGTTGCCAAGAACCTTGTGAAGTTTTATCCTCTCGAGGACCCTCGACATCCCATTTGCGCGAGTGTTCGGCACGGCTGGACGAAAATGTTGTGTCTTGCTGGGGATGTTTTGATCTATGAACATGACGCGTTACATTCGGATGCAGTCCAGTGTGTTTCCTCTTGGGGACGTGATTGTCCAACGCCAGCCTAATATCACTGTGTGTCTTCATGTCCATTAGAATCTTAGTAACGACATCCAGCGTAAGACTCTTGTGGCTCTGTGTCCACTGTAGACACTCAGAGAGTGGTAGTCTACAATGCTCCACTCCTAGCATCTTAGCCTGCGCAAGAGACGCACCGGTCTCGCCACCACTAGTGTCTACGAGGGCGCCGATAACATACACCTTGTCAGGATCGTACGCCTTAAACAAGTTATTAGAGTCTGGAGTCAGGTACACAATATCTTCCCTAGGGAACACGTCAAGCAATCCTTTACTGGTTACATCGATCATAAGCTGATCATACTTCTCATTATACACCGCCTTCATTTCGCGCTCTACAATACCGCCACCGCTGAAATTCGCCCAGTGAAAGTGAAACGGGTCATCTGCCTTCTTGTTCATGGAATACAGGTGGCTTAATTGGATCACAAGGTGTTTGATTTCACGCCACGTCATCAGCGACTCGTACGTAAAATCAAACGCTATCCGTGACCCATACCGAATCCCCATCGACAGATTCCAATTGTCATACAATTGAAAATGAGGTTTAGCTATCCTGCGGAGGATTCTATTCTCAGCTGGCCCATACACCTCCTCCTCTTCCTCTTTCCCCGCCTCAATCTCGCTGTTCTTCGCTTCCATCTTATGCTTCTTATCCTGTTCTTTCGTGTACAGTTTCTGAAGATACCGCGGACGTTTGTTGCCACTCAATGTTGCCAAATACGCCAGCTGCTCTTCTCGGAAATTCTCCGGCACCGGGTATCCCATCTCTCGCTGCTCATCGAGGCGCTGACGTAATTCCTCTAACTTCTCGGGACTAACGTCACCATTTGAAAGGCACAGAGAACGGTTTCCGTGTTGCATCCCGACGATTGGATTCTGGGGTATAAATAGAATTAAAACTAGAGATAATTGTGATCTTAGATCACGGATATTAGTCGAGGGCTTTGACCTTTGACCTTGCTATATGTTGTCAAAGGGCAATAACCTTAAATTGTACTATATTTGATAATTGTTTTTATAAATGTCAGCCCTGAAGTAGTTTAAAAAATGCATTTTGAACCCTAATGACCTTTTCTTGACCTTTGACCCCAAACTTATAATTGACTTTTTTTCTTGGCTTATCAATGCGCACAAGAAAAAAGTAGTCCGGTCAAAATCAGAGCATGTCTTCAGTTTTACACCTGTATAGTTCAATGACCCCTAGTGACCCCGTTTGACATGTCACTTTTAATGGAGAAGCACCCTATATGAACATGGATAAGAGGAATCTTTTGACAAATTCTGACAATCATCGGTCATTTCGTCTCGGACAAGTAGTATTTTGAGTGCGCTGAGTGAAAATGTACATTTTGACCCCTAGGGACCTTTTTTTGACCTTTGACCTTAACGGTATGATTGACTTTTGTTCTTGTCTCATTAATGCCCACATAATAAAAGAAACCCGGACAAAATCGGAGCATGCCTTATATTTTCCCTCTGTAAAGTTCAATGACCCCTTGTGACCCCTTTTGACATTTCACTTTTAGTGGAGAAGCACCCTATATGTACATGGATCCAAGGAATCTTTTGACCAATTCTGAGTATCATCAGTCATTTTCCCTCGGACAAGTAGGGTTTTGAGTGAATGGAGTAAAATTTACATTTTGACCCCTAGTAACCCCAAACATTTTTCGATTTAAAAAACCGAACTATTATATATGCGTACGGTCTAAAGGAATATGTTGGCCAATTCTGACGATCCTAGGTCATTTCACTAAATTGCAAATGCGTTTTAAGTGAAAATCACCTTTTGACCCCTAATTTTTTTTTTGTGACCTTTGACCCCTTATGCTTTACAACCTGAGTAGTGGTGCACATAAGGGTACTTATGACCAAATATGGTCAAAATCGGCTCAATGGTTACAGAGCTATAGGTCCCATGACGGAAGAAAGAAAGAACTAGAGATAATTGTGATCTTAGATCACGGATATTAGTCGAGGGCTTCGACCTTTGACCTTGCTATATGTTGTCAAAGGGCAATAACCTTAAGTTGTACTATATTTGATAATTGTTTTTATAAATTTAAGCCCTGAAGTAGTTAAAAAAACCATTTGAACCATAATGACCTTTTCTTGACCTTTGACCCCAAACTTATAATTGACTTTTTTTCTTGGCTTATCAATGCGCACAAGAAACAAGTAGTCCGGTCAAAATCAGAGCATGTCTTCAGTTTTACACCTGTATAGTTCAATGACCCCTAGTGACCCCGTTTGAAATGTCACTTTTAATGGAGAAGCACCCTATATGAACATGGATAAGAGAAATCTTTTGACAAATTCTGACAATCATCGGTCATTTCGTCTCGGACAAGTAGTATTTTGAGTGCGCGGAGTGAAAATGTACATTTTGACCCCTAGGGACCTTTTTTTGACCTTTGACCTTAACGGTATGATTGACTTTTGTTCTTGTCTCATCAATGCTCACAAAATAAAAGAAACCGGGTCAAAATCGGAGCATGCCTTATATTTTATCCCTGTAAAGTTCAATGACCCCTAGTGACCCCCTTTGACATTTTACTTTTAGTGGAGAAGCACCCTATATGTACATTGATCCAAGGAATCTTTTGACCAATTATGAGTATCATCAGTCATTTTCCCTCGGACAAGTAGGGTTTTGAGTGAATGAGTAAAAATTTACATTTTGACCTCTAGCGACCCCAAACATTTTTCGATTTAAAAAACCGAACTATTATATATGCGTACGGTCAAAAGGAATATGTTGGCCAATTCTCACGATCCTAGGTCATTTCAATAAATTGCAAATGCGTTTTAAGTGAAAATCACGTTTTGACCCCTAGTTACCTTTGTGTGACCTTTGACCCCTTATGCTTTACAACCTGAGTAGTGGTGCACATAAGGGTACTTATGACCAAATATGGTCAAAATTGGCTCAATGGTTACGGAGCTACAGGTCCCAAGGCGGAAGAAGAAGAAGAACTAGATCTTGCTCCGGTCTAAGACCAGGCTACCTTGATTTTTTTATGAGAAAATGATCCCTAGTGACCCCTTCTTGACCTTTGACCTGATAAAAATGATAGACTTATTTTCTTGGCTCATCAATCCAAACAAGATGCAACAAACCCGGTGCAAATCGGACCATGTCTTAACGTTTACCCCTGTAAAGTTCAATGACCCCTAGTGACCCTATATGACATGTCACTTTTAATCGCTGAACACCCTATATGTGCATGGACCCAAGGAATCTGTTGACTAATTATGAAGGTCATGAGTCATTTCCTCTGAAACAAGATGCATTTTAAGTGATCGAATTGAAAATTAACATTTTGACCCCTAGTGACCCCAACTATTTTTTTGTTATTTTAAAAACCGAACTATCATAGATGCGTACGGTCATAAGGAATATGTGGACCAATTTTGGTGATCCTAGGTCATTTCACTAAATTGGAAATGAGTTTTAAGTGAAAATCACCTTTTGACCCCTAGTGACCCCTGTGTGACCTTTGACCCCAAACCGTGAACACCCTATATGAAGGTCTGGTGTGGGGGTCCTACTGACCAAGTCTCGTGATTGTAGCATGTAAACTGTAGGAGGAGATGCATTTTGTAAGTGGGTTTGAGGAAAGAAGATGATGAAGAAAGAAACGGTAGAGATACAGAACCTCGATTTTTGGAAAAAAAATCAAGGTAATACCTGGATTTTTGAAAAAATCAAGGTAACAAGTCCGATCAAAATCAGAGCATGTTTTTACATTTTGTCCCTGTAGGCCTATAGGTCAATGACCAATAATGACCCTTTCCTGACCTTTGACACAAAGTTCGTGTTTGACGGGATGTTTGACTGTTTTTCTTGTCTAATCGAACGACTTATATGCAACAATTCTTATTAAAATCAGAGTATGTCTTAAATTTCATGATTTTTATAGTTCAATGACCTCTACTGACCAGTGACCCATATGAAATGTCACTTTTTATTGCTGATGGTGTATTTATGAACATGGACCCAAGGAATCTTTTGACCAATTTGGATGGTCACCAGTCATTTCCTGAGTGAAAGGAAGCATTTTGCTCATTACACATGCAGACTCATACTGAAGACAAGCCATACCAATGTGAATGTTGTCAGAAATGCTTTGCTTGGAAGAATAGGCTGACATTACATATACAGACGCACCCTAAAAGAGAGGTCATAAGTGTGAATGTTGTAAGAAATGCTTTGCTCATTAGAGTAACGTCCTGACATTACACATGAATACAGACTCATACTGAAGACAAGCCATACCAATGTGAATGTTGGCAGAAATGCTTTGCTTGGAAGAGTAGCTTGTAAAAACACACATTAAAGAAAAGCCTTATCAATGTGAATATTGCCAAAAATGTGTTGCAGGTTGACCTGTTTATTACACCGACCTTACACATAGCTGAAAATGGGAAATCATATACAAAAATAAATTCTGGGTATATTTGAGGCCATGTTTTGGCCATTATTTTCCCCCTAAACAATGCATAGGGCTCGTCTATGGTAAATATGATCTTGCTCTGACTTTGTGGCATGATCCTTTTACAATAACAACATGCGCAGGTTTCATGAAATAGCATGAATTTGTAATATTACCTGATATTTCCCCCCAAATATTGTATGAAATGACTGGTAATCATTGAAAAAATGAATAGTAGCTTTCGCAGAAATTGATGGTAGCGGAAATTGTCATTTTTCTCTTCGTCTTCCTCTAATAGAAAATAACGCAGGAACCATCTGGAGCAGAATAAAATGTGAATAATAGTTATGAACCGTTCATTATTTCTACCGGAGGGGAGGGGGGGGGGCACGAATCAGGGATGGTCATAAGAATTAAAAGGGGTTATAATTTTTTTAGGAAATTAAAGGGGGGGGGGGTCATAACTTTTTGGTACTAATATTTCATAACTGACTGCTTGCCCACGCTGACAGCATGCCTGACAGCATGCATGACCACCTGACATGCCCATGCTGACAGGGGTCATAACTTTTTTTTCTACATTCCAGAGGGGGGGGGGGGGGATCTTAATATTGTAAGTATTTAGGGAAGGGGGCGGGGGTCATTTTTTGTTTTGTTGTTGCTTTCTATCAGCTACGCCCCCACCCTGGCCTCCCCCAAGAGAAATAAGGAACGGTCCTAATTGCATTGCTTTTTTATGAGAAAAAGAAATGTTGATCAAGTTTCGATGAACATGATGAAGGAATGATTCTATTTAAGAAAATGTTTAATTGCATTTTTGCATTCTTATAATAAAATATTAAATAACCAATCTAGGTAATCTTTTAATAAGATTATGTGTTTCGATTTTGCAATGGTGTGTGCAGAATCATACAATACATCGAAATCTGACTATAGGCCTACATGATCAAAAAATAAAATAGGAGGTTGCGCCACAGGGGCCAGGTGTCGTGTTATTTAAAATACTACAGTAATCCTTCAAACCTTTATCTGATTCTAGTTTAATGAACGACAACTGATAATATTATTTTGTTTATAATGTTTATGAATTAATATCATCCGCGTAAGCAAAAGATCAACTTTCCCGCGATGGTGAGCTGTGTCTGCCGAGCTACTGATGAAGTAACGGGTCTCCCGAAGCAAGCGGCCTACCGTTTCGCTTGCGGCGGCATAAATTTGCGTGATGAAATCCAAAGACATTTTCTTTTTCAGGGCCGTCTTTCACGGACGATAGCTCTAAAAAAATCATTTTTATGTACTTGAAACATCATAGATTTATATTATTTGTGTCTTGAACATTGAATCATTTAACATACCGAAATTTGAGGCTTATACTAGCATCATTTCTCAGTTCATCGATCACTTTCATGCGGATTCATTATATCACGGCACTGTATTTGAAATGGTACCCGGTCAACTCGATGTTTGGTCAAGTCGACCGTTACGTACTCGACAGTTAACCGACCTCACGTAAGAAACTAGACGATAAGACAATCCAACTCGAACGATATACCCGACGATTTCACGGCCGAATTGACTGAAAATCGGTTATCATGGCCCCATGGTTCCCTGTACAGATGCGTTTGGCTCATTCCATGTAAATTCCCCAAAAAAATAAGGCACTGCTATTATAGGGGTGCGCACCCAATGGGTACGTGTACCATTAATAGAAGAGCCCGTTGTGTGGAGCCCATTGGTACAGGGAACCAGCATTTTCATGACGTAGAATCTTGAGAATCGTGACATTTTATTAAAAAGGCTTGAAAAGTACCATTTTGACCCATAGTGACCCCAAATAGTTTTCAATTTTAAAAACCGGAGTAGAGTATGTGAGTATGGTCATAAGGAGAATGATGACTGATTCTGGTGATCTTGGGTCGTTTTGCTAAGGAGCAAAAGCACTTTAAGTAAAATCACGTTTTAACACCTAGTGACCCTTGTGTGACACTTGACCCCAAACCATAAACGTCCTTTTTGAAGGTCATGTAGAGCTTTCTACTGACGAAGTCTGGTGATTATAGCATCTAATTTGTGGATTTTATAGATGGTTTGCCAGAAAGATTTTCTGGCAACCAAAAGTTTTTGTTTATGACCCCAAGTGACCCTAATGACATGTCACTTTTAATCGCTCAAAACCCTATATGAACATGAACTCAAGGAATCTTTTGACTAATTCTGACGGTCATCAGTTATTTCATGTGAGACTAGATGCATTTTGAGTGAAAGGGGTGAAATTGACATTTTGACCCCTAGTGACCCCAACTATTTTTTATTTCTAAAAACCGGAGTATTGTATATGCGTATGGTCATAAGGAATATGCTGACCGATTCTGACGATCCTAGGTCATTTCACTAAATTGGAAATGCGTTTTAAGTGAAAATCACGTTTTGACCCCTAGTGACCCCCCTGTGACCTTTGACCCCAAACTGTGAGGACCTGTAATGAAGGTCTGGTAGAGGGTCCTACTGACTAAGTCTGGTGATTGTAGCATGTAAACTGTAGGAGAAGAAGCATTTTGTAGAACGGTTGCAAGAAAGAAGAAGAAGCAGAGGAAACAACCGGCAGAGATACAATACCTCGATTTTTTGAAAAAATCAAGGTAAGAAAGAAGAAGAAAGAAACAGGACGAATACAGTATATTAGTCGTTTCTCGACTAATATAAAGAAAGAAAGAACTAGACATGACCTGTGATCGGAGATCACGAATATTAGTCGGGTGTGTTACATGTTAACTCCTTCGAGTGGTAAATGGAGTTAATAAATACAGTTGAACCCCCTAGTGACCTTTTCTTGACCTCTGACCCAAAACTTGTAATTGACTTTTTTGCTTGGCTGATCAATGCGCACAAGAAAAAGGTAGTCCCGTCAAAATCGGAGCATGTTTTAAGATTTTCACTTGTAAAGTTCAATGACCTCTAGGGACCCCGTGTGACATGTCACTTTTAGTGGAGAAGGACCCTATATGAACATGGATGAGAGGAACCTTTTGACTAATTCTGACAATCATAGGTCATTTCCTTTCGGACAAGTAGCATTTTGAGTGAATGGAGTGAAAATTTACATTTTGACCCCTAGTGACCCCAAATATTTTTTGATTTTAAAAACCTAACTATTGTACATGCGTACGGTCAAAAGGAATATGTTGACCAATTCTGACGATCCTAGGTCATTTCACTAAATTGCAAATGCGTTTTTAGTGAAAATCACGTTTTGACCCCTAGTGACCTTTTCTTGACCTCTGACCCAAAACTTGTAATTGACTTTTTTGCTTGGCTGATCAATGCGCACAAGAAAAAAGTAGTCTTGTCAAAATCGGAGCATGTCTTAAGATTTTCACCTGTATAGTTCAATGACCTCTAGTGACCTCGTGTGACATGTCACTTTTAGTGGAGAAGGACCCTATATGGACATGGATAAGAGGAATCTTTTGACTAATTCTGACAATCATAGGTCATTATCTCTTGGACAAGTAGTATTTTGAGTGCGAGGAGTGAAAATGTACATTTTGACCCCTAGTGACCTTTTCTTGACCTTTGATCTTAACGGTATGATTGACTTTTGTTCTTGTCTCATTAATGCCCACAAAATGAAATAAACCCGGTCAAAATCGGAGCATGCGTTATATTTTCCCCCTGTAAAGTTCAATGACCCCTAGTGACCCTGTTTGACATGTCACTTTTAGTGTGGAAGGACCCTATATGAACATTGATCCAAGGAATCTTTTGACCAATTCTGAGTATCATCAGTCATTTTCCCTCGGACAAGTAGGGTTTTGAGTGAATGGAGTAAAATTTACATTTTGACCCCTAGT
The DNA here is from genome assembly GCA_035610835.1 of Ophiura sarsii. NCBI lineage: Eukaryota > Metazoa > Echinodermata > Ophiuroidea > Amphilepidida > Ophiuridae > Ophiura > Ophiura sarsii. The sequence goes on along the minus strand of CM069447.1, from coordinate 8,146,482 downwards.
GACCCCAAATGATTTTTAATTTTAAAAACCGTTCTTTTGTACATGCGTATGGTCAAAAGGAATATATGGACCAATTTTGACGATCCTAGGTCATTTCACTAAATTGGAAATGCGTTTTAAGTGAAAATCACGTTTTGACCCCTAGTGACCCCTGTGTGACCTTTGACCCCTTATGCTTTACAACCTGAGTGGTGGTGCACATAAGGGTTCTTATGACCAAATATGGTCAAAATCGGGTCAATGGTTACAGAGCTATAGGTCCCATGACAGAAGAAGAAGAAGAAAGAAGAAGAAACAGGACGAATACAGTATATTAGTCGTTTCTCGACTAATATAAAGAAAGAAACAGGACGAATACAGTATATTAGTCGTTTCTCGACTAATATAAGAAGATGATTGAATTGAGAGTAAAATATCATTTACATTTTTAAATGTGGAGTGTGATGCTGAATTTGTTCCCTGATACACTAACATATTGTCATTGTTCTGTCAAAACCTTGTATCTTCATCCAGCCCTTCAGTATTGTATAAAGTAATACTTGTAGGCCTACTGGAGATACACCTAGCACAAAAAGTCCCTGAAATGAATAATCTGAGATATACATTTCATGACCAAATTTTTTCTGTGTAGTTTGATACCTCATTCATAAAAATCAAGTGGATATTGTTGATGTTATGATTGTTTAATCGTCCACAACTACAAAAACAATTCTTGCACTTAAGTAATTCAATGGGATATCCTTGCTTAGTGTGTGATTACGCATTGAAAATGTGTGTGTACCGACTCCCTGGCCATGCCTGTTACCCATTCATCCCCATACCGGACTGGTTGAGATAGCACACAGTGGACAATACAAATTAATGATATTCCATAGGAAACCAATTCTAGTGCAACTTTGGTGTTGTTACTTTGTTATTGAAATCATCATAACTTCAAAAGTATCAATTCGGTCTTTATGAATGAGGTATCAAACTATGGATAAGAAATTTGCCCATTTAATGTATCTCAGATTTTTGTTAACGATTAGCGCCTGGTCAGAGTTGTTTTGTACTAGGTCATTTAATATACATGTACAATACTCTAAAACATCAAGAAATGTACCATACTTAACTTTCCAAGTGGCCATTAGTTTTACCATGTATACAAAACAGATTTTTCAGAAACATTTCCCATCTGACAAAGTCTATCTCAAGAATTACTGAACCAATAGTAGGCATGTTTGTACTTATTTAAATGCATTTCATTGTGGTGATTTCAAGGTATACGTAATTTAATTATTTTGACCGTGTGGTTAACAGCGCGTATTCAGAACTTGAGCTGATCGGTTAGACACTAGGACAAACCAATTTTGCACACGTTATCTTTAACGTTCCATATCTCATAAACAAAATGAGCTAAGTCTTAGATTCTTGGCTCAGTAATGCTCAAAAGCCTCTGCTTTGATCAAATGTAAAGAAATTTACCAAATTTTATTAGTAAGTAGCTAAAAATGGCTGCCAAAAATGGGTTATAACCACTTTGTATATCAATAAATGCACTCTGTAAAAAATTTCCCTTTGGTTGCTCCAAAACATTACCCACCATCCTCGGTTGCTGGATGAGTCGGTGGAAACTTTGCATCTGTAACACATTAGGAGTTGCAAACCTATGTGTATGTATTCCTGTAATAACACAGCGCCCTCTATAGATGATGGTTCTAGCTGGGATACGACGCAGCACGGATGTCCATGTGCCGATCATGGTGTATGGATGGATGGTGATTATTTGTTAAACGCGACGGGTTATCATCGTTGGTATGAAATCTGCAAAATAAAATATACAGTAAAAGGACATTATTTTACAGATTTGTTTAAAAATTATATCTTTAAAAAGGTTTTTTTTTTTTGAAGCCTTGACGATATGATATCAATCCCGCCTTTGATATCATTGATGTTGTTAATTAGCTTTCATAGATTTCCAAGAATGATGATTGAAACTTGGCTTCCATATCTCAGATGTCTTAGTTAACAGCAATTAAATCGGGGTGGGGTGGGGGGGGGGGGGGGGGGGGGGGGGTATCGTACTTGGTCTCAAACGAAAGAGAAAGTTTTTTCACTAAAGGTCATGACCTTTTATCTCAATTTAACATATTAACCAGGGGTGTGCCAGTGAGCTTGCCGATCGGGTCCACTTTTAAATGAAAATTTGGTCAGCATAGAACTGGTGGCGCTATACTGATCAGGCGTGATTGTAGCAGACGACACGACGCTGGCCACGCGTCTCTCAGACGACCCAATTATGTCAACGGGAGTGCACTATTTTCGAATTATTTTTAACAGTCATCGCCCGGTTTACGATGACAATTCTTCTAATTATGATGAATTTGTCAAAATGATAAGATTAACATTCGCGATTACGTGTTATTCACCTTATTTATTACGTATTCAACATTTAGGTTTCGCGTGGCCACCGTCGTCTGTGTAAATCCTCAACGCCCTCAAACCTATGCTGACCAAATATTACGTTAAACCTGGTTAAACACTGTTAAACGCGTTCAACGCCGGTCACCGACACATTCCGATGATTACCATAATTTATGTAATTTATGCAAACGGCCCCGTTTTCGCTACGTGTGTTAGTATAGGACTTTCCTATCCCAAAATTAATAGTATCCCTGTATTAACCTTCACAGTACAACGCTTTGAAAGTAGTGCCATGTGATACGAAAAAAGAAAGAAAAAAAGATGGCGCCATCCATGTCACTTTCTACGGTGTCGCGAGAAGCATATTTTTCAACATTTTTTTTCAAGGACTTAATTTTTACTTTCAAGGAAATATTGGTATGGTTGGAAAGATATATTCTTCTTCCTACTAAAGATTTGTTCGTTGGTTGATTTGACCAAAAGAAAGTGTTTTTACAAGGTAAGCAAGTACCCTTACTTTCACACAAAAACAGATACAAATTACGAATTGGCCGTTTCGCTGGACTCCCTACTTAGGCTACTAGCTCTGTTTCATAGTTCTCATACGTCGTGATACGACTCAGTATGAGAGCTATGAAATGAAAGCATATGTTCGGACGTCGGCGATTTTCGTTTCTAGTTTGCCTATTTCTAGAACATACCTGGGTTATGCATGTGCTATGTACTGTTATTGCATCCTATATAAATTTTCAGCTCCATAAATGCTACTCAAAATGAAATATTAATGATATAAAATCGGCCCTAATCACAGCGAAAATCAAGAACTCGTAGCAGAAGGAGGTTCCGATATGATGTCAATTTGCGGTAATTTACGATCGGTTCCGAATAGTTTCAATTAGTCTCGTTCCACGTTTGACACTCCTCATGGGTGTACGCGTGTGTGTAAACATAGTAAATCACTAGGCGGACAACCAATATTATGAATGCGATTAGTACAACAAATCATACTTAGGGATATTTGTCATCAGTTGGTATTATTCATCATAGGGTATTTTGCATGTTTCACTATCTGTCCCCATCCTAAGTATGACTCCTTCTAAATATGATTTTTGTGGTAATTTCTGTATCGCTTACCAGAGCTCAAAAACACACTTCTTTGTGCTTGTTCTTATCTACTCTTTCTCATCTATCTTGCCATTCGTTTAACATTTTGTACAAATGCACTATTCCCTTGAAATTTAAAGCGAAATTCTAATCCCATTCACTTTACGGCACTCGCGATGTTTATCGAAATCGGCGCCATGTTTGATTTAAATGAATAGTCTCATATTAATATTTTCGTTAGTTCGTAATGGTGTGCGTAGCGTATATTAGTGGTGTAAATTCTAACCGTTTATCCGTTTAAACGCTCGTAGGGCGTTTAAACGGTTACAGAATTTGCTAAACGGCTAAACGTAAGCCCTAATAAAATTTTAAAAGTCTGACTAAATTTTAGGTAAACAAGTAAGCTTACTCGTAATTCTCATTCCATACCAACCATTACAGCCTCATTTGTACCAAATATAAATACGATAACGTTTCTAGAAATAAATTCCCAAAAAACCCCGGTCGGAACGGCCTTGTTGTACCAAGTATGTCAAAATTATTACGATAACGTTTCTAGAAATAGAAACCCGGTAGAAATCAACCATGGCCTTTCATACATGCATTATATCGATATTGTTAAACGACTGAGGATTTAGACTAAGAATAAAAATGGCGGACTAACGAAATGTGACGATCGCGATCGCAATGAAATCAATGCAAATAACTGGCATATCTATCTATTCGATATAGTGCAGAATTCATTTATTTATGAATACAAATACGTTTAAACGTTTAAACGCTTTTTTTTAAAATAGTTTAAACGGATAGTTCATTAAACGGAAATTTACAGGCTTAGCGTATATAGATGTTTGTTATTTTGCGGTGGGGTATGAGACTAATCTGGACCGCGGTACGATCCCGAAATGTCTAAAACAAATTCTGTCATTGCATTTACACGGCGGAGAATTATGATTAAATAATGGAATAATTTAGCATTTTCATGTTTTAAAAAGTGGCTGGAAAGAAAGATGAGGACTTTATGAAGGTGCGTAGCTAGTATGAAAATCAACGGAAAAGCAGTTTTGCTGTAATTCACCCACAACTCATTTGAGTTGCACTCCATTCACTTCATACAGCAAATTAAATTGACAGTTTCTCGCAATACAATTTCCCCATACGTTGGTAGGGAAGAAAAAAAACAGAAAAAAACCCACCAATGTATGGGTTTCCTGTACTAGAATGCGATCAACTGTTAACAACAGCCTGGTTCCAAATTGTTGGCACCAGGCTGCTGTTAGTGAGATTCCGAAGAACGCATGTGACCTGTTTTCCGAAGATTTCTGATCTCAATTTTAAATGGTCTATTACCAAACTATACAATGTTCTAATATATTTGACATTTAAAACCACCCAATACGACAAATTATGTACAATTAGGGTCCTGGGTATGCAGTTTTCATTTACGTATACTAGACAGGGAATTAATGCGCTGTGCAAGCGGAAGAACTCTATTTGATATGAACTCTCCACATCGACCCTAGACTACATCCCCAAGTCTTCAATATTACCGTACGGCAGCTAAAGCTGTACAAATATAGCCTGCAAGAGGGCGACTGAGAGTTAGTCTAATCGACCCTGAATTGACCCCTATTTCTTTGGCTGATTCCCGGTACCCAGGATCCCTTTTGGATGAGTTGTGTGGAGCCCATTGATGCAGGGACCAAGCAAACTCGACGGCATTGAAGAAAGGTAATCATTTAGTCGTTAAAAAACCTCTAAAATCTCAAGAATTCGTGAGCATAGAATAACATCGATGGTATCAAAATAATCCGTAAGTATAGTTCTATAAGTAAGGATAACTTAAATTTAACTACCAGTTAATTTATTTTTTGTGTTGAAACAAATACGACTGCTTGTTTTTGTAGTCTTTAGGCTACTTAACTATCAGTATCACTACTATGTCTAGACTATGAATGTCATGATATGAAATGAATAAAATTGGGTTTATTTATAAACCAAACCCATTTTCTTGCATGAAACAGTATTATTTTAATATGAAATGATGATCAGGTCGTATCAAAATTGTTGAAGTGTGTAAATTTATATTGAATCTCATTTCAAGCAGCCTGGTGCTACTGCTAAGCATAGATGAAAGGAACAGACAATTTGGAACCCGGTAGTATACATTTAACGGAATAAATCGTATTGGAAACTGGAAACCAATGCTTAGCACACAAGCAACAACAGACGGCTCTATGCAGCCATAAGGACGTCCAATGCATCTGTCAATCACAAGTTCATTCTATTGTCTGACGATACTAACTGTTTACCGTGCATCAGTGCGTTTTCAATCACTTGGTGATCTATTGTACATGAAGATGTAAACACGGGCCGCCAATCGATTGATCACAGCAAGACTTGATTGCTACGCTGGTTCCCTGCTGCACCCTATCCTCGCGCCAACTCGTCTTGTGTGGAGCCTATTGTCGAAGGGAACCAGCATACAATGTAATGTAGTGACGCCACGTTGCTCATGCGGGGGCTCACAGATCCTGAGCCCGGGGGAAGCGGGGGTGGGGGAGTGTGCTGCCTAACTGGCTAATACCATTTTCAGCTGTCTATATTTTTCTACTTGAAAATTAATTCATCTATTTCAACTTTCTGGTCTGAAAATGATTCATTAAAGATTTAATTAATTTATATTTTCTACTTTGTAAATTAATTATCTAGTGTGAAAATTCAATTTTCTCGTATCAAAATAAGTTACCTATTTTAATTTCCTAGTCTGAAATATATAAATTTGATTTTAGTTTGGAGTAATACCCACTCACAAAGTAGAATACCTTTGAATTGTATATGAACTTCAACCATAAATGTTTCGTCTGTTTCTACATCAATATATTTTATATAAAAATAAAAATAAAATATAAAAGCTGAATGCAAACTGCTTATCCACAAAAATATTCGATATTTGATCGATCAACTAATTGATTGAAAACGCACTGATGCACGGTAAAACAGTTTGTATCGCCAGACAATAGAAAGAACTTGTGATTGACAGATGCATTGGACGTCCTTATGGCTGCATAGAGCCGTCTGTCAAGCAACAGGCTGCCGGAAATGGGTTTCATTTTATATACATAGAGTTTTAGACTGACTAACTGCAGAATTCGACAGTCGTCCGTGAGTTCAGTTACAGTTTTTGGTACAACAATGATGACTTTGGTTATTTGTTGCGGTCCTGATTTTAATAATTGACATGCCTGGAGACAGCATGTTGCATGGGCTATAAGAAAGTGGAAATATTGCAATAACCAGTATTTATAAACCTATAACTTACACGTCGTGATAAACGCAAATTCCGAGACATGTGAGTTTTACTCAACGAAATCATAATATTACGCAATTCGACCAATAGATGGCGCTAACTAAATTTGTTGTTGGATGAAATGCGGTGATGGACACGGCGGTTTCTATTGAACTAGATTTGTGATGTTTTTGGTTTGCTTGTTTGTCTGATAATATCCTGGAGAAATAACGTCCCAGGTTTAATAACCAGTCACTCCAGTGGCGTACCCAGCTTTTGGAAACTGGGGAGTCACGACATAGTTGTACAACATTTTTTTTACAGACTCCAAAAAAATCGTAAAAGTTGCCCAATTTTTTCTCCGTCAGCAGCTGAAATCTTTCTTGATAAATGTGTGTGTGGGTGTGTGTGTGTGTGTGTGGGTGTGGGGGGGGGGGGGGGGGGGGGGGGGGTAGGAGTGACGTTGTCCTCAAAATCGACAGAAAAAACTCATGGTCAAAATCAGAAATGTACCGACGGAGGCTCATGTGTACCGACGATGATATTTCAGGGGGGCCACCAGAGGCCCCCGGGCCCCCCTCTGCTCTGGGTACGCCACTGTCACTCCTTTGGTCATTCCTGGACCCCGCCCGGTGGACTCAACCTCAAATACAAATATTTAGGCTGTCAAAAAAGTAATGCTGGTGACATTATGCGGGAGAGGGAATACTAGTGACCTAAAATAATAGGTGTAGGCCTACAGGCGCGGAGCGGCCAGAACCAAAATTTACGGGGGTGGGGGGCGTGCTGAAAATGTATTGACGTCTAAAGTGGAGTGAGCGGAGCGTCTAGTGGAGCGGGGGGGGGGGGGGGGGGGGGGGGGGGTCCAGGGGCCCGCCTTAGAAGCTTTCAGCATTTCGTAGTGTCAGAGTGTAAATTTGGTGCTAAATGTTGCCAACAATTGCGAAAGAAATCTTATTTTATGTAGGCCTAGTAGGGTAAAATGGGGTAAGTGGGACACTTAAGCTTTAATCAGCTTTAAAAAAGATAGTATATACAATTCAGAGAACTCTTGGGTTTTGATTTAATCTATAGCTCATGATGAAGCTTTTAAACTGTGTCGTGATCAAATACCGTAGGCCTACCTATATTAATTTTAAAATGTGTTAATTGGAAGTGTCCCTCTTACCCCAATTTATACACAACCGGGGGTAACTGGAACAGTGTGTGGGATGCGTGGATTAGGAGTTCTACCTGCAAGTAACCCATTTTCATAGCTATTCACATTGAACGGAGCACCGAAATATTGCATTTAACATAATATTCTGTAAAAAAATAATACAAAACTGTTGTTTTCGTGTTTTTCCAATAACGCTCAAATTTCACGATTTGTTCTTGTTTTTAACGCTAATTAAGGCACAAAGGTGTTTTTTAGGGGCACAATGAAATATTTGCCATGAAATAGTTGTTTGTAGTATATAATTTGATATTTAAACCTATTAACAATTTGTGACACGATCAAGAGGAATGGGTCGGATGTCGACCCTGGTCAAAAATGAGGTTTTTTATACAGTTTTAATGGAGACACATAAAGCTTTCAAAAACTGAAAACCTATGTCGATACAACTTTTTGTTCCAAAGTTATATCAAATAATGTACATGACCTTCCATCAAAACTATAATACCCCTCACACTAAATTGGCCATAGGCCTATCTCAATTTAGGATTCCCCGACATCCGACTCATTCCTCTTGATCGCGTCACATTTATGTTTAAAATGTTACAAATTTGTTTAAAAAAACTAAATCAGTCAAGCGTGTCCACTTACCCCAAACGAAATCCAGTTGGGGTAAGTGGGACCTAAGTAATTAATTAGCTCATTTACATATCAATTTGCATTTTTTTTTAAATTAAATTTTTGCGATTTACTTTCATTAGTTATATTTATTTTATCGTAGATAACAAACATATTTTCAATCTTTTATGTTGCTCTCAGAAAACAAATCAAAGATTTAGCAACTGGTGCCCTTAAATTAGTATTATTCAATGAACTTTGACACCCACGTTATGGTTGGTAAGTGGGACACTCCGTGGTATGTTGCCAGATTTTGTTCTTGATTGAGGCCAAAATATTGCCAGTGTCCCACTTACCCCACTGTCCCACTTACCCCATTTTACCCTATGTTTTATAAAAAGTATGGGCGGGGAAGGTAACAATTTATTTGTGATTTACAAAGCCGGATTCCTCACAAACATCCTTCATAGAATCTGTTGCTTTAATTATAGAGGAACCAGGAGGGCTCATTTCAACGTTTAAAAAATAATAATAGTCTGAACAATATCATTGAAAATGTAACTTTTTACCAATTGATACTCTATACTCGAAAAGATCACGTAGATCAAAAACGATAGTTGTGGGAATATAATGATACATTGTTGAGTGATATCTTTAATGTATAGCATTCTTATGTAGCCTACATGATACATTGTCGGGTGCGATCTTCAGCAGATAGCATGGTTCTTATTTAGCCTATGTGATACCTTGTTGAGTGTTATCTTTAGTATAGATAGCATATGGTTCTTATTTAGCCCACACGATGCATTGTTTTGAGTGATATCTTCAGTAGATAGCATATGATTCTTATGTAGCCTACGCGATGCATTGTTGATTGCTATCTTCAGTAGATAGCATATGATTCTTATTTATCCTACATACATCGTCTTCAGTAGATAGCATATGGCTCTTATTAGCATGTCTTTGGCCATGCGTTTTGAGGTGGGCCAGTTTCGCGTGACACATTGTATTTTGACACAAAACGCGTGTATTTTCACCTAAAAGGCTGTACCGTTTCAGAACAATGTACCACCTATATAAAAGTATACATTTTCTTGAACAGTTTTGTCTGAGGAGTTCAAAAATGCAATAAAAATTGACATAGGTTGTAACCGTAAGGTCCTAGGAATCTGATAATGTTAATTTTTTTATCAATTTTTCAATTTTTTCAAAAAATATTAAAAAAAGCACAGGTAATCATACACATTTAAGAACTGTATATTTGATTTCTACTCAGTTTCAGCTTTCCAGACATATATAACTTCACATCATTAACTAAAGATAAGATGATTTTGTGCGCGCTTTTTAAAAATTGATTTTTGCACATGATTATTTACAAATAATCGGACCTTCTTGGCTTACGAAGGCATTACCTTTTGAAACTCCTTCCCTTAAACCTTTTAACATAGTTAAGTATTCATATTCAGCTAGATAAGGAAACAACTTGAGTATACAAGCATGTTAGCTGTCCAAATACAAAAATACTGGTTATGATTCAATTATCCACATAGTGATTCGCGATATTCAAAATGGGTTAAAATATTATACAATATTACATGCAACATGCACTTTGAAAAATAAGTTTGCAATCTTGCAATCAAGTAGGATTCATTTTAATACTCAATCTTTACACATTATTCTAGAGTTCTCAGCATGTGCAATGCAAAGGAAATTGTTCTAAGTCACAAGACTAATGTACACATGATATCTTTGTGATCCTCTTTTTCCAAAACATACATATCCGTTTGCTTTTTGCTATTCTTAAGGTCTATTCCGTAACATACATTCCTGTGGTACTATGGCTTCTTCCATGCTTTTTTTTGTATAGCATACCCTCCCTTGTTTTTTTAAAATAATTTAGGTAATGACCTTTCACAATCTTGTTACCAGCTAAATACAAATGACCATACTCTGACTTTGTATCTTTTTGTAATGGAATTACACCAGCTGATGTAACTTGCAATAGGAAGTATGAACATGGCATCAGTTGAAGACTGAATTGCAATAACAGAATCCATGTGAATAATTCCAGTAAAATCTATGTGTGAAGATGATGTAGTACTTGTATCGGTGTCTATCCATAGGCTGCTCCTGATCATCAGCATCTTCATCATTGATTGACAGTGACACTCCATCACGGAAAGTTACTTCTGTGAAAGTATAGGCTACATTCCTCTGCATGTATTTGGATCGATCTTTATCAATGTGATTTAGGTTTAGAAGTGTGACTTGCTTTTATTAGAGTTAAATAAAGACATACAGACAATACATCTGTATAACATTTGGGAGTATTCTTGAATAATTTTGGATTACGAAATACAGACAGACAATTTGTGAAGTTCGTGTATTTCACTCAATAATAGCCCAATATGTAATATTAAAAAAGCAAAACAAACAAATATCATTGAAATAACTATTTTAAATAGAATAATTATAACAGAGTAATCAATATCAGAAACAGAATTGTTTTTCATTGAAAGTAGGACCCGTATTACCATATTTGCCAAATTTATGCTCCCGATCCTCATGCTCCCGATCCTCCTCCGCCCTTGGGAATTTTTTTCAACAGTTCATTAGTGATATATAACAACCTACTTTAATAATTTAGTTTTTTCTATCTTGTAGCCATATGTATTGCCTTCAATTTGATACTAAATTGATTCTCATATATATTTTTTGAGAAAATCATTTTTTCAACAAGAAATTGTCGTAAATGTGTCACAACTCCGCGCTATTTACTGGCCCAACTCAAAACGCATGGCCCTTTAACTTCTTTGCAAAATGTGATATTTGAATGCTTTGAACATGGCATGATACTGATAGGGTATTTAATCTGGCAACACTAAATTAAATCAGTTTTAAATCATTTCTTTGAATAAGTTCTGGATTGTTATAGTTTTGAATCAGTTGGTTAATAGACCAACGACAGGGCAACGCATCCATGAAATCAGTTTGGGCAAAAAGTCTACCGTACCTTGGAATAGGGTTCTGCCAAACTTTTAGCCTTTTCGTTGCTAAAATCAGTATAAATAGGAGTGTTTCCTCTAAAAATGAGCAAAAACAAGATAGGCTTGTGACCATGGCAGGCAACAGAGGGTTGCTGATTTCTTAATACCATATATTTACATAACTAATGTCTTTCACCTCCCAAACTGTTGGTAAAAACGATGGCGTGTCTAAAAGTTTGTCAACCTTGAAATAAATCACTCTTATTGCTCTATAATTTCAGACGGTTGTTAGTTAAGCCTACAAGTGTAAGCATTACATAATAATTATGTGAAAAAAACCCAAACTTTTGAATAAAAAACATTGAGGGCTCCCTCCCCCGGAGGATCTGTCAGTGCCCCAGCCTTTAAATGAAAATGATTGTGCCCTTATATAGTTATAATTTTATAGTCAATAGACGATAAACAGATAAATAGAAACAGAACTGAAAGCATTGTAATGTCAGCCTTGCGGCTATGATATATTTACGGTATTCAATAGTATTCTTATGATTATTGAACAATAAATAATAATTAGTTTATATACAAACTATGATACAAGTATAAAATCATGATACAATAATTATATACAATACATGATTAATGACAATATACATCCATAACGTTTGGTACATCGAGAGCCCGATTAAAATATCGGTTAAATTGGCACAATCGGCTTGATCAATTGTTCATCAATTTGTAAACTTATAACTTTACATATATATATACAATAAATGACATTCATGTAATCAGAACTGTTATCATAGGCGGCGGGAACGGGATGGGGAGTCGCGGTGTTCGTGACCCCTCACCATTTCCCTACCCCTCTGTGACCCCCCCCCCCCCCTAGATTTACCAAGCCTACCATACAGAGTATGTGTACGCCCCCCCGCCCCCCCCCCCCGAAATGATTATGCCCCCACCCACTGACTGTTAATGTTATAAATCTTGCCCCATAAAGCACAGCTCATCCTTATATATATCGATTTATGAAGTCTACATCATAGATGAATCTAAAATGTATGACAACATATAGCAACCAACCACCCCCACCCCCACCCCTCCTCCTCAGCTCCCCACTCGTCCACAGTGTGATGCAAATTTGAATCCGAAATGTTGAACTTTTAAAAAAAAATCCCGGGTAAAAAAACAATTGTATCTCGGGGGCATGCATTGTAATAAGATAACTACCACACGACTAATGCAATGACTATCCATGTGGTAAATGAGTAACAGTTAATTGGAAAGTGACTGATCCACTTTGACTTCAAGATTGGCCTATGTTACTCAAAGCAAATAATTCCTTAAGATTAAATTCTTCATTGTACAAATTTCTCCTCTATATCCAGCACCTTCGACTCCTCAGTTACTATCGTGACATCATCAGGTAAAATGAGAGTTATGGTTTCCACGATGGTCAGCCCCTGACACGCCCCCCCCCCGGAAATGATTATGCCCCCACCCACTGACTGTTAATGTTGTAAATTTTGCCCCATGCATGAAGCACAGCTCATCCTTATACGAATTCATCATCATATATAGATGAATCTCAAATGTATGACAACATATGTATCCAATAGCAACCAAACCACACCCACACCCCCTCCTCCTCAGCTCCCCACTCTTCCACAGTGTGATGCAAATTTGAATCCGAAATGTTGAACTTTTTAAAATCCGGGTAAAAAACCAATTGTGTCGCGGGGGCATGCACTATTAAGGAAACTACCACACGACTTTGCAATGACCCCATGTGGTAAATGAGTAACAGTTAATTGGAAAGTGACTGATCCACTTTGACTTCAAGATTGGCCTATGTCACTCAAAGCAAATAATTCCTTAAGATTACATTCTTCATTGTATATCAAGGACCATCGACACCTCGTGACATCATCAGGTAGGATGAGAGTGACTACGGTTGCGGTTATCACGATGCTCACCATCCTTACTCTCTGTAACAGGGTTTTCCCGCCTTTATGTGAAGCATCCCCACCATTCGATGAAGGCATAGTTGGTTTATTTGGCTTTCCAAATAGCTGATCATACTCGTCAATGAGAAGAGTGATTGCATTGTTCAGGTGGTGAATGTTAGATAGCTCTTCCATCGGATCCGTTCCCGTCGGCGCTTGGATCACAGTAGGCCCAAACACCACGCCTAAACTTGAGCTCGTCATTTTGTTCGTCTGTTGTGAAAGAAATTAGAATAAACTTCATACAATCTGGATTTATACCTTTGCAATAATCGACTCTTTTTTTCTTTAGTTAACTAAAGTAAAAACTCATTTTTTGCCACTTATGCCGAAAATAAACCTGGCATAAAAAAATCTATCTGAAAATATCTTTTTGTTGATATAGGCCTGGGCAAAATAGCATGGTCCCTATCGGATGGGTCCTAAATCGAAATTGGTCCTAATTGGTCCTCTATATGGAAACCTTGTGAAGGGCCAGAGATGGAGATAGATATAAAGTTTTGACGGAACAGCTAAACATCACTAATACCTATCCAACCTACTTCAGTATGAGAAGATATCCGTCTGAAATGTTCTACCAAGAACTTCAGAGTCTGTAAATGTCTTTCATCAAGACCTTCAAGAATGACACGAGTGGCTTCCAATTTCTCCTGGTGGTCTGTCTTCTTCATTGCTGTCACAATATCTGAGTAAGAACTCTGAGGAATCAGGGACGTGTCCGGCAAATTTCTCAGTATGTCCTTCAAGACTCCTGTTCTGGAAGTCATTTTCTGCCATCACTGATGAACACAAACAAAATACATAACAAAGATGATATTATTACATGGTATCTGCCACAGATAATTCTCGAATTATTGTGTTGTATCGACAGAACTCAACTGTAAAATTGTCTTCCTAATTGATCCTGAAGACTTCATTTTTTAAGTTACTCAAAACGATGTCTTAAGAGTAATTATGTTGGGGGGATAGGTGTTATAGTTTCCCCCATCCTACAATGTATTTACAATGTCGGGGCTTTATAGGTCTGGGCCAATTAGTCGATAGAGAATTGGTTAAAACGTGTAGTCTAATTAACCGTATTTTTATTTTTTTAGGTGAACTTCAAGCTCGGTTTATGAATTGTTGTATTCTCTTTTATAATTATGGATTTCATAATATTCGTATTTGAAACATACGATGATAGGCTTATCTTACCCTGAAAAAAATCGCGGCCTGGGGCCAGTCAACATTTAATGCAAAGAGTTTCCAAACACCTACACGTGTACGTTCTCTGAAGCCAACATTCACCACTTTCTCCCCTCCCCCCCCCCCCCCCCCCCAAGTTGAACGTTAAGCGCGTAAAATATCGACAGGATTAGGAATACTTTTTGTTCTTGAAATTTTCGATTTTAGACCTCCTTAAAATGAGTTAAAACTCGTTATGCGCGTATCGCACACCATAAAAAACGTTATTTCGCGTTTTTGTTACGTTTTTTGCGCTAAGTGTTTGATTGGGTGTTTGTTTTGGTATTTGTTTTGGTGTTTATTTGTTTGTTTGTGCGTTTGTTTACACGGTTTATATGGTAAAATAACCCGGGTCTTACCTCATCATTTCTATCGATATCCTTATTTTTCCAGATTTCCTCTATTAATTCGCCAACTATTCTCGTGTTCCCCGGGAGTCGGTAAATTCCCACTGTGTTGATGTCTTTTTCGATCAATTGTACCAGAATATCAACAACATTTGGTACGAGCTGAAAATGAATAAGTAAAGTGAATGGTATAAGACAAACATGTATATACAGGCTGTAACAAAAAAAGTTATACAGTTTTGAAAAAAATATTAAAAATATCTCCTGTAAAATTTCTGTTTCGAGGTTTAATGGTTTGCAATGGGAATTTTCTTAGCTTTCGAATAAGCTTTGTTTCATGACAATCGATGGTCGGTAAGCAGAGATATGATCAATTGTCTAAAGTAGTCATGAAATCACCTGGGCCACTTTGGTTTAATCAATGGTAAAATCAGTGGGATGAATATGAATGGAATCGAACCAGGAACATAGCAGTAGAGCGCCCTTGTTAGACAACAATGGTTCGTTTCAAGTGGTTAAAATTATTACAAAGAAGGTTAGGTCTTTTCAAATATAATTTATTTATTTTATGAATTTATTTATTCAAATGAAATAGAACTATTTGAAAAAAGAATTATATTGTTCTCCCTAATGTTCCTTGCATGATACCCTAACCATTTAATTTATACAAGCAAGATTGTATGATATTATTGTGAAAGTGGCCCAACCCGATTTCAAGACGACTTAGTAGATTGGTCATAACTTTTAAACGCAAGTAGTTAAAAAGACCAAATAAAATGATTCTGGTAGCTAAAACGGAACTTAACACAGGGTGTAAGAGATTTTGACATTGCATGACTTTAACATTGAATTAAAAATAAAATTGCGATTGTATAACTCTTTTTGTTACAGTCTGTAGATGACTGTGAGTCTCCATAATTTTCAATGCAAAATTATGAGCTGCTCTTCTGTATTGAACCAGACCAGAGAACTGGACATGGTGGTGCGCCCTCTTGAAACTCAAAAGGAAAGATTCAAGATTCGTAGATTGATATCTGGCAGGAATGGAGAGATTCGCTGTTGCGTCGATGTTAGGGAAATCAAGGTTTCATTTAGAGGACATTCACGTTATAGAACTCACCTTGTTACTCAATGAGGGTGCGTATTCCTTGTGTGATAGGGCGGCACTTGTATCTGTGAAGTAACGAGGAGGAAGTAAATTATGACATGCGGGCTATGATGTGTCAGCTTTTATCATGTATAGCAGTGGTTCCCAACCTCTGGGTCGCGACCCCAACTGGGGTCGGGACGCACTTTTTGTGGGGTCGCGGACTAGCCTAATTTAATAAAAATAAAATGCTATGTTAAGAATTATAATGTTGTATCATGTGACTTTGTTCTGTGAGGGGTCGCGCTCTAATGCTGGTTTCTGGAATGGGGTCACCACCAGAAAAAGGTTGGGAACCACTGATGTATAGGGTGGCTCATTCACTGTGCGCATGTTTTGAAAAAGGAACTTTTTTTATTCAATAACATACAGAACAGGTCAGAACCGGGTAGGGCCTGGGTAATACACATTTCCTAAAGACAAAAAAACAACATTTGCAACTTCTGGCATATTTGGGGTCACTTGTAACGAGGAGGCAAAGGGTACATTTCCCCGGTGGAGTTTAACTTTACTAGACTGTCAACTTTTGAGATTGCCGACGCCGAGTCAGCAAATTGGGCACTCACCAGCCCTCACCCACTGTATTTGGAAAATAAATCACTTCAACCTTTTGGCCTAGTAGGCTGGTCAAAACCGTCACACTCTCCCCACCCGACCCCCTACTGAAACTTTATAGGCTAGCTATAACTAAATATTTACATGAAACCTCAGGTCTAACCAAACGTCAAATGGTGTGCCTTGTTTTTTGATATGGCTTCATTCCTCCGTGTAACCATGGTAACCGATGCATCAAAAACCTTAATTAAACAATGTTGATGTTTTCGAGGAACCCGGATGTATTTTGTACCACCAAATTTATATACACGGACCCGTGTCAAAATCGTTCCTTTCTTCTCGAGAATCTCATGCAAACATTGCACAAAGAACGCGGCAATGGACTTGAACAATATTGTTGTCAAATATCTGCATACTAACCTTCTCCCCGTCCAAAGCACTGCTTAAAACAACCAAAGAATTTTCCAAGGCGATTTCCCTTCCTACGGGAAAAGTGAAAACATTCATTCATTCAATCAATCTTTCATTCTCTCATCTCATTCACCTTTTCTTTCTTTCACCTCATTCATACGCCTATTCAATCATTCAATCATTCAACCATTCAATCACCTAATCATTCAATCATTCAATCACCTAATCATTCAATCAACTTATCATTCAATCATTCAACAATTTATTTTCAAGCACCATGTTGATCAAATCGCGGAAAGTTGAATCAAAGGCAGATGGCATGCAGGGGAAGTGAGGTTCACAATACGCCCACAATACGGGAGGGAGCGGTGAGAACAGGCGGCTACAAAGCTCACGCCGGTACCAACCAAACGTTGCGTCGTATAGGCCCAAAATACGGGAGGGAGCGGTGAGAACAGGCGGCTACAAAGCTCACGCCGGTACCAACCAAACGTTGCGTCGTAGGCCCGAAATACGGGAGGGAGCGGCGAGAACAGGCGGCTACATACATATCTCACGCCGGTACCAACCAAACGTTGCGTCGTAATTCTTAATCTCCGGTTGTTTATAATTGACATTTATCAATCTTTTAAAACTCTATTTTACTACAAATTTCGAAAGAATTTATGTTATGTAATTCAATCAATCCAATACTCAAAAGATTTCCAAACTAATGTCCCACGGTTCAAAATCCAACCCTCGGTTTCCTCCACTTTTCAAAGGGACACTTTCTTATTTAAAAAAACCCGTGACGAATGTATCAGGACTATTATACGCGGTCATTCAACTAAAAAACCAAAACGATGCCTCATCCATCGCCACTGACAACATGCGTAGTCATCAGCAGCTCGCAAAAATAATAACGTGTGTATTAAATACGATACATAAATCGAGACAATACATAAATCTAAAAACTAGAAGTACATACCTTCTGGGCATATTGTCGTTCGATGAGTCAATATTGTAAAAACGAGAGAGTTTGTATAACAATACAGAAGCCTGTATACGATTCAGCTAGCTGACAACGGAAGATAATGTTTGTTTTATTTTACTGTAGCTTGGTAACCTATCCTTACTCCGCGCGACGCAGTGGTCTTGTGACGCTCGCGCCTTAACGCGTCGTGATAATATGATATTACGCGTACACAGCGCAACATTTATTTGTACTCGCGCTGAAATGACGCACAATTCGCGGATTTGTTATCCACTAGCGCGGCGGCGTACCCTCCCCAGACAACATACATTGGCACAATATTGGCCCAACATTGGTAATATTGGCATTGGCATTATCTTGTTGACCAATATTGGGCCAATATTGGGTTCCCATCGGCAATATTGGCATTGGCACTCTCTTGGTGACCGATATTGGACCAATATTGATTTTACATTGGCGCTCTTCAATTGGCATCATGTTGGCAACCAATGAATATTGGACCAATATTGGTTTTACATTGTCGCTCTTCAATTGGCATCATGTTGGCAACCAATATTGGTGACCAAGTGAGTGCCAATGGTATTGGCACGATTGGCACTCTCTTTGTCACCAATATTAGACCAATATTGGTTTTACATTGGCGCTCTTCAATTAGCATCATGTTGGCAACCAATATTGGTCCAATGGGCACAATATACGAGGGGCGGGAAATGACACCATTGGTTTGATATACAAATTCTGACGTGGTCTAATTTAAACATTGCGGCCGCTGTTAATCGCTTCCCGGCCTTTTGGCTAGGATCTTGTGCCTTTGTCCAGTCTCTTGAAGATTTCTTTCCTTGTCCTAGGCTTGTCCTTGGCCAAAGTTGGTCCTGGCCACGGGTTGGCCCGGGTACGCTCACCCCTCTTTCTTTTTTCTTTTCTTTTTTTTTTTTTTTGGGGGGGGGGGGGGTGGGGGGGGGGGGGGGGGGGGGGAATATAACGATATAATTCTTCCTACCAAACATTTCTCAAGATCGCCCAATATTAGCCCAATATTGGCCCAAGCTTGGCCCACATTGTCGATTGCCAATATTGAGCCAAGCTTGGCAAATAATATTGCGCAAATAATATGATAATATAACAATAATATGAGCAAATAATATTGCGCCAATATTGTAAGCCAATAAAACATAAATATTGGGCCAATATTGTAATGTTGTATGTGGACCTACGCTCGGGTCCCCGCTAGAAACACCGCCCCCCCAAAAAAAAAACCAGGAGTAATTCTGTAATATACCCTTCACAGAGGTATTCATAGTGCATGATTTTTAAGAACGACGCATACTACCAATGTTGGTGTGTAGGGTATAACAGAATATAACCATATCCATTATAAAGGCATTATAACCCCCCTACAACCCCACCCACCCCAATCAGGTTGATTTATAACCATGTCCCTCCTAAACCATTTACCGTGGCTACTTTATTAACCCTATCTCTCAAACCGCATCAAGTTAACCCTCGGTACTTTTAAAACCACATACCCCCACCCCCCCCCCCCCCCCCCACAAACACATGTCACAACCGCCCCATCCCACTGCAACTACACCAACCAGGTGGATGTATAATCATAACCCTCCTAACCATTTCCCGCGGCTACTTCATCCGCCTAGATGGTTATGCCACATTACCTACCTCTGAAACCACATAAACCCCCTACAACACCCCTGAACCAGGTTGATTTATAACCATATCCCTCATAACGCCATTATAAACCCTCTACAACCCCACCCCCAATCAGGTTGATTTATAAATAACCATATCCCTCTTAAACCATTTACCATGGCTACTTTATTAACCCCTACCTCTCAAACCGCATCAATACTGTAAAAATGGTGTCTTACAGAACCATGTAAGACACGTCTTTCTAATAGACATGTCTTCAACAATAGATAACAAAGAAAACAAAAACAAGTGTCTTGCCTGAAGACACATTGTAAGACGCGTCTCATGTAGCAGGTATAGGGAGACGCGTAATTTTAGAGACAGTGTCTAACCAGCAGACATGTCTTCTTGCGAGATGTCTTGCATAGAGACATGACCTATGTCACAAGTCATGTATTTATACAAGTCATGTCTTGGCAGAAGACACATTTGTAAGACGCGTCTCATGTAGCAGGTAGGGAGACGCGTAATTTTGGAGACGGTGTCTAACCAGCAGACATGTCTTCTTGGGAGATGTCTTGTATATGACTTGTGTCTTATTGAAGACATCTCACAGCCGACTTAATTGAGTCATGTCTTACAAAGTGTCTTCAGGCAAGACACTTGTTTTTATTTTCTTTGTTATCTATTGTTGAAGACATGTCTATTGCAAAGACGTGTCTTACATTGTCCTGTAAGACACCATTTTTACAAACCCTCGGTACTTTTAAAACCACATAAACCCCTACAAATCGCCCCCACACTGCAACTACACCAACCAGGTGGATTTATAATCATAACCCTCCTAACGTTTTCCCTCGGCTACTTCATTAACTCTTAACCCTATCTAAACATTTCCCTTGGTTTTACCCCCCCCCCCCCCCCCCCCCCCCGCATGCACCCACCCCAACCAGTTTGATTTATAATCACAACCCTCCCTAAACCATATTAATCCTCGGTCCCTTAGATTGTTTGGCATGCCACCTTAAAGTAAAGAAATCAGGTTGCTTCATTAACCCAACAAAGGCTGACCCAACTAAGTACCGTCCTATCTCACTGCTAAGCAATATCAGCAAGATCAAGCTGTTGTGCAGAAACAACTTCAACGCTTTCTTCTCAGCAATGATCTGATTTCCAGCAGACAGTTTGGATTTGGAGAAGGTCACAGTATACAGCTGATCTCCTCAACATTTTGTCACAGAAATGGAACAACTCCCTAGACCAAAGTGACGAGGTTTGTGTCATTGCCCTTGGCATAAAAGGAGCGTTCGACAAAGTATGGCACAATGGTCTCTCGCTCTGCTCAAAACTGATGTCAAAGGGTGTTACCAGAAAACTGCTTTCATGGATACACAACTACTTATCCGATAGATCTATCAATGTCGTCATGTCGGGACAAGCATCCAACACTGCACACATAAATGCTTCTGTTCCACAAGGATCTATCCTTGGTCCACTACTGTTTTCTGTCTTCATTGATGACCTTGTGGATGTCTGTGACAACGAGCTCTACCTGTACGCTGACGATTCAACATTTTTCGCACCCATGTGCATTAAGTCTTCAACCAGCTCCAATGCAGTAGCTGCTAGCCTTAACAGTGATCTAAGCAATATGAAAGCGTGGGCTGATAAATGGAAAGTGACTTTTGAGCCTACCAAGTGCAAGACCATGGTAATCTCTAGGAAGAGAATCCCATCCCAACTTGAACTCTACTTTGGTGACTGCAAGCTACCATCTGCAGACACACTGGAAATCCTGGGAGTTACCATTGATAGCAAGCTGACTTGGTCCAAACACATATCGGCTGTCTCAACCAGGGCTGGCCAGAAGCTCGGCGCTCTTCGCAAGGTTGCAAATAAATTGACGGCATTGGACAGATCTACTGTGTACAAATCACAAGTCCGTAGCGTAATGGAGTATGCTTCACTAGGCTGCATGGTCTAGCGCTTCACCTATTACCCTAAAGCCAGCTCGACAACATCCAAAGGAAGACACTCAAGATCATTGGAGCTCATGACGCTACTGGTCTATCGCATCTCAGCATCACAAGCCTACTTCACAGGCGACAGGTAGCAGCAGCCACAGTCTTGTACAAAATGCATACCAATCACTGCCCACAAGATTTAGCAGCCATGCTCCCCACACCATATGTTCATCGTCGTGCTATACGCGTTCAAGTGTTGCAATGCCAGATCATGCCCTTTCACTGCCGCCTGTCAGAACTTGCTGCCTAGACAGAAGTTTCATCAGTACAGCTGTTCCACTGTGGAACAGTCTTCCAGTCAATGTTGTTGGCAACATCCAAGAGGAAGGACTACAATCTTTTAAATGTCGTGTTAACAGACACTTTCTCTCCAACTCTTCAGAGCATGTTGGCTAAGCTCTCTCGATGTATCAATGACCTCCAGATATTATTTTTCTTCTCTTATTTTTTGATGTTATTCTCTATGTTTGGGTGTTTATTAGTACTAGCGGCGTACCCTCGCTACGCTCGGGTCCCCGCTAGATGGTTATGTCACATTACCTACCTCTGAAACAACATAAACCCGCTACAACCCCCCTCAACCAGTTTTTTTTTTTAAATCTGTTATTGTTTATTACTAAATACCTTTCACATTTCACATAGTTTCATCATGTTTTCATTGCATTATCATTACATGTAACACATTTCCATATGCTTTTCGGCATGTTTACATTCATGTTCGCATAATTTTCACATGTTTACATTGCATAACATTACATAACATTTTCATATGCTTTAACCAGGTTGATTTATAACCATATCCCTCCTAAAGGCATTATAAACCCCCTACACCCCCCATTCGGTTGATTTATAATCAATCATATCCCTCCTAACCATTTACCGTGGCTACTTTATTAACCCCTACCTCTCAAACCGCATCAAGTTAAACCTCCATACTTTTAAAACCACATAAACCCCCTACAATCGCCACCCCCACCCCCCCCCACCCCCCCCCCCCCCCCCCCCCCCCACTGCAACTACACCAACCAGGTGGATTTATAATCATAATCCTCATAACCATTTCCCCTGGCGACTTCATTAACTCTTAACCCTATCCTAAAACATTTCCCGTGTTTACCCCCCCCCCCCCCCCCCCGGCCATACAAACACCCAAACCAGGTTGATTATAAACACAACCCTCCCTAAACCATTTCCTGTGGCTTCTTCATTAGCCCTCGGTCCCTTAGATTGTTTGGCATGCCAACCCCTGCAAAGCCCGTGGTTTTACACCCCCCCCCCCCCTCCCCGGCCCCACACACACCCAACATGACACCAAATACCCTACCAACAGGCCTATTCCCGTGTGGCTTCAGCGCCATGTGTACAGTAGGAGTGCGTGTGCCGCGGCAGTGAGCCCTTGCGCAAACATGCACGCGACGCGTTACCACGGTAAGATTACGCTGTGTAGTACGCACAATGTTGTTCAATTCTAGTGGCATTTATGAGCCAAATCTGAGAGGTTTTTTGCTGTTTTTGGAGCCAATTGTTAACCAATTTCACTGAAATAAACTTTAACACCCTTCCCGTTATTTCCTCAATCTTTCATGCAAATTAGGCGCCACTTTGATCACAACTAACGGAGAAATAAGGATAACAAACACACACATAAACCCCCTACAATCACCCCCCCCCCCCAACGCAACTACACCAACCAGGTGGATTTATAATCATAACCCTCATAACCATTTCCCCTGGCGACTTCATTAACTCTTAACCCTATCCTAAAACATTTCCCGTGTTTTTACCCCCCCCCCCCCCCCCGGGCCATACAAACACCCAAACCAGGTTGATTATAAACACAACCCTCCCTAAACCATTTCCTGTGGCTTCTTCATTAGACCTCGGTCCCTTAGATTGTTTGGCATGCCAACCCCTGCAAAGCCCGTGGTTTTACACCCCCCCCCCCCTCCACGGCTCCACACACACCCAACATGACACCAAATACCCTACCAACAGGCCTATTCCCGTGTGGCTTCTGCGCCATGTGTACAGTAGGAGTGCGTGTGCCGCGGCAGTGAGCCCTTGCGCAAACATGCACGCGACGCGTTACCACGGTAAGATTACGCTGTGTAGTACGCGCAACGCACAATGTTGTTCAATTCTAGTGGCATTTATGAGCCAAATCTGAGAGGTTTTTGGAGCCAATTGTTAACCAATTTCACTGAAATAAACTTTAACACCCTTCCCGTTATTTCCTCAATCTTTCATGCAAATTATATAGGCGCCACTTTGATCACAACTAACGGAGAAATAAGGATAACAAACACACACACAAACACACCCCCACCCACACACCGTTTCCAGATTTATAGTAAGATTCTATTCCTGTCCCACGCCACTTTTATTGGCTTTTTTACTTGCCCAATTGTGTTTAGCCTACTTGTATTTTTGATTATTTCCTGAGTTGCAGTGAACCAATTGATTGGCCCATCAGAGGTCTCTGTTGAGAGAATACCCGTTTAATTTTAATCACTCAGTTCATAACTTTGTTAATGTCTGTTGGGCTATTGTTCACATTTGCTCTTTATATATACACCCTCCCCCCGCTACTTGTACCATTATCATGATTATAACCCTAGGCCTATCCTAAACAATTTCCCGTGGTTTTACACCGGGCGCCCCCCCCTCCCCGACATGACACCAAATACTCTACCAACACTGCATGTACAGGCCATAACCATTCTGCGCCATGTGTGGCTTCTGCGCCATGTGTAGGAATATTATATGCAGGATTTTGTCAAAGGGGCCCCCGAGAAAATTTTGAATTTAGGTGCTCGCCAAGGACGTTTCTTAGTCGGTTTTTCAAGGCTAAGGTTTTTATAAGGTTTTTGAGGTTGCCAACATGGGGGAGCAGCCCCAACTCAGAAGTGGAGGGAGAGGACCTATAATTTCTATTTCTATCTTTCTCTGTAAACTCATCCGGTTCCCTGTAGTTTTTATCTATTTTCTCTCTTTATGTTGTCCCCTTGTCCTTATTTTACGCCCCTTTTATTTCCCCTCCTTAATGTATAGGCCTACTTTTCCTTTTTATTTCATTTTTGGCAGACTCAAGGGTGTTTTACACCTAAAACGTCTGGCCCCCCTGCGTACCCACCTGAATGAGAAATTCACTTTCCAACCAAATGTCAAGGTGGGTTTTAGGTCAATTTTTGAAAATTTAAATGCCCCCCCCCCCCCTCTCTCCCTATCACCTCCCTGGCTCCCCTCCCCCTCTCTCCCCATTTTTTGCTGCGAATTTTACGTGGGTGGGGCCCCATAGCCCCCTGGCTCCGCGCCTGGTGTAGGCCTAACTAGCAAAAGTTTAGGGAAAATGACCCATTTTCAAAGTTGCCTAAAAATATCGACCCGTTTCAATTGTTTCAATAGTTGGCTTATTGACCAAAAATCATAGAGTTGCCCGGTATTGCATCCAAAAGCCGGGTGGTGAGAATCCCGGGTTTTGGACAGTCACTAACTGGGCAAAACCCGGGTTTTGCGCAACAACACTCAGGACAGTGCCACTCAACTTGCTGATCTGAAGCTGATGTTCTATTGTTGGTGGCGCTGTTTGTATCGTCTGCCATAGAAATCCTATTTTTACGGGTAAGCCCCGTAAGCAGTAAGGGTTTTCTATGTCGTCTGTTTAAGTTATATTCGAATCAGTAATTGAAGTTTACAGGGAATTGTTCGGAAAATTCCCCACGGGGCCTGGTTTTTAGTTTATGATACCGCATAATGGAGGATATACACAATGCGTTCCGCATAGACGATACATGCAAAGTAGGAGGGATCACCAATCGCGATCGGCTCTTGAGCCTCCCATACGTCCATGACATGCCCTTGACATTTATAGAGAGTCCTGTGAAAAGCTGTTTTTGAACCCATTAGTGGTGCGATTTGGTGTGTACTTTTGACCATATTTGATTGAAAAGCAATCACTTTATTTCATTTTGCCTGTTGCCATCACTACACTATATGAAAAATCAGGGGGGATGATCACATTGACCACCCCCACCCCAGGTCAAAGGGGAGGGGGAGGGATCCCTTTACCGGGATATCCGCCCTACATGTATTAGGGACTCCCTTCCCCCTGCCTCTCTTGTCTTATATTACAAATAGTTCCCCTGATCTTCACTACAACAATAGCTTTACGATTTACAGGACAGAGGACCCCTTCTCTAACAATTAGGGACGCACCATTACATTTTCAGGGGGGGGGGGTAGGAAGTTGGGTTCCGGGGGGTGATTTAAAAAAAAATGTATTCATTCATATTGAGTTGGGTGGGGTAGATTTTTTTTTGTTGACTCATTAGGGGGGGGGGGGGTTGGCCTGCATAGAGAGGGATTTGTTTTCCGAAAACTTCCTACCCCCCCCCCCCCCTGAAAATCTAATGGTGCGTCCCTTAGATAGGCGAATTACAGGGACTCCCTCTTGTTCTTACAATGAATGAGAGGGGACTCTTACGATTGTTGAACGAATATAGAGACTCTCCTATTTTTTGGTGGACAAGTTAACTTGGCCACCTTAGCTTTCAGTTGAAAGGTCATGGGTCATTATTATTGTTTCAATTAGCTAGTGGTGACGTTAAACGTTACAATTATTGTATTTACAAAATAATGTAAATTGTATTATACATAAAGGAAGAAGTATTGATAGAAAAACGAATCTTATCTGTGGTTTCATGCAATTTGAGCTTTTTAATACAGCCGGCAGTAGACTTTTTTGGTATAAAATGCTAAATATCGCCAATCGTCGCCAAATTCAGATTTTCAAGGCAAAATTAGTATTTCAATGATATTTTATAATATATGTGTCTATTACAATAAATAAAATGGTGTTTTGATGGACATGTAGTTCAAATATCACATTTTAATAGTTTATTGAGTGGATAAACCAGACAGTCTCAATATTATTTTAACTTATGAATTCTAATGTAATGACACCCCGGTGGTGTAGTGGTTGTTTCCTCCGGCTGTGGTGCATTGAACCTGGGTTCAATTCTGCTGGGGACCACATATCTTTTTGTATAATATTGGTACTTTTTGATGTTCCATTATATTAATTACTTACAATATCATTAGTTTGTTTATTAATGAGACTCTTTTTTTTATCTATTATTATTTTTTACTTTTTTGGTTCAATGAATATGTCATGAATATCACGATTTTCTTTTTTTTTATTCGGCTGTTGTTATGAACTTCATGAACTTTATATACAGTGTATTTATTCGTGATTTATCTTTACAAAACGATTGACTACAAATTATCCTGGCTGTCCCAAGTTCGCGTCTTGGGAAATCCAAGTTATTTTGTGCACTTTTAAATTTGTCATTGGAATTTAAAATTAAATTATAAATAATGATATATTTTTTCTTTCAATTCTTTTTCTTAACTTCACCATAATGATATAGGCCTAGCTCACAAACGTCTCGGTGATTTCCTTCCAGAAACAACACACTGTGATCCTCTTGCCAACTTCCACAAAATTCAACAGATCCATTCCAAGTCCCCCCCCCCCCCCCCCCCCCCCCAGTTTTTTAGAAGACCTTGTTACAAAACGATTGACTATTAGTATTATAATAATTATCCTGGCGCCCCGGGAAATCCAAGTTATTTTTTTTGCATTTTTGAATTTGTCATAAATTACGTTTTTCTCGTAATTAATAAACATTGGAATTTAAATTAAATGATAAATTATGATATATTTTCTTTCAATTTTTTTTTCTCCATAAACGCGGGCATAAACGTCACCACATAGGGCCTATCGCTCACATAACGTCTCGGTGATTTCCTTCCAGAAACAATACACTATAGTGATCCTCTTGCCGACTTCCACAAAATTCAACAGATCCATTCCAAGTCTTCTCATTATCCTTTTGACACTAAAAACACTTGTCCACCCAGTTTTTTAGAAGACCTTGTTTTACAAAATACTAACCCGGCCCCGATACTAACCCCCTCTCAAGTTATAATGTACATTTAGGCCTACAATTGCAATAGTTGTACGAATACAGGGACCTCCCCTGTCGAATTATTACACTACAATAATTACACTAGGAGTCTCTTTTTATACAATAGTTGTGCGAATCTCCGCCCTAATTCGTACGACACTTGAGTTGTACTTGTACGAATTTACAGCGATACCGCGACGAATACTCTTGTACCACAACTTCTACAGAGGGCGCTCACAACATATACTGTAGACCCTGGAATACTCTATGTATACGCTTTGTCCCATCCTAAATATAATTATCCTTGCTCAATGACAGTTCTAACGTAGTTCTAACGTATGGTTGATGTTATCTCATTATTTCGTAATTTAAAATAAGAAATATATATCATACTGACTATGATTCTGACTATACAAAGTCATACAAAGTAATACATATGACTAAAATATTATAATAATATTTTAATTAACCACTTAGGTGATTTATAATTAATTTTATAAACTATTTTACCCAGCTATTTAGTGCATGGTTTCCGACTCTCGGATATCCATGATGGCCGCCGTTTAATTCAGTGTGTGTGTGAGACAGTTCATACTAATTACGACCCAGTTTATGCGATGCCTATGCAATTTGCTTCTATCTCGAATCCGTCAAAGAAAGGGCTCACAATAATTTCCATCAACTGGACAACCCGCTGTTTACACAATATGCGAAAGAAACGTTTTCTGAACCTGAAGAAGAACACTCGCGACAGGTACTGTAGTGTAACACAGTAAAGTGTATGTACTACATGTAGTATTACATGTAGCAAGTGTAGTAAGTGTAGCTTCGCTATGCAGTATACTTAGTAGTAGTACAGCCACTACTAGTATTGGGTCTAGGTAAAATAATTGAGACATATTCACGCGGGCCTTCTATAAGAGGCGAGCTGCATTCATTTGTACAGCAAATTGTTTCACTCTATCGACAAGCGACAGTGCCCCCCTGAAGGTGCTCAGCAGGAAATTCAAACCTACCCACCAGGAAAAATGGGGGGAAGGGAAAAGAGGAAAAGAAGGGCGAAAGGGAAAGAAAAGAGAGAGAAAGGAAAAAGGGAGGAAAAGGAGAAGAAAGGGGAAAGAAAGAAAAGAAGAAAGGGAAAGAAAGAAAATTTCGCAGTACAAAAAGGCACATAAGTCAACAAATTGTTGACTGTTGTGCTTTTTGTACTGCGACATTTTGTGACCGTGCAAAATTGTGTGACCGTGTGAAATTGTGTGACCGTGCAAAATTGTGTGACCGTGTGAAATTTTGTGACCGTGCAAAATTTTGTGACCCCCCCCCCCCCCCCAACTAACGTGAAATTAACGAGATAACTGACTGGGAAAAAAATTGGGGCAACCTTTTGCGAATTGTTCTAACCAGGAATTTTTTTGGCTGTGCCCCCCCCTGACAACCAACCTCTGTTACGCCCCTGGTCCCCACACGACTTCGCCTGTTTTACTCCAGCAGATTACATGTACATGGATTATGAGATAGATCAGTAATTGACTTCAAACCGATTGACTTACATTAGCCTAATATTAATCACTTGAGTACCCTGGACCGCGCTGACTTCGCGTTCGACAACCATTACGATCATGATGGAATCGATCGATGTTTGGGGTAAATTGTTTGAGCACGTGTTCCCACAAGGCAAGGAATGTGTGTGTTGAAAATACCGGGGAAAATACCGTAACAACGTAACATGTTGGATTTTATAAACGGTAATGGATTATCACTTAAATATTTCTATTATAAAAATCACCATAGATCTGGTGGTTTACTGTCCTAAGTACTAATAAAATCATACATGAAAAGAAAAGAAAAAAATTCCGTTAAAGGTAGATGTTCCGATTTTCAACTTGAAGTTTTCTATTCTACGAAATGAAAGGTCATCCTTAAAAAAGTTGTGTTCCAAAGTTTGAGTTGCATAGCTCTAATCTAATGATTCTTATTTTAGATGCACAAGATGCTGTGAACTGTACCCATTAAGTAGTACACAAACCATATCGGTGGTTACCACCATTCGCGGTAATTCGACGTTATTTCAACGATTTCTCCGTAATTATACCGATTTAGGCCGTCAAATTTCAGTATGATGATGAGAAAAATACTAGCTTTCATATGATATGAAAATCTCTGTATGTTTGAAATAATTCTGTGTTAAGAAAATGTGATCGGGTCATCTACCTTTAACCCTAACCTCCTAAGTTACATTTTGAAGAATTTATTTTTCAACGACAAAAACGCGGACAAAAAGCTTGAACCCACAACCTTTCGGTTGCAAGACAAACGCTCTACCAGTGCGCCACGGGGGCCAATTATACTCGGGCCAGTGTATTGGGGCCATTATTATTTCAATGGAGGAGGACCCGGGACATTGCGGGGACTGTACACAAGTGTACAAAACGGTGCCCGACTATGCCGGGAAGTGTACGGAGACGTACAAACTGTGCCCCCTGCTAGCCGGGGCGTGTATGGGGACGTATCCTAAGGGTACACAAATGTTCACCCAGGGCGTCACTATAAATATGCTAGGGATGCGATGCGCTTGACTGAATATAAGCCTAATAAGGAACACATAATTATAAATGCATCCTGTTATGTTGCAGAAAGAAATTAAGCAACCCACAGACTGTCACAGTAGCCGGGGCATACACTTTGTCCTGGGTAAGGATGGCCGGGATTGTACACTTTGTCCCGACCACGGGGCTGGGACTGTGTGGAGACGTACTCAAAATAATGCCCAACCCGCGGGGACCGTACATGACTGTACGTGGGACGTCACATCGGCAATTTGTATGTCCCGGCCGCGTATTTTCTTTATGCAACTATAACGGGATGCATAGACAACAGAACGCTACACGGAATAAAGCGTAGTAACACAATGGGATGCATCCCGTTATGGTTGCAGAAAGAAATTAAGCGTCCCGGCCCTATTCCCCGCTATCCCCGGTGCCAGTGATGCAATTGATAAGTGCATTATACTGTATACACAACAAGATCGTTCTAATCCAAGTGATATACGTGTGAGATGCTGTGTAAGTAGGAGTGGGCTATAGAGGGTCATAGTTACAGATCATGCTTGCTACATAATTTTGTGATAACTTTCTATTTACCGACAACATTTAAAAAAAAGAAATTGACAGTAATTTGATCATAAATCAATCATTTTTGGTCCAATCAATTTTATTTTGGTGGCAATACCCATGTTTGTGGGGCCATGGAATAATCTTATGCAACTTGTATCGCATGACGATGTTTTCGTTTTCCTGAAAATGACATTTTTAGTGAAAATAGCCCTGTGAGGGCGCTGTTTAACAAAATACCTTTTCACATCGAAGCATCTCAAATTCTAATGTTGAAATATGATAGGAGTTACATTTTAAGTTTAGGCATTTCCTGAAAATCTGAGTAAAATACCATTTGTTGTTTTGAAGCTACACTAGTTTTAACATCTTTGAATTGTCTCCATTGAAACACACACTAATGAGAAGTTCATTGACCCCTGTACTATCCAATGGAAGTGCTTTTAACGCGTTCTTTTTTAAAATGGATGCTACGGTAAAATGAAATGAGGTAACATTCTCACTCACATCTTCAGACAATGTTTCTTGACACACTCTTAACATATTTCATGTATTTAAATTCATTTTTATTAATGCGATAGCTACTTTTTTGCACAGTCCAAATTTGACCAAAATCAGCTTTTACAATAAAACGAAGGGGTTATATGAGACGAAACCCGCATAGAATAGACCATTTCAAATCCGAAAAAATATGACCACCCGAATGCTTCCGATTAGCCAAGTGATTTTATGCTCGGTTACATGACCTGTCAGCTCCTGACAGGTCATGGCCATGTGCGCACTTGTTACATCGTGGCTCGACTATTCCAACTCTCTCTTACAGGGATCTTCTGCAAAAGATATTAAACGGCTACAGCGTCTCCAAAATCGAGCAGCCAAACTCATTTATAATGCTAAAAGACGTGATCATGCAACTCCTCTTCTCCACAAGTTACATTGGCTGCCTGTTAAAACGCGCATTGAGTTCAAGATCCTGACTATTGTATATAAATGTTTCAATGATGGCGCGCCTTACTAGTACTTATGTACCTAAAAGAAGTGGTCTTCGTTCTGCCTCTGACACTCGGATTCTCACTGTACCTAAAACTCGTCTCACAATCTCCAAAAAAGGATTTTATGCCTCCGGCCCATTTTTGTGGAATAATTTACCGCGTCACATCAGGCATGCCTCATAACTGACTCAATTTAAGAAGATGTTAAAAACTCACTTATTTCACCGTCATAGTGCGAGTGATGTTTAACACTGTTATTTTTAATTTTATGTTTTGAATTTGATAAGCGCTGTGGTACCATTGTATAATGTGTAAGAGCGCTATATAAATGCTCATTGTTATATTTATGTTTTTATGTTTATGTGCCGGAGAAAAACAAACATGTTTTTCACCCGTCTGCCCGTGTGGTAGATTGCGCTGGTGTTGGTGATAGATTGTATCCCTCACAAAATTGATGTTGCGGCATTTCAGTAACAACAAACGGTTAGATGAAAGAGATTTGGGGTAATATTTTCACTTTTACCGTCTGCTCGATACATTTGGAATTTGCCGATCAACGCCTTTGTTGATAAAAAACCAAATAGTCTCGTTCCACGTTTTACTTCTCATGTGTGCACACGTGTATGTAAACATAGGCGGACAATCAACTAGGGCAATGCTGTGAATGCGATTAACTGTTGCGAAGAACGCGCAACACACCTACTCCATGTGACCTGTTTTTCCGAAGATTTCCGATCTCAATTTGAAATGGTCTATGACACCTTGTAGGCCTACCCTTAAACATGGGTATTGCCACCAAAATCAAATAAATTAGACCAGAAATTACTTGAATATGATCAAAAGACTGTTTTTTCCAAAATGGCCGACTTTTTTTGTTTTTTTGGCTGGGGCACCCTGGATTTCACATTTTTTTCATTTATTTTTATTTTTAAATGTTGTCATGTAGCAAGCGTGATCTGAAAAACTATGACCTAAAAAATGACCCTCTATAGCCCACTCCTAGTGTAAGCGACTGTTAAAGGGACGCTAAGAGATGTGTTGGAGGCTGCGCCCTCAATTATGATAAAAACTGGGATTAGTATATTTTTATAATTGTATTGCATGTATGAACTTTCACCTATAAGGATTAAGAAAAATTAGCGCTCTTTGTACAAGAAAACGTCGATTCAAAAATGCTCGTACAACCGGGACGAGCATTTTACGTCCGACAGTATCCCCCTGCAGTACGCGTGATACATAACGCGAACGATATTTGCATAGAGAGCGTTTTTTAATAAATAGTGATGATAATTATTGTTTTAATCAAGTTTTGCTGTGTTTTCACTGGAAATTATGAGCGTTTACTTTTGGACAAACTAAAAGTAAACTCAAAAGTAAACTCAATACTAAACACATATGTGAGCCCAACATCTTAGCTGTTTTCCACCACCCTCTAATCAATAACTGTCCCATTAAATCACAGATGGTGGAAACATCTGTGACTATATATTCACTCACTTGGAGCGTGCTTTGAGGTCAATTGGGTGCAAAATGAGAGAAACGTTTCGTTTTGCGTTTACTTTTACGTTCACTTTTTTGTTTAGAATTGCGTTTACTATTGAGTTTACTTTTAGTTTGTCCAAAAGTAAACGCTCATAATTTGCAGTGTTTTGTTACTAGAAACAACAATAATGGCAATATTTAATGTTCATCTTGAATTTTGAAGTAAATTTTTAAACATTTAAAATTTTCAACACCACTTAATGTCCCTTTAATATTAGTGTTTTTTTCACCTTTTCTGAATACAACAATAATTGGTCTAACTTTTGCTTCAATTATCATGTTTTGAAAATTTCAAAGAATATTTAGGGCCTATGCCTGGGTTAATTATGGCTCATGTCAAACTATTACAATTTCCAAGAAAAAACTTAACTTAAAAAATCGCCCTTTGGCTACGGATACAAGCCTAGACCAGTGTTCTAAGTTGGTTAATTAACCGCAATTTAATCGGTTAAATAACTGGTTAATTAACCACACCATATTTTACTGATGGTAAAATATATATTATAATTTTTCAATTATTTTGACACTTTAAACTACGTTGAAACATTTAAGTAGATCAGTAATTTGTTCACTGGGACCATTCTTTGCAAAACACAGTATTCTTAGTGTACTATGGATGTTATGTAGTTGCAGTACTTTAAGGAATATAATGCCACCAAAATATACCTAATACCGTTTCCAAACTAGCCCTGTAATTGGCAATTTTTCAAAATAAATACTATTTTTACTGCGGATTTCTCTCAGATTTAGAAACTCGTAAATAGTTTGTATTGCATGTTTAATTAATATATACTATTCAGTTAATCATTTTTTTTTTAAAACAAAATATCAAAGTAGTTGGTACAGTGTGCCTTCATAAAGTCATACCCAAGTTATTCTTTACTTAATATCAAAGTGTATCTATCTAACCCTAACCCTAGCCAAATGTGGTTAAGGGGGAACTCAAGGAACTTTTTGACTTGATTTTTTGAATTTTGTGAGTCAGAGTGCTGTAATTATTATTGAACTATTAATCAAATGCATATAATAGTCAACCTTTTTGGAAAGAAAATGAATTATAGATCTCTGCTTGGTACGTAGTTTAGGTGCATGGCACACATCAAATCGCACTGGGGCAAGGTGCAGCTTGACTTATGTGTGTAGGTCAAGTTTGTTGGTTCGATTCCATCACCAGTAAATTGTTTGTGCCTGTCTGTACTTACACTGGATACCTATAGAATATACCTTTTTAACTATATAGGCCCTACTTAATACTATTGATGAGCAAATGCTATTAACCTTTGATCAATAAGTTATATTTTGTTTTTGTCTTATTTTCCCGATTGAATCTTAACCCTAACTCTATAACACCACATAGCAACAGATTCCCCCCCCCCCCAAGTTTTCCCTAGTTTGCAGGGCTATGCCCCTGATAGGCCCTGAACTACCCAAAATATGTTGTTTTATGGACTCCCAAATAATTTTGTTAGAATTTTTTTAATTTACAATTTTTTGAAAATGCCCCCCTAAATGTTTGTAAACAAAAAACAAAACATGCCTGACCAACTGACCCTTATTGACACATTATTTAGACAGTTCCCAGAAACAAAGTATTAATTTTCTGCCCTGCCCATTTCCCCACCAACTTTTGGATCGCTTGCAATAGAAGACTGTACATGTAAGATTGTAAGTGAATGTGGACAAAATACAAAAAGTACAAGATTTAAAGTGTTCATTTTCAAGTTGTTATTCATGCCTGGGTCTCCATGAAGTTTGATCTCTGTGGTAAGTTAATAGTTTTATTTTGCAAAATATGTGTTAATCATGTGGAACCCAGGCCCAAACAAATAGTCCGAACAAGTTTAACAGGATAATTTGTTCATGTTTGTACATGTTTGCACACATAAGTCAATGGGGGAAAATGACCAGAAATACTTATTAATTATACCATTTGTAACCTGGGTACCCAACAAGTTCTCACCCCTGTGGTAAATTTATAGTTCTATTTTTTATGCATAGTCAATGAGGGGGAGCTGACATGCGGGGAACATGGCGTCAGCCGCAGGCCTGGTCAGCTACATAACAATTTCTTGGATCACAGGTTCATCCATGTATGGCCAGAAAATATGGGACAAGAGAAAGAATAAAGTTACTAACTGGGGATGTCAATAGCTTTTTATTCATTTTATCAACTTGCTAAGATAGACCATACAATTTAGTCTTGGTTCAAGCGATGGTAAGGCTTAAATTGGTTTCCTTTCCCTCGTCCTCCTGAGACGTGTTTATAACACTTATGGGCGATTCCATGAAAATGTGACGGAGCAAAAAAACTGAAAATTGCTCCAAAAGATTTATTTTTACCTCTATGTTGTTCAAAGCTCATGCAAAGGTTCAGGAAAAAAATGTTACAACATTTGGCTAATGTTTACTATGAAAAAACTCTACTTTTCTTACCCCCAAAATGGAAAATGAAAATATATACTTTATTGATTTGGTTTTAATTTACGCCACTTATAATTTTAATTCTACTAGTTAGGCCCTATTTAAAAAAAGTAAATAATTAGATAAATTCATAACCACCACTCTACAATAGGCCATCAAAATGTCGTAACGCGTGTTACCAAACTCATATTCAGGAAAATGTACTAAAACCTCAATTTTTCAAGTGTTATTTATCACTATTTATGATTAATATGTTAGTTCAATTGCCAAAGTCAAAATTAATTTTAATTTAGAAATATAATAAAGAATCTAAGGCTACTAAAAACTGGACAAAGTGTAACGCGTGTTACCGAAACACGTGTTACCGACTATTTTGCATTTGACAAAAAAGTGAGAACTTTAATTCTTGTTATTATTCTAGTTTTATAAACCTTTATTAAAGGTACTTGCTTACAGTAGTGACCAATTGATTGTAGGTTGGCTAGTTGAAATACACAAGCAAAACAAAGTTGGGATTTTTTTTAGTGCGTCTTTTTTCGTAACGTGTGTTACCGATATTCGGAGCGGTCTTACATTAACATGAGCTAATATTTCATATTGGTGTTAGCATGAGGATCTAGCCTTAAGTCTTGGGTATTACAATACAAAAGATGAAAACTTCATTCAAATTACTTTTACAGTTATAGAGTGGAGAATAAAGAATGGCGCGCTTAAATGTAACGCGTGTTACCGTGGAATCGCCCTTATACCATAAACGGAAAACACAGTTCATAAGAGTGGCTAATTAAATATTAGAACAAAGTTATGAAGGTAGGAGGTAGAACTTATTGAATGCCCCTCATATACAGTGGCGGATACAGGGGGAGAGGGCTGGCGTCCCCCTGTAAAATTTGACAATATACCTTTTTTGTGTACCACTTTACCTTTTTCAGAGACATGGGTAGGTTCCGTCGGTACATTTGCCACTTGTACCCTGCGGGGTTTTTTTGAAAAAAATTGGGGACCTTTTACGATTTTTTTTTTGTGTCAACCCCCCGTGAATTTTAATCCTGGATCCGCCACTGATATATAAGGGTTGGGTGGAGTGTAAAAATAAAGCTGTGTTCAGTTGAATCAGAATTTGTGTCGCCTCATTTTACAGCATGCCGATACTTTTTTTTAAAGAACATTGCCATAATGTATACAACCATATCATATCTCAATTGTATATGAAGAATAATTTAAAGAGATGCAAAATCCCATAATGCTTTGTTACTAGCAATAAATGTGCCTACATAATCTGGGAGAGATTGGCTCAAAACCTATGTATTGAAGACAAAATAGCTGAAAACAGCGGACTTTCTATTGATGGGTATAAACATTCTGCACCATCTCTATACCTATTGTTTGTTGGCACTTTGACTTGCCATTAATATTAAATAATATAGCCAATTTTGTCAAAATTATTGGGTGTGGGATACTTAAGTCCGGACTTGGACTCAAAACCGGTCTTGAGTCCCCATTTTGAAGGACTCAGACTTGGAGGTGAAGGACATGGGCACTTAGGGACTCATGAATTGTGCCCGAGTCCAGTTAATAATAATATTGGCTTATTTTTTTTGCAGTATTAAATATTTATTTATTTAGTCATCCAATCTTCAACAGTTTATAAACAATGTCATAAATCACCATAAATGCAATTTAAGACTTAAATTATGCTGTTGGAAATACCTATTGATAACTGTTACAAGCAATAAAACACAATTTGAAGGAACCAAAATTAAAGTTATAATAAACATATGAAATAGAAGGCTGTTTGTAAATGGTCGTTAGGTGTTTTGTGTCAGTATATAGTATACTGTTAAACAAAATGATAACATTTCCTACAAAAAGGATATTTCATTGGCAATGTTCAGCTTCCTGTGACAGCGCTCTTAAAAAATTGATAGAATTTAGGGAAACGGCATGGGAAGGGTTGCCCTACCATGCCTACATAATAGAACACCTTATAACTTCTGGACACTTTTTGAATATCTGAATCAATTCTTATGCCTATAATTTCATGGCATCAATATTTTCCATGTATGGGGATGCGAAAGTTAAAATTCATCATGTTGACATCACTGATATGTTGGCCTATTAGTAGACAGCAAAATGAATGGTAAACCGAGGAACAACTTTGACTTCACATTTATTGTGCTATATGATTGAGGTACATTTCTGATACTGGTAAGGACTCAGACTTGAGAGGTTCAGACTCGACTACAACTGGTGGGGGGGGGGGGGGGGAGAGAGAATTTACTTTAAGGGCACAACATCAGGGATGGAAATAAGACCCGCTCGCCCGCCATAAGCGGGTAACTTTTGTGTCCGTGTGTCATGATGATATAGGAGATCAGGTGGATATGAGATTAAAGAATATTGGATTGAAGAACATGATGAATACGAGGAGCTGTTACGGGCTAGGATTATAGTGGAACATCGTACAATAAAGTTAAAAACATGTAATTGTAATTTAAAAGTACTCTTGCTCTTAATTGTTTGCTGCAAAATATTATGAAAAAACCTTGGGCTGGTGGAATAAGTTGCTATCTTCAGTAGATATCAAGTCTATCAGAGTAAGTTGTTATCTTCTGTAGATAGCATGTATATCAGAGTAATTTTCTACCTTCAGAAGATAGCAATTCTATCAGAATAAATTGCTATCTTCAACTTCAATTGATACCAAGTCTATTAGAATAAGATGCTATCTTCAGTAGATAGCAAGTATATCAGAGTAAGTTGCTATCTTCAGTAGACACGAAGTCTATCAGAGTATGTAGCTATCTATCAGAGTAAATTGCTATCTTCAATTGATACCAAGTCTAGCAGAATAAGTTGCTATCTTCAGTAAATGATTTAGCAAGTATATCAGAGTAAGTTGCTATCTTCAGTAGATAGCAAGTCTATCAGAGTAAATTGCTATCTTCAGTAGATAGCAAGTATATCAGAGTAAATTGCTATCTGCAGTAGACACCAAATATATTAGAGTAGGTTGCTATCTTCAATTGATACCAAGTCTATCAGAATAAGTTGTTATCTTCAGTAGACACGAAGTCTATCAGAGTATGTAGCTATCTATCAGAGTAAATTGCTATCTTCAATTGATACCAAGTCTAGCAGAATAAGTTGCTATCTTCAGTAAATGATTTAGCAAGTATATCAGAGTAAGTTGCTATCTTCAGTAGATAGCAAGTCTATCAGAGTAAATTGCTATCTTCAGTAGATAGCAAGTATATCAGAGTAAATTGCTATCTGCAGTAGACACCAAATATATTAGAGTAGGTTGCTATCTTCAATTGATACCAAGTCTATCAGAATAAGTTGTTATCTTCAGTAGACACGAAGTCTATCAGAGTATGTAGCTATCTATCAGAGTAA
Organism: Ophiura sarsii; assembly: GCA_035610835.1. NCBI lineage: Eukaryota > Metazoa > Echinodermata > Ophiuroidea > Amphilepidida > Ophiuridae > Ophiura > Ophiura sarsii. The sequence continues at coordinate 8,107,161 of CM069447.1, read as the reverse complement.
ATTGCTATCTTCAATTGATACCAAGTCTAGCAGAATAAGTTGCTATCTTCAGTAAATGATTTAGCAAGTATATCAGAGTAAGTTGCTATCTTCAGTAGATAGCAAGTCTATCAGAGTAAATTGCTATCTTCAGTAGATAGCAAGTATATCAGAGTAAATTGCTATCTGCAGTAGACACCAAGTCTATTAGAATAAGATGCTATCTTCAGTAGATAGCAAGTATATCAGAGTAAGTTGCTATCTTCAGTAGACACGAAGTCTATCAGAGTATGTAGCTATCTATCAGAGTAAATTGCTATCTTCAATTGATACCAAGTCTAGCAGAATAAGTTGCTATCTTCAGTAAATGATTTAGCAAGTATATCAGAGTAAGTTGCTATCTTCAGTAGATAGCAAGTATATCAGAGTAAGTTGCTATCTTCAGAAGATCGCAAGTATATCAGAGTAAGTTGTTATCTTCAGGAGATATCAAGTCTATCAGAGTAAGTTGTTATCTTCTGTAGATAGCAAGTATATCAGAGTATTTTCCTATCTTCAGAAGATAGCAAGTCTATCAGAGTAAATTGCTATCTTCAATTGATACCAAAGCTATTAAAATATGAGGCTATCTTCATTAGATAGCAAGTCTATTAGAGTAAATTGTTATCTTCAATTGATACCAAGTCTATCAGAATAAGTTGTTATCTTCAATTGATACCAAGTCTATCAGAATAAGTTGTTATCTTCAGTAGATAGCAAGTATATCAGAGTAAGTTGTTATGATCTAGATGGAATAGCGCTATATAAATATTAATTGTTATGTTATGTTATGTTATGTTATGTTATCTTCAGGAGATATCAAGTCTATCAGAGTAAGTTGTTATCTTCTGTAGATAGCAAGTATATCAGAGTATTTTCCTATCTTCAGAAGATAGCAAGTCTATCAGAGTAAATTGCTATCTTCAATTGATACCAAAGCTATTAAAATATGATGCTATCTTCAGTAGATAGCAAGTCTATTAGAGTAAATTGTTATCTTCAATTGATACCAAGTCTATCAGAATAAGTTGTTATCTTCAATTGATAGCAAGTATATCAGAGTAAGTTGTTATCTTCAGTAGATAGCAAGTATATCAGAGTAAGTTGCTATCTTCAGAAGATCGCAAGTATATCAGAGTAAGTTGTTATCTTCAGGAGATATCAAGTCTATCAGAGTAAGTTGTTATCTTCTGTAGATAGCAAGTATATCAGAGTAATTTCATATCTTCAGAAGATAGCAAGTCTATCAGAGTAAATTGCTATCTTCAATTGATACCAAAGCTATTAACATATGATGCTATCTTCAGTAGATAGCAAGTCTATTAAAGTAAATTGTTATCTTCAATTTATACCAAGTCTATCAGAATAAGTTGCTATCTTCAGTAGACAGCAAGTATATCAGAGTAAGTTGCTATCTTCAGTAGATACCAAGTCTATCAGAGTAAGTTGCTATCTTCAATAGATAGAAAGTCTATCAGAGTAGGTTGCTATCTTCAATTGATACCAAGTCTCAAGGAGATCAGGTGGATAGGAGATTAAAGAATATTTGATTGAAGAACATGATGAATACGAGGAGCTGTTACGGGCTATAGGGTTACAGTGGAACATCGTACAATAAAGACAAAAACAGGTAATTGTAATTTAAAAGTACTTGCTCTTAATTGTTTGCTGCAAAATATTATGACAAAACCTTGGGCTGGTGGAATTTTTGTCGGGCAGGTAAATTCTGTGAGTTACTTGCCCGACTGGCTAGTTGGAAAATCTGAAGTTCCACCACTGCACAACATATAATTATGTAATTTGGCGGTAAAACTGCGGAGCTGGTACACGACGTTTTTTTTGGGTAGGAGTGTGCGTGCCGTCCAGGGTCTCAAAAAAGGGGAGGTGGGAGGGGGGGGGGGGCTACAGATCTGAACTGAGTGGATTTTATGACAAAAAATAGGGTCTTAGAAACTGATTTTTTTTTCGAAAAAGGAAGGTCTTGAGAACTGGACTATTCAATTTTGATTAGCAACAGCGCAAATGTGTTTTTTTGTTGTTGTTTTAGAACGCAAAATGTTCGAAGAATAATTGCGGCTTTGGAACGCAAAATTTCGCGATTTTTGATTCAATGGAATAGGCGTCTTAAGAACTGATACGGGCTCAAAGAGGGTCATAGCGGTACATGTAGCAGCAGATAAAAAGGGTTGTTCAGCGCGGCACATACCTATACCCGTTTCCATTGTCAGTGTAAACCCCAGTTTGTGATATACCGGCCAAATTCATACATCCTAAAACTTCGGCACCCCCGCAACTTCTGAGCTGACTTGGCGGCAAGTTGACAGCTGGAAGTCGTCGTTTTAATTTACTGGGCACACCTTCAATATGCCGCAGGCCGGAGTGAAAGAGGCCACAAATAAAAGATGAAAACAGACAAAAATGAGGACAAACCGAATGCAATTAGGTGAAATGCAACACATGCTGAATTAGTATAGGCCTGAATTCAGCTCGAATATCATTGAAATAAGGAAATCCGCTAAAAGGACTCACTGCACCCCCTTAATATATAGAACCCCGTGACCATATTCGATAGGGCGACCTATACAAAATAAAATCTGGGTTATGCATGTTATACTACTAGTGGGATTTCCCCCTTCCGATCACAGGCATGGCATCCCGCCCCAGATGCGGGTATTAGAAGTAAAGACCCGTGAATCTATGCAACTATCAATTGTGATTATGGTTGTGGTACCAGTGTTCATTAGGGTTAGGGGGGGGGGGGGGTAAATCATCCAACATACATGCAAGTGCCCTTCCCACGCGAAACCCACATGTTGCGAATATTTTGAGCTCTGAAGATATTTAACCACAGTGATATACCAATTCCTCCCACTCAAATATTTACAATTAACTAAACATCCAAATGATTCGGGGTTAAACTCCTTATAGAAAGTAAAGTTTCCATACACGTGTTGTCGTAAAAAAAACCACATCCACGTTTTAATCTGAGTGCCATCCCCACTCCTAACTTTAATTTTAAGTAGCCTACAAGTTAATCAGTATATTATATAGGGCCTAATATTTACACTCACTCAACACACATCAGGAACAATTGCAAAAATGTGTCTCACGGCCCATTGAACCATTCATTAATTCATTAAACAATATAAAACCACATCAAATAATAAAACCAAAGTCTAATAGTTTACATAGAAACGGCAGTCACAACAAGATCACTGATATTCCCCGCTATATATAACAAACAACCAGTATGCCATGCATGAACTGCACGACGTATTTCTGCGCAAAACCCGGGTTTTTCGTAACTGTCCAAAACCCGGGTTTTGCGCAGAAATAACGTGAACAAAACCCGGGTTTTGTGCAAGGCCCCGTTTTTGTATGCTCGACAATAGGGGCTTGCGCAAAACCCGGGTTTTGCGCAGGGCAAAACCCGGGTTTTGGACAAACCCTAGTTTTGGACGCAGCACCGGGCAGCCCCGATATGACACTAGTTGAGGATATAGTATTAAATTGTCACTAGTTAGCCTATAGAGGACCTCCCACAAACCATGGAATTATGCACAAACCACCTTCATTGCTTACTTGCTTAAGGCGTCCCGAAGGGGTGTGATCGCCAGGACCGGACCTTTCTAGGCCAGGCCAAAATGTGAAGGCCCCAACTCACTGTGAGGAACCATGTTCTCAAGTGGCTAAAGAGCGAGTATATTACTGGTCACCATGTCACCATGGTCACTGTGGTGTACCAAGGATATTGAAGTAGAGGGAGCAGAAAATTGCCAATTTGATGACAAAAGTATGGTAACTAAATTAACCAAATATGCGTGTAGCACGCGAAAATGTTGCTATTTTACACTGATTTGGCCATATTGAGGTTTGAAAAATAAAATGATTTTATTTCATTCATGACTAGCCAATTCACGTCAGTAACTTCCCTGTATCGTTTTTGGAAAACATCATTTTGGAAAATGTGACTGTTTTGGGAAAAGTAAACGTGGTATTGAAACGGGGAAACGTTGTGTGGGTAGCCAAGGGTTTCCCCTTTTCATAAGTGTTTCGGTCTTTCAAAACGTCTAATTATGTGTAGAGTTATGCAAACAAACGTGATCAAATTTTAGGGGGGGGGGCTTACTTTTTTTGACACCCCCTTTATAAGGACATTGCATTATTCCACCTACAATAGCTTAGGTAAACAAATACTTTATGATTAATTAGTCAAAGCAATAATATGGTTTTTTTCTTCAATTATTACACATATTAGGCCTATTTGTTTCTCTTTTATAATGAAGTTTGACTTATCCAAATCGTTTTTCCTCAATCTATTTCGACTGTATTTTTCGTAGAAACCCCACCGGCCACAGACAGAACTTTCTAAATCATAATGGTAATCTACTTCCAATTTAAAGATTTTTCCAATTTTCATTATAAAGGGGGGGGGGGGGGGGGGGGGTGCTGGGGTACCGCACCATTTTGTCCCGAACCAATGGTTATGACGTCATATTTGTGTCGATTTACGTATTGGATTTACGTGCAAAAGATACGCCCCTTGGCATCATACTTTCCCAGGTGTGCAGTTCATTTTAATTTCAGATGTTCTAAAATGGACCTAAACAATTAAAATGCGCAAACAATTATATTATTGCTGATAAATAAGTGATTTAACTTGAGTTCAGTTTGATAATGATAGCAAAACATGTTGTAAAACCATTTACCAGTGTGCCCAACAATTTCTCCTTTGCACACTTTGTTTATACATTCAGAGATGTCACTTTTAGCTTGTTATAGCTAGCCTAATATACAATTGTAAGCAAGTTTGCGACCTCTTTGATTTCAGGCTGGTAACACAATCCCATATTGCATTTCGTTAAAACAGTGTAAATTATTTTTTCAACGATACGTATCACGTGATAACCACGATCGTTTTCGCAAAATATCGCGGTACCCCCACCCCCCATAGTGATGTCCCATCATACCAATAAATCTGGTGACGTGGTATGGTGGAATGCATACACTAGCTTAAAGGGACATTAAAGTGGTGTTGACAATTTTAAATGTTTAAAAATCATCGCTATTTATTGTAAAACGCCCTCTATGCAAATATGGTTCGCGTTATGTATCACGCGTACTGCAGTGGGATACTGTCGGACGTAAAATGCTCGTCCCGGCTGTACGAGCATATTTGAATCGACATTTACTTGTACAAAGAGAGCTGATTTTTCTTAATCCTTAGGTGTAAGTTCATGTAATACAAATATAAAAATATACTAATCTCAGTTTTTATCATAATTGAGGGCGCAGCCTCCAACACATCTCTTAGTGCCCCTTTAACTATTTGCAGGTTCATCATGAGCTTCTATCCGGTAAAAAAGCGATACATAATAGCCAGAAATTGACAGAGAGAAGGTGGGGGGGGGGGGGTTAGAGGTATCAGTGGTCATTAAAGGCATATTATGCGATCTTTTCCATGGGACTCCCTCTATCCTTGATTTAAAGAGTGAAAAAAGCTGTCCTGCTCATTTTCACTCTAAAACCATGATTTTAAAGTAATTCATTAGGAATTGTATCACCCTGTAACTCGGAATATATTATGATTTATGATCAGAAATGTAAATCTGCAAGAAAATCTATTTAAAAAAAATCAATCAAGGATAGATGGCTTCTCCTTGAAAAGATCACATGATATAACTTTAATACAAGGGATACTATCAGGCCTGCACATCCAAGGACTTTCAAAAAACATACTATTTAAGTGATTGCATTAAGGCTATTATTTAAAGCCTCAAAGCTCTTCAGTTTTTCAAAACCTAATCCGGAATGCATTTTTTTAAAGTTTTTTTTATAAATATAAAATATTGAAATCCTTGTAAAAGTGACCTTTTGTATTTAAAATGATGTGATCAATGAAAATCTGAAAAATCGGTGAAACATTAGGATTTAAAAAAAAATCTAGAAAAAAAAAAAAAAAAAAAATTCTGTGCTAACGCTCCACTTATAAAACTCGCCCATGGCTTGTGTGGTGGATTTCGATCACGACAGGAGCATGCGCAGATGCGATTTTTGTGTAAGTGGTCTGTGATTTTGTCAATATTATATTTTTACTGTGATTTGTTTGTCAATCTGCATTAAATGCAAAAAGTAACAACGCCCCCGGCTGGACTCGAACCACCAACCTTTCGGTTAACAGCCGAACGCGCTAACCAATTGCGCCACGGAGGTGATTAGTTACTAGGCTGTTTTGGTTTGTCATGTTCACCCGTACACTTCCCCGTACACTTTCTTGCAAAGTCGGGCATCGTTTTTTCTCAAATGTTGCTTGCATATTGCCGTTGCTGTCGCCTTTAATACATGTGCTGTCAGTTGAACTTGGAACCAACGTTTACTTTGAACTGTCTATTTTCAATAAAAAAATATTCCAATACGGGAAAAAAATCAGAAAAGCTCACAGACAACAAATAAGAACATCATTTTACTCGACCTAGAATTTCAATCAACGTATTTCAATCATCGGGAAAACCAGATGATGCGAGTGACGTCATTTAATGAGCTCATTAGCATAATTTATGTCCGTGAAATGTACAATAGAGTTTTATTAGTGCGCTCATCAATACAGTAACTAACGCCCACGGGAGCTTTGAGACAAGACATTTTTTAATATAGCCTTATAATCATAAGAATATTTAGTTCTCTTCCAATTTTCATACAGAACAAAAATATGCAGTACAAAAATTGTGTTATTTTAAATAACCTTTATTATCCATTGAACTTTAACAGATATGTCACTGTCACTCCCAAAGAGGATTTCTTGAGTAACACTAGCATGCTTCACTTTCATCACATGACCATTGAATTCTGTCACCAGTGTCTACTGGTTCCCATTGACATTATATTGCAATGAAAGGCTTATGTTGTTAAATGTTGCTGCAAGTAGTCTTTTTTTAAAGACCCTTTATTTTTTGAATAACACATTTTAGTTGAGATTCAACTTCTTTTCATATCTGTGGCCAAAATGCCTATCTGTACAATGTCAGACGATATCCAGCTGTTTACTTAAACACATGTTTTGCACTGTTTGTTTTGGAGGAAATTCTTGTTGGCACAGTTGTGGATGCATGCCCGGGGGGGGGCACTCAACTTTTTTTTGGGTAGGGGTGTGCCGCCCAGGGTCTCAAAAAGGGGGGCTAAAGAACTGAACTGAGTGGATTTTATGACAAAAAATAGGGTCTTAGGAACTGATTTTTTTTCCAAAAAATAGGTCTTGAGAACTGGCCTATAGTTCAATTTTCGATTTATTTTGGTTTAAGAACGCAAAATTTTCGAAAAATTGGGGCTTTGGAACACAAAATTGGTGCTTTGGAACGCAAAATTTCGCGATTTTTGAATTTTCAATGAAAATGGGGTCTTAAGAACTGATGCAGGCTCAAGAGGGGGGTCATAAGAACTAGCAGCAGAGGGTGAAAAAGGGGGTCTTCAGCGCGGCACATACCTATACCCTTTTCAAATGTCAGTGCCCCCCCCCCGGGGATGCATGCAAACACTTCTACAATACGTGAGGCATTCACTTTTTTAAAGAGATTTCTTGTTACTTTGTACATGTATGTAGAGTATTCGTTATGTCATTTACCAGGGTCAAAAGTTCAGGTTCCATAGGCCTGGCCTCTGTATGGACTTTGACCTGTATACCCCTGTATAGCACAACTTGTGCACAACAAATACTTTAGGAGGTAAAATCTGCCATTTTTGGAACTTTCAATGTCATATCCATGAGATAGGAGATTTGGGTATTTTATACAAAACATTCCATAAGGCAGCCTTACCCCTGTATATAGCACAACTTGTGCACAACAAATACTTTAGGAGGTAAAATCTGCCATTGTGGACCTTCATAAGGTCATATCCATGAAATAGGAGATTTGGGTATTTCATACAAAACATTCCATAAGGTAGCACACCTCTAAATAGTTCCAGGCGAAAACTTGCAACTCTTATTGCGCAATACGCGTGATTAAAATAGTGATTTCTCGGGAACTACAGTGATTTAGCAGACGAGGTTGGTATCAAATTAAAGCTAACAATATGAATTTTAATGATAGATCATTCACAAATAATATTAACTATTTGTTGTTAATAAATGGTAGTCCTACTTTCACGGTGCACGGCCGTAAGTCTTGCGAAAAATCAACTTGAAAAATGACCGTAGAGGGCTTAGATGCTCGATTGCGTAACTTTTATCGATATATAATTTACAATTTTAATTATAAGCTTGCTAAAATAGCTAGAGTTTACTACCAAATTGAATGACTTTCTATGTGTAAATTTAAAAATAACCTTGCCAGAACCTGGTTTAAATCTTCTAAAAATCTAAAAGTACGGTGGCCTGCGTGTATAATGCGTCATAGTTTGGGGGCATAAATAGAAATTTATACATAGAAATTCTTTCAATTTGGTATTAAACTCTAGCTATTTTAGCAAGCTTTCGATTAAAATTGTAGTAAATTATATATCGATAACAGTTAGATTTTACACAGTCGGGAATCTAAGCGCATCGGCCGTAATTCAAAAACTTGTCTTTTGCTAATGTCGGGTTTCTAGCATAGTCGTAGGCCTAACATTTTCCTAACTTTAAATCGTTAAAATCGATCTATCGTTATAATCATATTATAAGCATTGTCTTGGGCTTAAATTTGATACCAAAATCAATTCTTAAATCACAATGGTCATTGAGATATCATCTTTTGAAGCGTCGCGCATCGATCAAAATAAGGTGCAAAATGGTCGTCTAATTTCGACTTCCTATTATTTAGAGGTGTGCTACCATAAGGCAGCCTTTCAAGAAATTTCATGTTGCATTCGAAATTTTCAATAAGCCATTAACTAAAGTCATTTTAATAATACCCAGGGGAAAACTGGGGCTATTTATTTGGCGGTTATTTTTTCAAGCGTATTTACAATAACATAACGTGAAAATATAATGTTTAATATACGAAACCAGACGAACTGTGATCCATGAGCTCGCATGGCTCTCTGAGTTCTATAAACATCCATGGGAGAAGAAATAAACAGTTTACTTGCTGTTAAAACACTGAAAGGTAAGTCCAAAAATGACACATACTTTCTTAGTATAGAAACACTTTGTAAACTGTAGGCCTTTGTTGTGTTAGGCAGCTTATGGTCCTCAACCAATCTTCGTATCGCCTGAAAGCATGATACATGATTGCGATGACCGCTTACTCCACGGTCATCAAATGTCACAATCTCATGTGCGTTGAATTTCCTCACATGATGAAGAATGCTGCGTGCGGCAACATCAACATCCCAGAACACATCCGGGTCGTCTTGAAGTTTGACATGGTCTACGACGGCAACTTGGCTTTGAGGAATTCCTAATAGATGACAGCTCGCTATGAGCTCTTTCGCCCGCACTTGCCCTTCTCCGTAATAGTTCCCCGTCGACAAACACAGGACGTGGACGGCTGTGGTACATGTGGCGTTAAGTTGTAGTATAGTAGGACCAAAGAACATACACTCATCATCAGGATGAGAGGTCACTACAAGGACATTTTTTGTGTATTTTGTGACTGGTGTGACCTTTTTGAAGCGATATAGTAACAGGTAGATTATGAGTGATAAGATGATGTAGAACAAGATCAAAGTTGGGATCCACATCATGGTAGATACAATGCTCTGAGTGTACTGCAACAATGCTCCCAGTCTATACAATGCTCTGAGTGTACTGCAACAATGCTCCTAGTCTACTGCACCAAAGCTCCGAGTGTATTGCGACAATGCTGCGCGTGTACTGCAACAATGCTCCCAGTCTACTGCACCAAAGCTCCGAGTGTATTGCGACAATGCTGCCAGTCTACTGCACCAATGCTGAGTGTACTGCAACAATGCTCTGAGTGTACTGCAACAATGCTTCGAGTGTACTGCAAAATGCTCTCAGTGTACTGCAACAATGCTCCGAGTCTATGATTATCAAGATGTCTTTTTTCGAATTGGTTCAACTTTGCTGTCAAAACAATCAGTACCTGCTCGACTTGGATGTCAGTCAAATTTCCAAATGCACAACTTTGCCACTACTGTATTGAATGAATCGTTTTATATTCAACTTGTCTCTTTTTACCAGCAGCCAATCAATCAGTACATGACATGTCCTTGAAACTGTTCAACGTAGTCCTTTGGGCAATGAGTGATCATTCAATACCTGCTTGTAGATCTAGAAGTACTTGTTCATTGATCTCATCCAGGTTGTCTAGATCCTTCACACTATCATCAACTAGATTAGTGTCTGCATCACCGGGAGGCTCAACTTGATTTACCTGTATAAATAAGTGATAAAAGGTCCGCTCAGTTCAGTGATGTCAGAATAGCATTATAGATATTTGCTTTAATCAAACTAATTGAAGAGTTACTTTGCAAAAACAGGTAAACACCATCTGTCAAAATTGAACTGAACATGCTATACTGCTATACAGTCAACACAATAAGTAACTGACCAGGTAATCAAAGTGCTGATAAATCTAAAAAAACCATTAATCCTATTTAGACATATGAAATAAAAAAGGTTATTGAGAATTTTTTCCTCTTTAGTTTGAGATATTACACGCTAAGAATGGTTGATTATTGAGGAATTTGCATTCCCAAATGTAATGTCAAGTACGATTTTCATTTTCGCATTTTGCTATTCTAGATACAGACAGACTCAAATCGGCAAATCATTGATTATTGGTAGTGCTTATTCACCGGTCGATGCGCAGCTTGTTGGATAGTCGGCCGGCCGAATTGTTATGGTTGATCAATACGGCACACACGCATTACCTGTCATACACTCCTCGTGTTGAAAAGAAAATGTGAAAATGAAAATCAGATTTGGGATTGTCACTTGCTCAATAATCAACCATTCCTAAGGTCCTATCCATGAGATATCTCAAATTAAAGAGGAGAAATTTCTAAACAACTTTATAATTTAATATGTTTATGTAGGAGTTCTACTTTTGGAGCTATCAGCACATTTATTACCTGGTCAGTTACTTGTTGTGTTGACTGTATATATGTTACATACAGTTACTTCTAAATGTTTTTAAAAAAAATCATTTGGTGATACCCAACAACCGACGTCATAAATACACTACCAATTCATGCTCCCTAACAAATTCAAGAGCATCATGACATGTTCAGTTCAATTTTGACAGATAGCATTTATCTACTTTTGCAAATTATGTACTGTAAAACCAGAAATATTTGCGAGTATAACATTTCACGAATCAGCAATACTGACCTAATTCACGGCATGAATATTTCGCGAGTAAGTGCTCCTCCCGAAATTAGTGACATTTAAATGCACACAAACATTTCTAGTTTTGCAGTATGCAGTGGTGTAGCCAGAGGGGGTGCGATCGCCCCACCAATATTTTGAGTTTGTCGGTTGAGATTGGCACTGTCGGTTCATTCGACAAGGGGAATCATGGGATTTTGATATTATGACAGTCAATAAGTACTAAGATAACAATTTATGTGCTCGTTTACACCCAAAATGTACCTCAATAGTGGCAAAACCAATTTTAAAAGAGCAAATTTGTGCGCACATTTCTTTTGTCACTAAAGTCTTACTTCACTTTTATTTCTCGCCCCTCCAATATGAAAAACCTAGCTACGCCACTGACAGTATGTACTTCTTGCCTAAACAGCTCCTTGAAGTTCTTCATCAGTAGCAGAATTCAGCTTGTTTTACTTCATCCCACTTGATATGAAGGTGAGGTCAGAGCATATGTGACCAGTCACATCAAAAAGGACATGTTCTCGGCAAACACAGTTTTGAGATTGATGAAATATGAGTAATAGAAAACAATATGCTTCTTCAAATCACATCTTGTGATTACAAAGTCTGATTACCTTCCACATGGTATCATTTCAAAGCTTAAAATGTTTTATTAAGTCAACTAAACATTGCTTTGCATGCAATTCACCTTCCCCCATATTATTGGTATATACTTGGTGTAAGACATTCATAAGGTAATCTTTGTGAAGACCCCATTACGGAATAAAGCTGTACAGTCCGTCCCAAAATGATTTATACCGGGAAAGGTGCATTTATTTAGCCATGAATATCATTGTCATTGGTCAAATTGCTTATGATTTTAACATCTACATACATTTAGCTTTTTTGGGAATTTTGAATTTTAAAAATCAGACGTTTCTGAAAGAAAATATGGACTTTTTTTACCCTTTACCCCCTTTCATTTCCCAACCCAAATCTCTACCCCCAGCCCTCACAGTTATTATTCTCACCTCAACGACTCCTTGCAATTCTTCATCTGTGGCAAAGTCTAGCTTATTAATCTGTGTACAATCCACCTCTATTATCATTTTCCCACTTCATTTCCCACCAAACCCCTACCCCCACCCAACCCCTCAGAGTTCTTACTCACCACAACAACTCCATGCAATTCCTCATCTGTGTCAAAGTCTAGCTTATTAATCTGTGTACAATCCACCTCCATTATCATTTTTCCCCCTTCCATTTCCCAACCCAAACCCTTACCTCACCCCACCCCCTCACAGTTCTTATTCTCACCTCAACGACTCCTTGCAATTCTTCATCTGTGGCAAAGTCTAGCTTATTAATCTGTGTACAATCCACCTCTATTATCATTTTCCCACTTCATTTCCCACCAAACCCCTACCCCCACCCAACCCCTCAGAGTTCTTACTCACCACAACAACTCCTTGCAATTCCTCATCTGTGTCAAAGTCTAGCTTATTAATCTGTGTACAATCCACCTCTATTATCACATTACCCCTTCCATTTCCCAACCCAAACCCTTACCTCGCCCCACCCCTCACAGTTCTTATTCTCACCTCAATGACTCCTTGCAATTCTTCATCAGTAACAAAGTCTCGCTTATTACTCTTTGTACAATCCACATCTATTATCACTTTACCCTCTTCCATTTTCCCCCAAACCTCTACCCCCAGCCTTCACAGTTCTTATTCTCACCTCAACGACTCCTTGCAATTCTTCATCAGTAACAAAGTCTCGCTTATTACTCTTTGTACAATCCACATCTATTATCACTTTACCCTCTTCCATTTCCCCCCAAACCTCTAACCCAGCCTTCACAGTTCTTATTCTCACCTCAACGACTCCTTGCAATTCTTCATCTGTGGCAAAGTCTAGTTTATTAATCTGTGTACAATCGACCTCTACTGCGACTTTACCATTAGGAAGTACTACTAGTAACAGTTTACCGAATGCTCTTGCACATGCTCTCATGTAGGCTTGCTTCTTGGCACGATGAATAGCTGTCATACGACTCACAGCGTCTGAAAGTGTTTAACAAATAAAAGTGCCATCAACATAAGGCCAAATTAAATTAATTGTTTGTCTCAAAGCTCCTCTCCTGTTGTAAAACTAATGCGGAATGCGTTTTTTTTTCAATTTTTTTTTTTTTTTAAATATAAAATATTGAAATCCTTGTAAAAGTGAACTTTTGTAGCTTCATGATCTGATCAATGAAAATCTGAAAAATCTGTGAATTTTTTTTTTTTTTTTTTGAAAAAAAAAGAAAGAAAAAAAAGAAGTTTTTTTCAGATTTTTGTTTTTCTAAGGCGCACCAATAAACTAACGCGCGCGGGAGCTTTGAGACAAACAATTATTTTAATTTGGCCTAATGTTTAACAACATATTGGATGAAGATGCACCATTGTATGTTGTGAACCCAATTTCTTAACCTGACTTAATTCTGCTGAACTATCTCTCTGTAAATTCCTGCAAAAAAAACCCAAGTTTGTTCTGGGGCAAATGATTTGTCTACAAATTGAAAATGAAATTTACCCAAAGAGAACCATGCTCTATTCATCCACATAATGCCTTTGAACTGCCACTTAAAGAATTGGAAAAATGTGATGGGTATATATATTTTTTCCTTACAAAGGTTGGTGTCCTTATTCACCCCGACATCGGGGTAGGAAGGGAATGAAAGTGAGAAGAGGAGACAAAAAGGGAAGGAAAGGAAAAACGGAAAGGAAAGTGACAGAAAGGAGAAAGGAAGACAGGCAAATTAGTTAGACAATTGCAGTTTTTCACGCCGGTATCAGGGGACGTAACGCCTCTACCACCAGCCCCCCCCCCTCCCCCAATGTTTTTTATTCACATTTTTGAAAAAAATAAAATCGCAAAAGCAAAATAAAAGTTTGCACAAACAATCGAATTTGGGAGACGGTGCGTTCATTGAGATAAAGATAGCCTGTCACTCTTCCGCGGAGCGTGTACCGGGAGATTTTTTTGCCTACATTTTCTCATCAAAATCAAATCTATATATCAACAAAATGGTTCTATAATAAAGCCGTGGGGTTTCATCTTATCAACACAGAATGGTACATTCGGAAATTTGCATTTGGAAAGTCATCCCACTCCCACTCCTCCCCCCTCCAAAAAAACCCACCGCATCTCGCATTTTGGGCTTTTTTGACTTATTTTGTATTGAATCAGTTTTAGTTGTAAGAATGCTTTTTCGGTCTAGATTCAGAAAACCCCACTGTTTAGGATCACCCATTTGTTGGCACATTCCTGTTGAAAATGAGAAAACTAGGGTTCAACACAACAAGCAGAGATGGGTGGAAACCTATAATACATCTCAATTGATCATTTCAGTGCACCCGACTATATGGCATTGTTTTTTTCCCCCACAAATTTCTGGAATTTGGGTGAATTTTTAACATTATCCGAAATGTTCAAACAAATTCAAAACAATTCAACATTTTCACAAGGTTCCAATTTCTTTTTTAAAAAGCACAATGCTTCCAAAAAAATGCCCATCGTTTTTCTTTTAAAAAAAAGTGTTTGCAAATTTGAAAAGGTTTTACCTTTGATAGTCCCTGGTCAGGCCCCCTGGTCCTGAAGGAAAATCTAGGAACCAGGTAAAATTTGTTTCAGAAGTAACTCATGATTCTATCCTTATGTTCCCATGCCATTCTTAAAGCTCTCAATTAAACATGCAATACATAAGGCCTAAAAAAAAGAAGGTTTGATTGGCGTAACATGACCAAAACAAAAGGTATAGCACCCAAAAAATTCAAATGCACTGAAAGTGTACAAAATTAGTCTCATGTTGTAGATAATTGCAAAAGTAGAAATTTGGCAAAAAAATCATGCAAAAAGGTTGTACGGTTCTCAAGATGTTGTCCATTGATTATTGGAAAATATGACCGGAAATCTGCCAAAAAGTGCCATTTATGGTCAAAACTGACATTTTAGCAAGTGTACACCCTTCTAATTATAAAACTATGTACATACAGTAGCTACAAAACACAGATGCAAGATACTGGCCATAGGTTTATCCATTTCTATTAAAATCAGACATGATATTTATTTCATATTTGTACAGCAGACTCCAGAATATGCCATTTTATTCAAAATTCAGAATCGCAACTCTGAAAATCGTCAAAAATGACTAAGTCCAGCTAATTAATATGCGTAACGTGAATATCTGAAGTTCTACAAGCAGTAGAGAGATGAGCTTTGGTATACTGTTTACCTGTGACAAGACGTATATCAAAATGTAAAATTTAGTTAATTATCTCATTAAATATGCAAATGAGCTCATTATGTATTCAGATTTTGCATATATGCAAATTATGTCAGTTTGATTCGCATTTTGTTTACATAAGTTTATTCCTGAACAAATTCTCTAGCCATTTCCAGTATGTTGCTATCGATCAGTGCAATTGCTGTGGAGAGGTCTGCAGTAAGCTACCATATTAAGCTTATTCTGTGTTTCTGGGTCTTTTTCTGGTGTGATGCATTCAATGGATATACAAACTAAGCATATCAGCCAAAAGTAGAGAGTTTTTACTAGCATCTGGTACCTTCTACCTTTCAAATTGGGCCTTCAAATTTTCAAATCTGGCAATTATATCAAAATTTAGAGCAAATTCCCAAACATTATGTAACTAGCCACAACTCAGCTGAATAACATTCGATTGATATGTATGACCCAGGGTCATGTACAGAGAGGTCATAGCTACCATATATAGCAAGCTCAGTGCCAAATAAGGAGTGCATCATAACAGAATGGTCAATTATTGATATGGGTGTTTTTCAATGCTGAGCTGCATTGCTTAGTGTGGGCTGTCAATGGGACCCAAGTGTGTGACTTTCAGGCAAGGCATAAAAAGTACTTGCAAAGATTTATAATAAAAAAAATACTTCCAGGTGTAGAATAATCACCAAACTTCAGATTCAGATAGAGAAGAGATCAATCTAATTAATGGTGAAGAGTGTACATTTATAAATTATTAAGTTTTTTCAAACCAGTCCATTAAGTTTGGCCTGAAAACAAGTAAATTCACCTGAGTGTGCACACATTCTGTGTGGCAGACCCTAGTGTAGCGAATGTGCTATACCTACAAATAGGGTAGGTCGGTCGGGATTTATTTATTTTTTTAATTATTTTTTTCTTTCTTTCAAATCACCTACTTTTGAACACTTGAAAGACAGCAGTACACACAAATCATAGCTCTAGCGTATTTAATTGCCGGGCAAAAATGTATCATTGTGTTCAACAATATATCATTTTCGATGGGGACTTAAAATAGCCGAAATTGAAAGCAAACAGTCAAAAACTTTAATACGTTGTTCAATTTTTATAAATATATATATATATTTTTTCCCCTCAAAATAATAAAAAATATTCAGAGTCGGCGATGTATTTAGGGTCGGTCGGGTTACGCCAATCAATTTTTTTTTTTTTAGGCCTAAGGCTGTAGTATTACAACTAGTCTTTGTCAAAGACACCTAGCAAAATTACCTGTCAAGTGGAGCGAGGCGTCTTTGCGCAAATAGCTACATGTATTCTACTGTGTATAAGCACCTGTTTGTCGCAATCATATTGAAACTGGGACTTATGAGTTAGATGATGACACCAGAAAAAGTTTAAAGAGGGACTGGATTCAATACAATAATAATACTTTAAAGCTCTTTGTTAATTTAATTAACACCAGTTTGTCAGAGTCTATATATTATTTTTCATTTTTAATTGAGATTCATGAAAAAGGATTGTTCACTGCTGGGTAAAAGATTCTGAAGTTTAAATTCTGATGTTACCTATGAGTAAGATATTCATGAACAGATTAGAGAATAATGACTGTGTAACAACTGTTTTCGTGAATTTGTTTTGAAATCAGAGGTTTTTGTTCTGGTCTGAGGAGGGGACAATTCCGAATGACCAGAACAACAACCGAGGATTTGAAAACAAATTCACGAAACAGTTGTTAAAGCAGTCATTATTCTCATTCATTACTGAAAAAGATGCATATTTATCCAAATCGTTGATTTGTACCGATATTATTGCGTTAATATATTAATTAGTTTTCTGTTTATTTTGTACACCCCTTCTTAGTTATTGAAACAGTCAAAGTCGGGTCATCCCCTCATAAACATTTTTATAATTCAACCAATCAGAAATAAGCTTTAATCGTGTTTCCTCAGAACTCATTGAATATTCAGTTTAGGGGCGTGAGGCTTTAATTTGATTGGTCGGTCAATGAGCAAAACAATCGATTACTTTGGCGCAGTACTTTCGGGCAATTATTTTAGTAACCTGCGCTCGGCGTGTGCGTTATCATCTGATTTGATTGGAACGCACTTGATACGCAGATATCGCGATTATTCATGAAGTAATGAATTTAAGTTTATCACCATTCAACTGATTATAACGTCTGTTGAGTCATGTTAGCTTTTAAATAGCTTTAATGTTGGTGTTTTCATGAATATCTTGCCCATACATGTAGGTCAAACCTAAAATCTTGTCTACATTTAAAACCTACCTTTATCAATGTAGGTAAACTCTCCTAGTCCAACTCCTTCACTTTGTACACTATGACCTCTGACCTCTATCACAACTTGACCTATGAACCTGACTGTATTAGGTACAACGTCTTCCTTGTCTTCTTGAATCTGTTGATCAAAATAAAGAAATGTAATTCAATGGATTGCAGTTGCAGACTTTTTATCAGCTATGAAACGATACTGTAAACAAGAAATGTCCATGTTATTTCCATTCCAGAAAAAATAGTAAAATAGGTCAATGGGACATCAGTAAAGACATTATAATATATGTACACATACAGATACTCAAAGTAGCATTGATTTCATATGGTATTCTTTTAGATTATTGTCATTTTGTTCAGCAGAATTTTGGGAGGATGGATTCCCAGTTTCTTACAGATCTTTTAAAAAAGACTTCTACTATGATTTTGATACTTATGTGGCAGTAAGTTATCGATTATTTGCCAGATGTGTTTCGTTTGGAAGTGGATAATAAATGTGTCAATCGAGTTCAACAGGAGCTATTTTCAGGGGTGGAAATAAGACCCGCCTGCCCGCCCATAGCGGGTAACTTTCGTGTCGGGCGGGTGAAGATGCAAAGGTACCCGTCCGACTGGCGGGTAACATTTTTGAAGCTCAAAGTGTAAGTAACAGTAAGTTCAGGTAATTTCATCATCAGATGATGTGTCATGATGATAGAGGAGATCAGGTTGATAGAAGATTAAAGAGAGTATTGGATTGATGAACATTATGAATACGAGGAGCTGTAACGGGCTAGGGTTACAGTGCCACTTAACAGTGGAACATCGTACAATAAAGACAAAAACATGTAATTGTATCATCATTTAAAAGTAGTCTTGCTCTTAATTGTTTGCTGCAAAATATTATGAAAAAACCTTGGGCTGGTGGAATTTTTGTCGGGCAGGTACATTCTGTGAGTTCTTGCCCGACTGGCTAGTTGAAAAAATCTGAAGTTCCATCACTGGCTATTTTTGAGTAAAGTAGCTGCAGTGTGCACATTTTGCCTTTGACATGTGACCCAACGCGAGTAAAAATGAGGCACAATGAGGGAAATATGAATATTGAGTTATTGATATCATGATAATATATGTATATGTTAAGGAAAATTTTGGTACCAAAGTCAATGTCATATCACATTCCAAACCAAAGTTACAGATGATTGAAAATCACTTTGTCTCAAAACATCAAATACAATTGTCAAGTTATAGGCAATTAAAGTTTTTGTTTTGTTAACAAATCAATGGAGTAAATTAAAATTAAACCATTGCTATGACGTCAGTCTATTCAATAAACTGAAGATTATTTTTTACGAATGTACACTTTTCTGCACGAATCTACAGTTAACAGTAGATTCGTGCACGAAAGTGTACATTCGTAAAAACATAATCTACAGTTTATCAAATAGACTAGTCATGTAAATTTGCAGTTAATACATAGCAAAAACAACACTATCACTCTATTTTACTTTTTCCTATAGCAAATGTTTCATTCACACATTTTATTTGTATAACAAGCATAAATCTGTTACATTTGTTACAAAAAAATAAACATAAAATAATACAGCGTGTCCCAAAAAACTAGGTTCAAAAGTTTGCGAGCTTATAACGAAATAAGTAGGAAACATGGATAGTTTATTTTTAAGAATATCAAAAAAAATATACCTGACCTTAATAATAGGTAAATTCGGAGACCAATCCAATGTAAACTTTTTGAAATACTTTTTGAATAGAGCGTGGTCAGAACCCATTTCTCCCGATTTAAGGAATATTCCCGGCATGGGGTTTATTCTCCGCAAGAATTCAACAATAACTCGGACTATAACAAAGAACATTTTGTTTTAATGTTTACATAAATAATGAACTTGTATTATTGCAATTGCCTAAGTCTATGTATAGAATGAATGCAAAGGCAATACTTTGATAAAGTCACAACAATGAGCAATTGCAACACACATCGGGATGTTCCTTGTTAAGTGGGACAAATGGGTTTTGACCGCGCTCTACTAAAAATGTTGTATTTCAAAAAGTTTATATTGGATTAATCACAGAGCTTAACTAATTAAGGTCAGGTATATTTTAATTGATCTTTCTAAATATGAACTATCCATGTTTAACCCAGTTTTTGGGACACACTGTACAGCCAATCAAGCCATTAAAATCATATTTTATGATCATGGCTATTATTAGGTATAGCACAATAAAAATATATTGGAATTCAACAAAACAGGTGTCATATTAAAGCTCATAACTAAATTATATAAAGTGAAAAGATCACATTTTTATATACCTTCGATTGTTTATAAAGTAGATTTGAAGTTTACCTAAAAAAATAGACATTCCTCAATTGTTCACGAAATATGTGTGGCAGGTTTGTGAGGGGCGACTATTATTGTCCATTTCCGAAACCTTTATATATCGAGTGCACATGCAAATTCATAAGATCTATATGAATTAGCCATCATATTATAGCAGTCATTTGTCTAATTTAATGTTCAACGTGATGTGAACACCCCCGTCCTTGATGTTCGTACTACATGACGGTTTATTTTCCTCAGCCTGTGATTTTGAAGGCGTAGCTGCATATAGAGCACTGCTTATGTTCTTCTTTTGGCCATCGCTTGTACGCTTATATGGCCCTTACTGCAGAAGATCTATGACCCGTTGTCTCACAAACTAATTGCTCATCAAAACCCTTGTCATAAAGACGCGATGCAGCTGTTGCTCTGAGAGAATGGTTTGTTCTGAACCCGGGCAAGTTTGCTACTTTACACAATCTTGCAACAGTTCCAGAAAGTGTATGAATTCCTATTGGCTGACATGTGAACCAAACATTGGACATGGGTTTTACCAAAGGTCTCAAATAAAATGCAGTACTGCAATTTTCCGCAGTAGGCCTATGAGACAAATATTTTTCATACAACCGAACAATGCATCTTTCCGGGTCGTCTTTGTTTTCGTATGCTCTGACAGTTTTAGGCGTAATTTTTCGGTGCTTCAGACCCCCCTGACGATTTTTTGATATATCCTCAGTATAACAGATATATTTTGATCCTTTACTATCCACATGGGCGGATATTTGGGAATTGTCATACCTTAAATTGCGGTGTTCCGTACCCGCTCTCAAAGCAAAGTGCACCCCAAACATGTACAATATTGTATCCCCTAATTGCTGGGGAGTTTTATCCCCGAGCACGCCCATTTCCCACATTTTTGACTCGTCTTCATGGGTAATTATTTCTGCCTGTCGGCGTCTTACCCGTATTCCCTGCGTGGTTAGTTCTTTCATTCGTGTATCCAAAGTATTTTTCAAAGTAAAAAACTCTGGGTCGTTCAGAAATTTCATCTCTCTTCCATGGAGTGCAAGATACAGCTGTATTGAGATCAATATTTCATAGACAGTTTCAGCTGGGTATGGCTCCCCTGATGTTTTCCTTGCTTCCAAAATAAATCGTGTGAGAGTAAAACAGAGTTCATCTTTCGTCATGGCTAGTAATTCCACATGGATAGGACTTAACTCCTGGTCATCAGACTCAGCCGCTCTCTGGTTTCTCCAAGTTTTCCATTTCTTGAATAAGTTGACGGCCCATTCACATTTCTTCTCTGTAGACTTTGAAAAGCTGCAAAAACAACGAAAATGTAAAGATTGATTTAGATATTTTCATCATAAATGCAAATGGAATAGAACAGATCTAAGGCAAAGTTGCCGTCTTTTTGTGAGTGTCTCTATAGCTCTATAAAGACATTTGCACATTGTATGATAGATCACTGTTAAAAATTGCCGTAATTTTACGGACAAAATTTAACAGAAATTCTCCGTAAACGGTAAAATACGGAATAAAATTGTAAATTTACGGATCATCTACGGAAAACTAGTAAAATTTACAGAAAAATCAGGTAAATGATAAATTTTACAGACGATGTCCGTAATTGTACAGAAGATCATTATTGAAAGGAGACGTTTACGGTACATCTTGTAAATTTACAGGAAATTAGCTGTAGTTTTACGGACAAATTAACAGTTAGTAAAAAAACCACCATGGAATGCATATTTGTATTGAAAATACTATTCCATTTTCGGCCCATCCTGAATAAGACCGTACTTTTAAGGATCAAGCTTGATATCAAATAAATGATAAATTTTACAGACGATGTCCGTAATTGTAGGGCCTACAGAAGATCAAAGATTTAAAAAAAAAATTGAATTCTGTAATCTGTTATTTTTACGGAAATGTGTAAATTTACATGGGAATTTTGTAAAAGTTACGCAAAAGGAATCCGTAAAATTACGGATTAAAAAAAGAATTCCGGCAGCAAAATTTCCGGACAATTTTTTTTTGTTCCGTTATTTATTTTTACGGAATTATGTTAATTTACGTCAAGTTTCTGTAAAATTTCCGTAAATAGAATCTGTATTTTCACAAATTATAATTTACGGAATTTTGTATATTTTACAGGAACTTTTCCGTAAATTTCAACTTTCTGTAAATTTACGGGCAAAAAAAAAAGTTCCAAGCACCGCTATTATTGGCACATTTGATGTCAAGTCCCTCTATACCAACATTCCCCATCAGGAAGGCATAGAAGCAAGCCGTGCAGCTTTGGCTAAGATTGGTCATTCTAGTCCTCCCATACCTGATATTGAATGCCTCATGAACCATGTCCTAACCAAGAACAATTTCACTTTCATGGACAGGACCTACTTGCAGGTACATGGCACAGCTATGGGTACTAGGATGGCTCCGTCATGGGCCTGTCTTTTCATGTCTAGGCTGGAGGAACAATTGTTAGCTGAAGCACCTTGTCGACCTTGGATTTGGTTGCGGTACATCGATGACATATTCTTTGTCTGGACCAGTGATGAAAGCAGTCTCCTCACATTCATTGATCACATGAACTCATTTCACAGGACCATTAAGTTCACTTTTGACTACTCCCACCAACAGGCACACTTTCTTGATGTAACCATACAGAAAGCTGAGAATGGCATACTGTCTACAGATCTCTTCACCAAGCCTACAGATACGCACCAGTATCTCCATGCTTCAAGCTGCCACCCTCGCCATTGTAAGACTGGCATAGCATATAGCCAGGCTCTCCGTCTCCGACGTATTTGTTCTGACGAATCTAGATTCTCATATCATGCACAGAATTTGAAGAAGCATCTGGTTACCAGGGGTCACAGCTCCACCAAAGTCCAGCAAGCCATCAAGAAAGTCCACTCTCTCCCGAGAGCCACAGTCCTTCAGGAGAAGCCCAGAAACCAAGACCCCACCCCTAAGATTCCCCTTGTTACCACATTTCATCCTAACCTTCCTCCTCTACGTCACATCACCAACACCAACCACCACATTCTCCACACATCAGACCGTCTTCGTCGTGCAGTTCCTGACATACCCATCCTGGCCTACAGGCGCCCTCGCAATCTTCGAGATATGTTAGTACGTGCTACCATTCCCCCATTAACTGATGATTCTCTCCCTACGCAGCATGGCACTTCTAAGTGCGAGTCGACCAGCAGGTGCGTCGTTTGCCGGGAACACATCAAGGAAGGTGATTCCTTCACCAGTCACACCACCCATGCCACCTACAAGACGAAGGGTCACATCACTTGCACAACATCTAATGTAATTTACCTCTTATCATGTAGAGTGTGTGGAGTCCAGTATGTTGGTGAGACCAAAAACTCACTGAAGAAGCGCTTCTATGGACACAGATCGACGGTCAACACCAATAAGCCACCTGTCGGACACCACTTTAACCTTCCCAACCACACTATGTCTGACATGATCTTACAGGGCATTGAATCTTTAGGCAGCCGTTCAGAAGTGGTACGTCTCAGTAGAGAGAAGCTATGGATGAAGCGTCTTCTCACTATTCAGCCCCATGGCCTAAACATCCAGGAAGGGAACGATTAGACTCAACACTGCCCCCTTCCCCCCCCCCCCCCCCCCCCCATTGTATCTGATTAACCTATCACTTGTATTTTTTACCCATTTGTTTTTCTTCACTCCATTTTTCTATTTTTTACTTCTTGATTATGTGTTATACTTTGTTTTCATTTTCAACATTATCTCCTATGCACAGTTATTTTCATCACTCGTTCCCGTGCTTTTCCATTATTTGTTACCATAGGCCTAGTCTTACTCCTACTTTGTTATTCATTGTTTTCTCATGCTTTCTCTCAGTCCTTTTACATTTCCATCTATTTCATTATTTATTTGTAAGCCATCAATCACCACCATGGATTTTTTTATATCCCATTTGCCTTTTAATTCTTAATCTCCCCTTTGTCTATGTCATCCTTTTGTTACATTATCCACTTCATCAATCAGCTGTCAAGTTTGACATTCCTTACCCTATTCATCCATCTGTCACTTTGACCCCCACTGTGTTACATCACTTCCTGCCTATTGTTCCTCTGTCTATATATATGTTGTGTATGTTGTCTTCTGTCATTTAACCTTCGATAAAGATTCTGTTAGAATCGAAACGTCAGGTCCTCTTATATTTATTACATTTACTTACACAGGCTATTTTTGTGGATAAGCAGTTTGCATTCAGCTTTTATATTAAAAAAAAAAAGAGTCCGGAAATTTTGCTGCCGGAATTTTTCTGTAAAAAAACGGAACATTTTCTAACAGTGTACGTGATCTAGTCCGGGAAACCGTCCGTTCTGTTGATTGTGTTATTTTGTACAAGACACATGAAGTACGACATTTCAAAATGTATAGATTTGTTTTTACGGGACACCTGTACACGTAGAAAAAGAGGAAAGTAAAGTTAGAATCTAAATGAATACATATTTATTACAATGGTCCATAATGATATAGCAAAAATCAGATAATATACTTGCCTTTTTCTTGATTTAGCTAAGACTTCGTCCTCGGTCACTGGCTGGCCAAAACGTCTTGCGTCTTGTTTTTCTGCTTCTTGGGTTGCTTCAAGTAGTTCATTATCCGATATATCGGAGAATTCTATGCCGTATGGAGCATTCTTTGCTCTATCTGGTTGCATTTTCGTTTCCAAAGTTCCTTCGGCAATCTTATTTAGTAAGTATTCCGGATCTCTCTGAGTAAGGAATAATTCGTTATCGGATTCCGGATCTTTCTGAGTAAGGAATAATTCGCTATCGGAATCCATTCTGAGTTGACACCAGGAGACCACGCACGATCATGAAATTCAGGATATTTGCGACGAGAAATACAATGCTTGTATCAGTCTGAATGGTCAACAATGCAAATTAACCATTTCAACACTTGCCCGGGTTTGTGCTCGACTGAAAATTACGCAACTCCAACAAACAAAAGGTGAGATACGAATGTACAAGTATTCAATAGCAGGTGTTTGTTACAGTTGGATTAGAATGTAGATTACGAATCCACAGTTATACAAATAACCAGGTTGTTATTTAAAAATGCGTGGATTATAAAGCTCTTTATACGAATGTACATGTATACAATAACAGGTGTTTGGTTGTTATTTACAAATGCGTGGATTATAAAGTTCTTCATACGAATGTACATGTATACAATAACAGGTGTTGTTTGTGACAATTGCGTGGATAAGAAAGTTCTGATTATGAATGTTATAGTATGCTTTAAATTGGTTGTTAGTATAATGCAATGGTTTAAATCGGAGAATAGACTCGTAAGTATAGATTCGTGATTCCAAATCTGCTCGGCTTACGCCTCGCAGATTCGGAATCACGAATCTACACTTACTCATCTATTCTCCTTAACTTAAATACCTCAAATTGTAGTTTAACTCTTTATTTTCATGAATTTGAGTTCATGGTTAGATTCTAGATGTATCAAACATTAGAAATAAGATTTGTTCTGAATTTGACTTATTTTGACCTTGTCCCTTATTTGTACACTTAAATCAAACTACAATTTTAGAAAAAAGTGTTCGAACTTATACTCTATTTGGCTACCTCTGGACAGTGACGTAGCTTAATAGGCGCAGTACGCACACGTGTGTATATTCTGTCTTTCATCGCTCCTGTGTATACGCCAGCGCCTCGAGTAGGCACGCGCGTTATGTGCTGCAATTAGTAGAACACGCAGTTACGTCACTGTCTCGTGATGGCCAAATAGACTATAGTAGGCCTAATTTAAAGTCATCCCCCTTTCCATCCTGATCAATGTCGAGTCGCCCAACTTGCCAAACATCAGCCCGTGGCCTAGCAACATTGATTGGTGGGGGAGGGGAGGGGTATATTGAAGGGGAGCTTTCAGACTAGCAGATGCAAATTGGTATTTTCAAATGTCTCTAATAACACATACTATGGTTATCAAAAGGTGCAAACAAGGGTCAGTGTAATGTTCGAACACCTTTTTTCTATGATTGTAGCTTCTGTCACATTCCGCCTCATTTACTCATGTTGGGTCACAAATAGTACCCTTTTTTATGTTGAATCTTAGTGTTAATCCTTGGAGATACATTGATAATGATTGACTGACCGATAGTATTTTGCTTGACCATCCGTTGAAGCCTAGGTAATGGTTAGCCAATTCACAGCACTTGTTGAAACCAAGGTTAACGTCACCATCCAGTTGCTTTTTAGATTTGGAATACTTCACCTGAATTTCGGAAAATAAAGTTATATGATGGTCGTTACGATTAACTTTCGAGGATACAGAAAAAAGGCTTTGAAAATTGCCCTTAAAAAGGGCTAGGACTCCCATACAGCCTTCAATGTCAAACAACTCAATAAATGACTGACTTAACACTTTCCACATACAATACAAAACAGATTTTTTTTTTTAGAAACCTTTCCCAACTTTAAAAGTCTTATCTAGAAAATTACTGAATCAATACTATGCATATTTGTACATTTATTTCAATGCATTTTACATATTTATAAATATGGTTATAAATGAAATTCAATAATTTTGACATTCTTAAAACATTTTGTGAAATTTTGGAATGTCGTCTGCAGACGCCTGACGCGTGGAAAGTGTTAAGTCTGACCCGAATCACAATTTCTGCAACTTCAGGAACTTGTTCATGAATATTATTAAGAAAGACCTTTTCAGAGTTTATTTATGTGCCATACTTAATCAGAGTTACACTGAACAGACTGTGCTAAATGGAAAAACAACAGCACATTTCATGTTATAATATCTTTGCTACATGTACATGTACATGTGCAGGCCTCAAATTAAGAAATGAAAAGAAATGAAAAGGGCAAGCAATTTGAAAGGGGCTCCAAGGCAATTGTGTACTTTTGAATGGAGTGAAAATAGCCAGAAATGGAGGGCATCTAGGTGGGGCAATTGCCTTCGATGCCTTCGATTAATTTGAGGCCTCTGTACATGTCATCAGGGTTTGAAGTAAGCAGGAGCAATCTCATGATACTTTTTACCTGCATGACCAAACCTGCCTAAATACCAGGGCGATCAACTCTCCCACCTAGACAATCTTTCTCCCGCACTCCCGCCTAGCATATATAATCTCCTGCCTCAAAAATGTATCAATTAAAATGTTTATCAACACGTTTATTTCCTTCACGGGATACTATAAATCAGTGCTTTACCCTTTCTGATCACCAATGTACTTTTACGGAATCACACGGAATTTACTATTTATAGCCCGTCGCCTACGTTCATATGGGAGCACTGTACCAAATCAATGCGCAATTCGTGTAATCCTATAATAGTTCCGGAAAAGCACAAAGACTAGGCTTGTAAATGTGAGGTTTTCGGGCAATTTGTTTCTCCGGGGATGGTATGTTTGTATTTAAATGAACGAATGGGACCTACCCGTTGCACCTACAATGATAAAATACGATATTTTTAATTTATCGACCTAAATAGTGCCCAGGGCGTAAGCACCTGCCTAAATGGTAAACAGGCATGCCAGAAAACGTGAAAAAGTGAGGGCGCTATGTGCAGGTCCGTAGCGGGAAATTTAGCTTAATAACCCCTCATGGAACAAGGCTTAAATTAAAGTTGAGATGTTACTGAAAATGGTCATAGGTGACAAGTATGCCATAAATGTAACCGGAGGGTAGAAAAGGTGTCTTGAAATATGGCACTTTTACACGTATTTCAATGAGAAAGATATTTGGTGTGGTGCTCCCTTTAACGCACAATGGCCATTTCCAATAAACCGAGTTTTGAAGTGGAAGATGGGTTCAAATTGCTTAAATATGCCTTGATTTACATTCAAAACACCCTTTATATCAATGTCGGACGTTAATATCAAGAAATTTACATGATTTTCTCGAGAAATATCCAAGAAAATGGCTCTAAAGCTCCAAATGTAGAGTCAAATGGCTATGGGTCTGTTTCGCGATTTTATAGATAGAGGGTCACGTTACCCTTGGCTAGAAGTCCCTCACGTGCAAGAATACTCCCTATTAGGTCTATATCAAGTAACTTGCATCTCAATTAAAGAGTTGATTATCTCATTTTCAAGTTCAAAGCTTTATTTAGAGTTTAGCACTCTCATTTAGGTTAACGAGTTGTCAAAATTCATATTTGGCCCCACATTGGCTCAAAAAAGAGCAACAAATCGTTAAAATTGTATATTTAATGCTTAACACAATACCCTAAGGGTAATATCGTGACAAAAATGTAATTGTGCGTTTGCCTACTAGGTAATTATGATACTCTAAGTAACCAAATGGCTTTTAGAAGCTTTATTGTCCTATAAATACGGGGGTCTTTTACCCCCCCCCCCCCTACATAATTTCACCATTAATGGCATACAGGTATCTCTGCAATGAATACGGCGTGATATAGTGATTATATGATTAAGTTATCATGTTTGTCGATAATTAAATGTGTCATATATGCTATTAACATATAATTTATACAATGTAAACAATGTCAAATCTAAAAATACACGTTTTGGTCATGAAAGCAGACTTTAAATGTAACAATTTTGGGCAAAAAATGGCCAAAAAGTGAGAAAAATTGGGTATTTTGGGTATAGAGTAAAATCTATTTTGTGACATAATTCCAGTTAGGAGTAGAATTTGAATTTTTTGAGTGACACTTTTTCATGATGCTATATGATGATTCCAAAAATGCAAAAAAAATAATTTAGATTTTTGTTAAAGGGAGCACTGTACCAAATCAATGCGCAATTCGTGTAATCCTATAATAGTTCCGGAAAAGCACAAAGACTAGGCTTGTAAATGTGAGGTTTTCGGGCAATTTGTTTCTCCGGGGATGGTATGTTTGTATTTAAATGAACGAATGGGACCTACCCGTTGCACCTACAATGATAAAATACGATATTTTTAATTTATCGACCTAAATAGTGCCCAGGGCGTAAGCACCTGCCTAAATGGTAAACAGGCATGCCAGAAAACGTGAAAAAGTGAGGGCGCTATGTGCAGGTCCGTAGCGGGAAATTTAGCTTAATAACCCCTCATGGAACAAGGCTTAAATTAAAGTTGAGATGTTACTGAAAATGGTCATAGGTGACAAGTATGCCATAAATGTAACCGGAGGGTAGAAAAGGTGTCTTGAAATATGGCACTTTTACACGTATTTCAATGAGAAAGATATTTGGTGTGGTGCTCCCTTTAACGCACAATGGCCATTTCCAATAAACCGAGTTTTGAAGTGGAAGATGGGTTCAAATTGCTTAAATATGCCTTGATTTACATTCAAAACACCCTTTATATCAATGTCGGACGTTAATATCAAGAAATTTACATGATTTTCTCGAGAAATATCCAAGAAAATGGCTCTAAAGCTCCAAATGTAGAGTCAAATGGCTATGGGTCTGTTTCGCGATTTTATAGATAGAGGGTCACGTTACCCTTGGCTAGAAGTCCCTCACGTGCAAGAATACTCCCTATTAGGTCTATATCAAGTAACTTGCATCTCAATTAAAGAGTTGATTATCTCATTTTCAAGTTCAAAGCTTTATTTAGAGTTTAGCACTCTCATTTAGGTTAACGAGTTGTCAAAATTCATATTTGGCCCCACATTGGCTCAAAAAAGAGCAACAAATCGTTAAAATTGTATATTTAATGCTTAACACAATACCCTAAGGGTAATATCGTGACAAAAATGTAATTGTGCGTTTGCCTACTAGGTAATTATGATACTCTAAGTAACCAAATGGCTTTTAGAAGCTTTATTGTCCTATAAATACGGGGGTCTTTTACCCCCCCCCCCCCTACATAATTTCACCATTAATGGCATACAGGTATCTCTGCAATGAATACGGCGTGATATAGTGATTATATGATTAAGTTATCATGTTTGTCGATAATTAAATGTGTCATATATGCTATTAACATATAATTTATACAATGTAAACAATGTCAAATCTAAAAATACACGTTTTGGTCATGAAAGCAGACTTTAAATGTAACAATTTTGGGCAAAAAATGGCCAAAAAGTGAGAAAAATTGGGTATTTTGGGTATAGAGTAAAATCTATTTTGTGACATAATTCCAGTTAGGAGTAGAATTTGAATTTTTTGAGTGACACTTTTTCATGATGCTATATGATGATTCCAAAAATGCAAAAAAAATAATTTAGATTTTTGTTAAAGGGAGCACTGTACCAAATCAATGCGCAATTCGTGTAATCCTATAATAGTTCCGGAAAAGCACAAAGACTAGGCTTGTAAATGTGAGGTTTTCGGGCAATTTGTTTCTCCGGGGATGGTATGTTTGTATTTAAATGAACGAATGGGACCTACCCGTTGCACCTACAATGATAAAATACGATATTTTTAATTTATCGACCTAAATAGTGCCCAGGGCGTAAGCACCTGCCTAAATGGTAAACAGGCATGCCAGAAAACGTGAAAAAGTGAGGGCGCTATGTGCAGGTCCGTAGCGGGAAATTTAGCTTAATAACCCCTCATGGAACAAGGCTTAAATTAAAGTTGAGATGTTACTGAAAATGGTCATAGGTGACAAGTATGCCATAAATGTAACCGGAGGGTAGAAAAGGTGTCTTGAAATATGGCACTTTTACACGTATTTCAATGAGAAAGATATTTGGTGTGGTGCTCCCTTTAACGCACAATGGCCATTTCCAATAAACCGAGTTTTGAAGTGGAAGATGGGTTCAAATTGCTTAAATATGCCTTGATTTACATTCAAAACACCCTTTATATCAATGTCGGACGTTAATATCAAGAAATTTACATGATTTTCTCGAGAAATATCCAAGAAAATGGCTCTAAAGCTCCAAATGTAGAGTCAAATGGCTATGGGTCTGTTTCGCGATTTTATAGATAGAGGGTCACGTTACCCTTGGCTAGAAGTCCCTCACGTGCAAGAATACTCCCTATTAGGTCTATATCAAGTAACTTGCATCTCAATTAAAGAGTTGATTATCTCATTTTCAAGTTCAAAGCTTTATTTAGAGTTTAGCACTCTCATTTAGGTTAACGAGTTGTCAAAATTCATATTTGGCCCCACATTGGCTCAAAAAAGAGCAACAAATCGTTAAAATTGTATATTTAATGCTTAACACAATACCCTAAGGGTAATATCGTGACAAAAATGTAATTGTGCGTTTGCCTACTAGGTAATTATGATACTCTAAGTAACCAAATGGCTTTTAGAAGCTTTATTGTCCTATAAATACGGGGGTCTTTTACCCCCCCCCCCCCTACATAATTTCACCATTAATGGCATACAGGTATCTCTGCAATGAATACGGCGTGATATAGTGATTATATGATTAAGTTATCATGTTTGTCGATAATTAAATGTGTCATATATGCTATTAACATATAATTTATACAATGTAAACAATGTCAAATCTAAAAATACACGTTTTGGTCATGAAAGCAGACTTTAAATGTAACAATTTTGGGCAAAAAATGGCCAAAAAGTGAGAAAAATTGGGTATTTTGGGTATAGAGTAAAATCTATTTTGTGACATAATTCCAGTTAGGAGTAGAATTTGAATTTTTTGAGTGACACTTTTTCATGATGCTATATGATGATTCCAAAAATGCAAAAAAAATAATTTAGATTTTTGTTAAAGGGAGCACTGTACCAAATCAATGCGCAATTCGTGTAATCCTATAATAGTTCCGGAAAAGCACAAAGACTAGGCTTGTAAATGTGAGGTTTTCGGGCAATTTGTTTCTCCGGGGATGGTATGTTTGTATTTAAATGAACGAATGGGACCTACCCGTTGCACCTACAATGATAAAATACGATATTTTTAATTTATCGACCTAAATAGTGCCCAGGGCGTAAGCACCTGCCTAAATGGTAAACAGGCATGCCAGAAAACGTGAAAAAGTGAGGGCGCTATGTGCAGGTCCGTAGCGGGAAATTTAGCTTAATAACCCCTCATGGAACAAGGCTTAAATTAAAGTTGAGATGTTACTGAAAATGGTCATAGGTGACAAGTATGCCATAAATGTAACCGGAGGGTAGAAAAGGTGTCTTGAAATATGGCACTTTTACACGTATTTCAATGAGAAAGATATTTGGTGTGGTGCTCCCTTTAACGCACAATGGCCATTTCCAATAAACCGAGTTTTGAAGTGGAAGATGGGTTCAAATTGCTTAAATATGCCTTGATTTACATTCAAAACACCCTTTATATCAATGTCGGACGTTAATATCAAGAAATTTACATGATTTTCTCGAGAAATATCCAAGAAAATGGCTCTAAAGCTCCAAATGTAGAGTCAAATGGCTATGGGTCTGTTTCGCGATTTTATAGATAGAGGGTCACGTTACCCTTGGCTAGAAGTCCCTCACGTGCAAGAATACTCCCTATTAGGTCTATATCAAGTAACTTGCATCTCAATTAAAGAGTTGATTATCTCATTTTCAAGTTCAAAGCTTTATTTAGAGTTTAGCACTCTCATTTAGGTTAACGAGTTGTCAAAATTCATATTTGGCCCCACATTGGCTCAAAAAAGAGCAACAAATCGTTAAAATTGTATATTTAATGCTTAACACAATACCCTAAGGGTAATATCGTGACAAAAATGTAATTGTGCGTTTGCCTACTAGGTAATTATGATACTCTAAGTAACCAAATGGCTTTTAGAAGCTTTATTGTCCTATAAATACGGGGGTCTTTTACCCCCCCCCCCCCCTACATAATTTCACCATTAATGGCATACAGGTATCTCTGCAATGAATACGGCGTGATATAGTGATTATATGATTAAGTTATCATG
Organism: Ophiura sarsii; assembly: GCA_035610835.1. Taxonomy (NCBI): domain Eukaryota; kingdom Metazoa; phylum Echinodermata; class Ophiuroidea; order Amphilepidida; family Ophiuridae; genus Ophiura; species Ophiura sarsii. The sequence goes on along the minus strand of CM069447.1, from coordinate 8,074,164 downwards.
TTTGTCGATAATTAAATGTGTCATATATGCTATTAACATATAATTTATACAATGTAAACAATGTCAAATCTAAAAATACACGTTTTGGTCATGAAAGCAGACTTTAAATGTAACAATTTTGGGCAAAAAATGGCCAAAAAGTGAGAAAAATTGGGTATTTTGGGTATAGAGTAAAATCTATTTTGTGACATAATTCCAGTTAGGAGTAGAATTTGAATTTTTTGAGTGACACTTTTTCATGATGCTATATGATGATTCCAAAAATGCAAAAAAAATAATTTAGATTTTTGTTAAAGGGAGCACTGTACCAAATCAATGCGCAATTCGTGTAATCCTATAATAGTTCCGGAAAAGCACAAAGACTAGGCTTGTAAATGTGAGGTTTTCGGGCAATTTGTTTCTCCGGGGATGGTATGTTTGTATTTAAATGAACGAATGGGACCTACCCGTTGCACCTACAATGATAAAATACGATATTTTTAATTTATCGACCTAAATAGTGCCCAGGGCGTAAGCACCTGCCTAAATGGTAAACAGGCATGCCAGAAAACGTGAAAAAGTGAGGGCGCTATGTGCAGGTCCGTAGCGGGAAATTTAGCTTAATAACCCCTCATGGAACAAGGCTTAAATTAAAGTTGAGATGTTACTGAAAATGGTCATAGGTGACAAGTATGCCATAAATGTAACCGGAGGGTAGAAAAGGTGTCTTGAAATATGGCACTTTTACACGTATTTCAATGAGAAAGATATTTGGTGTGGTGCTCCCTTTAACGCACAATGGCCATTTCCAATAAACCGAGTTTTGAAGTGGAAGATGGGTTCAAATTGCTTAAATATGCCTTGATTTACATTCAAAACACCCTTTATATCAATGTCCGGACGTTAATATCAAGAAATTTACATGATTTTCTCGAGAAATATCCAAGAAAATGGCTCTAAAGCTCCAAATGTAGAGTCAAATGGCTATGGGTCTGTTTCGCGATTTTATAGATAGAGGGTCACGTTACCCTTGGCTAGAAGTCCCTCACGTGCAAGAATACTCCCTATTAGGTCTATATCAAGTAACTTGCATCTCAATTAAAGAGTTGATTATCTCATTTTCAAGTTCAAAGCTTTATTTAGAGTTTAGCACTCTCATTTAGGTTAACGAGTTGTCAAAATTCATATTTGGCCCCACATTGGCTCAAAAAAGAGCAACAAATCGTTAAAATTGTATATTTAATGCTTAACACAATACCCTAAGGGTAATATCGTGACAAAAATGTAATTGTGCGTTTGCCTACTAGGTAATTATGATACTCTAAGTAACCAAATGGCTTTTAGAAGCTTTATTGTCCTATAAATACGGGGGTCTTTTACCCCCCCCCCCCCTACATAATTTCACCATTAATGGCATACAGGTATCTCTGCAATGAATACGGCGTGATATAGTGATTATATGATTAAGTTATCATGTTTGTCGATAATTAAATGTGTCATATATGCTATTAACATATAATTTATACAATGTAAACAATGTCAAATCTAAAAATACACGTTTTGGTCATGAAAGCAGACTTTAAATGTAACAATTTTGGGCAAAAAATGGCCAAAAAGTGAGAAAAATTGGGTATTTTGGGTATAGAGTAAAATCTATTTTGTGACATAATTCCAGTTAGGAGTAGAATTTGAATTTTTTGAGTGACACTTTTTCATGATGCTATATGATGATTCCAAAAATGCAAAAAAAATAATTTAGATTTTTGTTAAAGGGAGCACTGTACCAAATCAATGCGCAATTCGTGTAATCCTATAATAGTTCCGGAAAAGCACAAAGACTAGGCTTGTAAATGTGAGGTTTTCGGGCAATTTGTTTCTCCGGGGATGGTATGTTTGTATTTAAATGAACGAATGGGACCTACCCGTTGCACCTACAATGATAAAATACGATATTTTTAATTTATCGACCTAAATAGTGCCCAGGGCGTAAGCACCTGCCTAAATGGTAAACAGGCATGCCAGAAAACGTGAAAAAGTGAGGGCGCTATGTGCAGGTCCGTAGCGGGAAATTTAGCTTAATAACCCCTCATGGAACAAGGCTTAAATTAAAGTTGAGATGTTACTGAAAATGGTCATAGGTGACAAGTATGCCATAAATGTAACCGGAGGGTAGAAAAGGTGTCTTGAAATATGGCACTTTTACACGTATTTCAATGAGAAAGATATTTGGTGTGGTGCTCCCTTTAACGCACAATGGCCATTTCCAATAAACCGAGTTTTGAAGTGGAAGATGGGTTCAAATTGCTTAAATATGCCTTGATTTACATTCAAAACACCCTTTATATCAATGTCGGACGTTAATATCAAGAAATTTACATGATTTTCTCGAGAAATATCCAAGAAAATGGCTCTAAAGCTCCAAATGTAGAGTCAAATGGCTATGGGTCTGTTTCGCGATTTTATAGATAGAGGGTCACGTTACCCTTGGCTAGAAGTCCCTCACGTGCAAGAATACTCCCTATTAGGTCTATATCAAGTAACTTGCATCTCAATTAAAGAGTTGATTATCTCATTTTCAAGTTCAAAGCTTTATTTAGAGTTTAGCACTCTCATTTAGGTTAACGAGTTGTCAAAATTCATATTTGGCCCCACATTGGCTCAAAAAAGAGCAACAAATCGTTAAAATTGTATATTTAATGCTTAACACAATACCCTAAGGGTAATATCGTGACAAAAATGTAATTGTGCGTTTGCCTACTAGGTAATTATGATACTCTAAGTAACCAAATGGCTTTTAGAAGCTTTATTGTCCTATAAATACGGGGGTCTTTTACCCCCCCCCCCCCTACATAATTTCACCATTAATGGCATACAGGTATCTCTGCAATGAATACGGCGTGATATAGTGATTATATGATTAAGTTATCATGTTTGTCGATAATTAAATGTGTCATATATGCTATTAACATATAATTTATACAATGTAAACAATGTCAAATCTAAAAATACACGTTTTGGTCATGAAAGCAGACTTTAAATGTAACAATTTTGGGCAAAAAATGGCCAAAAAGTGAGAAAAATTGGGTATTTTGGGTATAGAGTAAAATCTATTTTGTGACATAATTCCAGTTAGGAGTAGAATTTGAATTTTTTGAGTGACACTTTTTCATGATGCTATATGATGATTCCAAAAATGCAAAAAAAATAATTTAGATTTTTGTTAAAGGGAGCACTGTACCAAATCAATGCGCAATTCGTGTAATCCTATAATAGTTCCGGAAAAGCACAAAGACTAGGCTTGTAAATGTGAGGTTTTCGGGCAATTTGTTTCTCCGGGGATGGTATGTTTGTATTTAAATGAACGAATGGGACCTACCCGTTGCACCTACAATGATAAAATACGATATTTTTAATTTATCGACCTAAATAGTGCCCAGGGCGTAAGCACCTGCCTAAATGGTAAACAGGCATGCCAGAAAACGTGAAAAAGTGAGGGCGCTATGTGCAGGTCCGTAGCGGGAAATTTAGCTTAATAACCCCTCATGGAACAAGGCTTAAATTAAAGTTGAGATGTTACTGAAAATGGTCATAGGTGACAAGTATGCCATAAATGTAACCGGAGGGTAGAAAAGGTGTCTTGAAATATGGCACTTTTACACGTATTTCAATGAGAAAGATATTTGGTGTGGTGCTCCCTTTAACGCACAATGGCCATTTCCAATAAACCGAGTTTTGAAGTGGAAGATGGGTTCAAATTGCTTAAATATGCCTTGATTTACATTCAAAACACCCTTTATATCAATGTCGGACGTTAATATCAAGAAATTTACATGATTTTCTCGAGAAATATCCAAGAAAATGGCTCTAAAGCTCCAAATGTAGAGTCAAATGGCTATGGGTCTGTTTCGCGATTTTATAGATAGAGGGTCACGTTACCCTTGGCTAGAAGTCCCTCACGTGCAAGAATACTCCCTATTAGGTCTATATCAAGTAACTTGCATCTCAATTAAAGAGTTGATTATCTCATTTTCAAGTTCAAAGCTTTATTTAGAGTTTAGCACTCTCATTTAGGTTAACGAGTTGTCAAAATTCATATTTGGCCCCACATTGGCTCAAAAAAGAGCAACAAATCGTTAAAATTGTATATTTAATGCTTAACACAATACCCTAAGGGTAATATCGTGACAAAAATGTAATTGTGCGTTTGCCTACTAGGTAATTATGATACTCTAAGTAACCAAATGGCTTTTAGAAGCTTTATTGTCCTATAAATACGGGGGTCTTTTACCCCCCCCCCCCCTACATAATTTCACCATTAATGGCATACAGGTATCTCTGCAATGAATACGGCGTGATATAGTGATTATATGATTAAGTTATCATGTTTGTCGATAATTAAATGTGTCATATATGCTATTAACATATAATTTATACAATGTAAACAATGTCAAATCTAAAAATACACGTTTTGGTCATGAAAGCAGACTTTAAATGTAACAATTTTGGGCAAAAAATGGCCAAAAAGTGAGAAAAATTGGGTATTTTGGGTATAGAGTAAAATCTATTTTGTGACATAATTCCAGTTAGGAGTAGAATTTGAATTTTTTGAGTGACACTTTTTCATGATGCTATATGATGATTCCAAAAATGCAAAAAAAATAATTTAGATTTTTGTTAAAGGGAGCACTGTACCAAATCAATGCGCAATTCGTGTAATCCTATAATAGTTCCGGAAAAGCACAAAGACTAGGCTTGTAAATGTGAGGTTTTCGGGCAATTTGTTTCTCCGGGGATGGTATGTTTGTATTTAAATGAACGAATGGGACCTACCCGTTGCACCTACAATGATAAAATACGATATTTTTAATTTATCGACCTAAATAGTGCCCAGGGCGTAAGCACCTGCCTAAATGGTAAACAGGCATGCCAGAAAACGTGAAAAAGTGAGGGCGCTATGTGCAGGTCCGTAGCGGGAAATTTAGCTTAATAACCCCTCATGGAACAAGGCTTAAATTAAAGTTGAGATGTTACTGAAAATGGTCATAGGTGACAAGTATGCCATAAATGTAACCGGAGGGTAGAAAAGGTGTCTTGAAATATGGCACTTTTACACGTATTTCAATGAGAAAGATATTTGGTGTGGTGCTCCCTTTAACGCACAATGGCCATTTCCAATAAACCGAGTTTTGAAGTGGAAGATGGGTTCAAATTGCTTAAATATGCCTTGATTTACATTCAAAACACCCTTTATATCAATGTCGGACGTTAATATCAAGAAATTTACATGATTTTCTCGAGAAATATCCAAGAAAATGGCTCTAAAGCTCCAAATGTAGAGTCAAATGGCTATGGGTCTGTTTCGCGATTTTATAGATAGAGGGTCACGTTACCCTTGGCTAGAAGTCCCTCACGTGCAAGAATACTCCCTATTAGGTCTATATCAAGTAACTTGCATCTCAATTAAAGAGTTGATTATCTCATTTTCAAGTTCAAAGCTTTATTTAGAGTTTAGCACTCTCATTTAGGTTAACGAGTTGTCAAAATTCATATTTGGCCCCACATTGGCTCAAAAAAGAGCAACAAATCGTTAAAATTGTATATTTAATGCTTAACACAATACCCTAAGGGTAATATCGTGACAAAAATGTAATTGTGCGTTTGCCTACTAGGTAATTATGATACTCTAAGTAACCAAATGGCTTTTAGAAGCTTTATTGTCCTATAAATACGGGGGTCTTTTACCCCCCCCCCCCCCTACATAATTTCACCATTAATGGCATACAGGTATCTCTGCAATGAATACGGCGTGATATAGTGATTATATGATTAAGTTATCATGTTTGTCGATAATTAAATGTGTCATATATGCTATTAACATATAATTTATACAATGTAAACAATGTCAAATCTAAAAATACACGTTTTGGTCATGAAAGCAGACTTTAAATGTAACAATTTTGGGCAAAAAATGGCCAAAAAGTGAGAAAAATTGGGTATTTTGGGTATAGAGTAAAATCTATTTTGTGACATAATTCCAGTTAGGAGTAGAATTTGAATTTTTTGAGTGACACTTTTTCATGATGCTATATGATGATTCCAAAAATGCAAAAAAAATAATTTAGATTTTTGTTAAAGGGAGCACTGTACCAAATCAATGCGCAATTCGTGTAATCCTATAATAGTTCCGGAAAAGCACAAAGACTAGGCTTGTAAATGTGAGGTTTTCGGGCAATTTGTTTCTCCGGGGATGGTATGTTTGTATTTAAATGAACGAATGGGACCTACCCGTTGCACCTACAATGATAAAATACGATATTTTTAATTTATCGACCTAAATAGTGCCCAGGGCGTAAGCACCTGCCTAAATGGTAAACAGGCATGCCAGAAAACGTGAAAAAGTGAGGGCGCTATGTGCAGGTCCGTAGCGGGAAATTTAGCTTAATAACCCCTCATGGAACAAGGCTTAAATTAAAGTTGAGATGTTACTGAAAATGGTCATAGGTGACAAGTATGCCATAAATGTAACCGGAGGGTAGAAAAGGTGTCTTGAAATATGGCACTTTTACACGTATTTCAATGAGAAAGATATTTGGTGTGGTGCTCCCTTTAACGCACAATGGCCATTTCCAATAAACCGAGTTTTGAAGTGGAAGATGGGTTCAAATTGCTTAAATATGCCTTGATTTACATTCAAAACACCCTTTATATCAATGTCGGACGTTAATATCAAGAAATTTACATGATTTTCTCGAGAAATATCCAAGAAAATGGCTCTAAAGCTCCAAATGTAGAGTCAAATGGCTATGGGTCTGTTTCGCGATTTTATAGATAGAGGGTCACGTTACCCTTGGCTAGAAGTCCCTCACGTGCAAGAATACTCCCTATTAGGTCTATATCAAGTAACTTGCATCTCAATTAAAGAGTTGATTATCTCATTTTCAAGTTCAAAGCTTTATTTAGAGTTTAGCACTCTCATTTAGGTTAACGAGTTGTCAAAATTCATATTTGGCCCCACATTGGCTCAAAAAAGAGCAACAAATCGTTAAAATTGTATATTTAATGCTTAACACAATACCCTAAGGGTAATATCGTGACAAAAATGTAATTGTGCGTTTGCCTACTAGGTAATTATGATACTCTAAGTAACCAAATGGCTTTTAGAAGCTTTATTGTCCTATAAATACGGGGGTCTTTTACCCCCCCCCCCCCCTACATAATTTCACCATTAATGGCATACAGGTATCTCTGCAATGAATACGGCGTGATATAGTGATTATATGATTAAGTTATCATGTTTGTCGATAATTAAATGTGTCATATATGCTATTAACATATAATTTATACAATGTAAACAATGTCAAATCTAAAAATACACGTTTTGGTCATGAAAGCAGACTTTAAATGTAACAATTTTGGGCAAAAAATGGCCAAAAAGTGAGAAAAATTGGGTATTTTGGGTATAGAGTAAAATCTATTTTGTGACATAATTCCAGTTAGGAGTAGAATTTGAATTTTTTGAGTGACACTTTTTCATGATGCTATATGATGATTCCAAAAATGCAAAAAAAATAATTTAGATTTTTGTTAAAGGGAGCACTGTACCAAATCAATGCGCAATTCGTGTAATCCTATAATAGTTCCGGAAAAGCACAAAGACTAGGCTTGTAAATGTGAGGTTTTCGGGCAATTTGTTTCTCCGGGGATGGTATGTTTGTATTTAAATGAACGAATGGGACCTACCCGTTGCACCTACAATGATAAAATACGATATTTTTAATTTATCGACCTAAATAGTGCCCAGGGCGTAAGCACCTGCCTAAATGGTAAACAGGCATGCCAGAAAACGTGAAAAAGTGAGGGCGCTATGTGCAGGTCCGTAGCGGGAAATTTAGCTTAATAACCCCTCATGGAACAAGGCTTAAATTAAAGTTGAGATGTTACTGAAAATGGTCATAGGTGACAAGTATGCCATAAATGTAACCGGAGGGTAGAAAAGGTGTCTTGAAATATGGCACTTTTACACGTATTTCAATGAGAAAGATATTTGGTGTGGTGCTCCCTTTAACGCACAATGGCCATTTCCAATAAACCGAGTTTTGAAGTGGAAGATGGGTTCAAATTGCTTAAATATGCCTTGATTTACATTCAAAACACCCTTTATATCAATGTCGGACGTTAATATCAAGAAATTTACATGATTTTCTCGAGAAATATCCAAGAAAATGGCTCTAAAGCTCCAAATGTAGAGTCAAATGGCTATGGGTCTGTTTCGCGATTTTATAGATAGAGGGTCACGTTACCCTTGGCTAGAAGTCCCTCACGTGCAAGAATACTCCCTATTAGGTCTATATCAAGTAACTTGCATCTCAATTAAAGAGTTGATTATCTCATTTTCAAGTTCAAAGCTTTATTTAGAGTTTAGCACTCTCATTTAGGTTAACGAGTTGTCAAAATTCATATTTGGCCCCACATTGGCTCAAAAAAGAGCAACAAATCGTTAAAATTGTATATTTAATGCTTAACACAATACCCTAAGGGTAATATCGTGACAAAAATGTAATTGTGCGTTTGCCTACTAGGTAATTATGATACTCTAAGTAACCAAATGGCTTTTAGAAGCTTTATTGTCCTATAAATACGGGGGTCTTTTACCCCCCCCCCCCCCTACATAATTTCACCATTAATGGCATACAGGTATCTCTGCAATGAATACGGCGTGATATAGTGATTATATGATTAAGTTATCATGTTTGTCGATAATTAAATGTGTCATATATGCTATTAACATATAATTTATACAATGTAAACAATGTCAAATCTAAAAATACACGTTTTGGTCATGAAAGCAGACTTTAAATGTAACAATTTTGGGCAAAAAATGGCCAAAAAGTGAGAAAAATTGGGTATTTTGGGTATAGAGTAAAATCTATTTTGTGACATAATTCCAGTTAGGAGTAGAATTTGAATTTTTTGAGTGACACTTTTTCATGATGCTATATGATGATTCCAAAAATGCAAAAAAAATAATTTAGATTTTTGTTAAAGGGAGCACTGTACCAAATCAATGCGCAATTCGTGTAATCCTATAATAGTTCCGGAAAAGCACAAAGACTAGGCTTGTAAATGTGAGGTTTTCGGGCAATTTGTTTCTCCGGGGATGGTATGTTTGTATTTAAATGAACGAATGGGACCTACCCGTTGCACCTACAATGATAAAATACGATATTTTTAATTTATCGACCTAAATAGTGCCCAGGGCGTAAGCACCTGCCTAAATGGTAAACAGGCATGCCAGAAAACGTGAAAAAGTGAGGGCGCTATGTGCAGGTCCGTAGCGGGAAATTTAGCTTAATAACCCCTCATGGAACAAGGCTTAAATTAAAGTTGAGATGTTACTGAAAATGGTCATAGGTGACAAGTATGCCATAAATGTAACCGGAGGGTAGAAAAGGTGTCTTGAAATATGGCACTTTTACACGTATTTCAATGAGAAAGATATTTGGTGTGGTGCTCCCTTTAACGCACAATGGCCATTTCCAATAAACCGAGTTTTGAAGTGGAAGATGGGTTCAAATTGCTTAAATATGCCTTGATTTACATTCAAAACACCCTTTATATCAATGTCGGACGTTAATATCAAGAAATTTACATGATTTTCTCGAGAAATATCCAAGAAAATGGCTCTAAAGCTCCAAATGTAGAGTCAAATGGCTATGGGTCTGTTTCGCGATTTTATAGATAGAGGGTCACGTTACCCTTGGCTAGAAGTCCCTCACGTGCAAGAATACTCCCTATTAGGTCTATATCAAGTAACTTGCATCTCAATTAAAGAGTTGATTATCTCATTTTCAAGTTCAAAGCTTTATTTAGAGTTTAGCACTCTCATTTAGGTTAACGAGTTGTCAAAATTCATATTTGGCCCCACATTGGCTCAAAAAAGAGCAACAAATCGTTAAAATTGTATATTTAATGCTTAACACAATACCCTAAGGGTAATATCGTGACAAAAATGTAATTGTGCGTTTGCCTACTAGGTAATTATGATACTCTAAGTAACCAAATGGCTTTTAGAAGCTTTATTGTCCTATAAATACGGGGGTCTTTTACCCCCCCCCCCCCCTACATAATTTCACCATTAATGGCATACAGGTATCTCTGCAATGAATACGGCGTGATATAGTGATTATATGATTAAGTTATCATGTTTGTCGATAATTAAATGTGTCATATATGCTATTAACATATAATTTATACAATGTAAACAATGTCAAATCTAAAAATACACGTTTTGGTCATGAAAGCAGACTTTAAATGTAACAATTTTGGGCAAAAAATGGCCAAAAAGTGAGAAAAATTGGGTATTTTGGGTATAGAGTAAAATCTATTTTGTGACATAATTCCAGTTAGGAGTAGAATTTGAATTTTTTGAGTGACACTTTTTCATGATGCTATATGATGATTCCAAAAATGCAAAAAAAATAATTTAGATTTTTGTTAAAGGGAGCACTGTACCAAATCAATGCGCAATTCGTGTAATCCTATAATAGTTCCGGAAAAGCACAAAGACTAGGCTTGTAAATGTGAGGTTTTCGGGCAATTTGTTTCTCCGGGGATGGTATGTTTGTATTTAAATGAACGAATGGGACCTACCCGTTGCACCTACAATGATAAAATACGATATTTTTAATTTATCGACCTAAATAGTGCCCAGGGCGTAAGCACCTGCCTAAATGGTAAACAGGCATGCCAGAAAACGTGAAAAAGTGAGGGCGCTATGTGCAGGTCCGTAGCGGGAAATTTAGCTTAATAACCCCTCATGGAACAAGGCTTAAATTAAAGTTGAGATGTTACTGAAAATGGTCATAGGTGACAAGTATGCCATAAATGTAACCGGAGGGTAGAAAAGGTGTCTTGAAATATGGCACTTTTACACGTATTTCAATGAGAAAGATATTTGGTGTGGTGCTCCCTTTAACGCACAATGGCCATTTCCAATAAACCGAGTTTTGAAGTGGAAGATGGGTTCAAATTGCTTAAATATGCCTTGATTTACATTCAAAACACCCTTTATATCAATGTCGGACGTTAATATCAAGAAATTTACATGATTTTCTCGAGAAATATCCAAGAAAATGGCTCTAAAGCTCCAAATGTAGAGTCAAATGGCTATGGGTCTGTTTCGCGATTTTATAGATAGAGGGTCACGTTACCCTTGGCTAGAAGTCCCTCACGTGCAAGAATACTCCCTATTAGGTCTATATCAAGTAACTTGCATCTCAATTAAAGAGTTGATTATCTCATTTTCAAGTTCAAAGCTTTATTTAGAGTTTAGCACTCTCATTTAGGTTAACGAGTTGTCAAAATTCATATTTGGCCCCACATTGGCTCAAAAAAGAGCAACAAATCGTTAAAATTGTATATTTAATGCTTAACACAATACCCTAAGGGTAATATCGTGACAAAAATGTAATTGTGCGTTTGCCTACTAGGTAATTATGATACTCTAAGTAACCAAATGGCTTTTAGAAGCTTTATTGTCCTATAAATACGGGGGTCTTTTACCCCCCCCCCCCCCTACATAATTTCACCATTAATGGCATACAGGTATCTCTGCAATGAATACGGCGTGATATAGTGATTATATGATTAAGTTATCATGTTTGTCGATAATTAAATGTGTCATATATGCTATTAACATATAATTTATACAATGTAAACAATGTCAAATCTAAAAATACACGTTTTGGTCATGAAAGCAGACTTTAAATGTAACAATTTTGGGCAAAAAATGGCCAAAAAGTGAGAAAAATTGGGTATTTTGGGTATAGAGTAAAATCTATTTTGTGACATAATTCCAGTTAGGAGTAGAATTTGAATTTTTTGAGTGACACTTTTTCATGATGCTATATGATGATTCCAAAAATGCAAAAAAAATAATTTAGATTTTTGTTAAAGGGAGCACTGTACCAAATCAATGCGCAATTCGTGTAATCCTATAATAGTTCCGGAAAAGCACAAAGACTAGGCTTGTAAATGTGAGGTTTTCGGGCAATTTGTTTCTCCGGGGATGGTATGTTTGTATTTAAATGAACGAATGGGACCTACCCGTTGCACCTACAATGATAAAATACGATATTTTTAATTTATCGACCTAAATAGTGCCCAGGGCGTAAGCACCTGCCTAAATGGTAAACAGGCATGCCAGAAAACGTGAAAAAGTGAGGGCGCTATGTGCAGGTCCGTAGCGGGAAATTTAGCTTAATAACCCCTCATGGAACAAGGCTTAAATTAAAGTTGAGATGTTACTGAAAATGGTCATAGGTGACAAGTATGCCATAAATGTAACCGGAGGGTAGAAAAGGTGTCTTGAAATATGGCACTTTTACACGTATTTCAATGAGAAAGATATTTGGTGTGGTGCTCCCTTTAACGCACAATGGCCATTTCCAATAAACCGAGTTTTGAAGTGGAAGATGGGTTCAAATTGCTTAAATATGCCTTGATTTACATTCAAAACACCCTTTATATCAATGTCGGACGTTAATATCAAGAAATTTACATGATTTTCTCGAGAAATATCCAAGAAAATGGCTCTAAAGCTCCAAATGTAGAGTCAAATGGCTATGGGTCTGTTTCGCGATTTTATAGATAGAGGGTCACGTTACCCTTGGCTAGAAGTCCCTCACGTGCAAGAATACTCCCTATTAGGTCTATATCAAGTAACTTGCATCTCAATTAAAGAGTTGATTATCTCATTTTCAAGTTCAAAGCTTTATTTAGAGTTTAGCACTCTCATTTAGGTTAACGAGTTGTCAAAATTCATATTTGGCCCCACATTGGCTCAAAAAAGAGCAACAAATCGTTAAAATTGTATATTTAATGCTTAACACAATACCCTAAGGGTAATATCGTGACAAAAATGTAATTGTGCGTTTGCCTACTAGGTAATTATGATACTCTAAGTAACCAAATGGCTTTTAGAAGCTTTATTGTCCTATAAATACGGGGGTCTTTTACCCCCCCCCCCCCCTACATAATTTCACCATTAATGGCATACAGGTATCTCTGCAATGAATACGGCGTGATATAGTGATTATATGATTAAGTTATCATGTTTGTCGATAATTAAATGTGTCATATATGCTATTAACATATAATTTATACAATGTAAACAATGTCAAATCTAAAAATACACGTTTTGGTCATGAAAGCAGACTTTAAATGTAACAATTTTGGGCAAAAAATGGCCAAAAAGTGAGAAAAATTGGGTATTTTGGGTATAGAGTAAAATCTATTTTGTGACATAATTCCAGTTAGGAGTAGAATTTGAATTTTTTGAGTGACACTTTTTCATGATGCTATATGATGATTCCAAAAATGCAAAAAAAATAATTTAGATTTTTGTTAAAGGGAGCACTGTACCAAATCAATGCGCAATTCGTGTAATCCTATAATAGTTCCGGAAAAGCACAAAGACTAGGCTTGTAAATGTGAGGTTTTCGGGCAATTTGTTTCTCCGGGGATGGTATGTTTGTATTTAAATGAACGAATGGGACCTACCCGTTGCACCTACAATGATAAAATACGATATTTTTAATTTATCGACCTAAATAGTGCCCAGGGCGTAAGCACCTGCCTAAATGGTAAACAGGCATGCCAGAAAACGTGAAAAAGTGAGGGCGCTATGTGCAGGTCCGTAGCGGGAAATTTAGCTTAATAACCCCTCATGGAACAAGGCTTAAATTAAAGTTGAGATGTTACTGAAAATGGTCATAGGTGACAAGTATGCCATAAATGTAACCGGAGGGTAGAAAAGGTGTCTTGAAATATGGCACTTTTACACGTATTTCAATGAGAAAGATATTTGGTGTGGTGCTCCCTTTAACGCACAATGGCCATTTCCAATAAACCGAGTTTTGAAGTGGAAGATGGGTTCAAATTGCTTAAATATGCCTTGATTTACATTCAAAACACCCTTTATATCAATGTCGGACGTTAATATCAAGAAATTTACATGATTTTCTCGAGAAATATCCAAGAAAATGGCTCTAAAGCTCCAAATGTAGAGTCAAATGGCTATGGGTCTGTTTCGCGATTTTATAGATAGAGGGTCACGTTACCCTTGGCTAGAAGTCCCTCACGTGCAAGAATACTCCCTATTAGGTCTATATCAAGTAACTTGCATCTCAATTAAAGAGTTGATTATCTCATTTTCAAGTTCAAAGCTTTATTTAGAGTTTAGCACTCTCATTTAGGTTAACGAGTTGTCAAAATTCATATTTGGCCCCACATTGGCTCAAAAAAGAGCAACAAATCGTTAAAATTGTATATTTAATGCTTAACACAATACCCTAAGGGTAATATCGTGACAAAAATGTAATTGTGCGTTTGCCTACTAGGTAATTATGATACTCTAAGTAACCAAATGGCTTTTAGAAGCTTTATTGTCCTATAAATACGGGGGTCTTTTACCCCCCCCCCCCTACATAATTTCACCATTAATGGCATACAGGTATCTCTGCAATGAATACGGCGTGATATAGTGATTATATGATTAAGTTATCATGTTTGTCGATAATTAAATGTGTCATATATGCTATTAACATATAATTTATACAATGTAAACAATGTCAAATCTAAAAATACACGTTTTGGTCATGAAAGCAGACTTTAAATGTAACAATTTTGGGCAAAAAATGGCCAAAAAGTGAGAAAAATTGGGTATTTTGGGTATAGAGTAAAATCTATTTTGTGACATAATTCCAGTTAGGAGTAGAATTTGAATTTTTTGAGTGACACTTTTTCATGATGCTATATGATGATTCCAAAAATGCAAAAAAAATAATTTAGATTTTTGTTTAACGCACAATGGCCATTTCCAATAAACCGAGTTTTGAAGTGGAAGATGGGTTCAAATTGCTTAAATATGCCTTGATTTACATTCAAAACACCCTTTATATCAATGTCGGACGTTAATATCAAGAAATTTACATGATTTTCTCGAGAAATATCCAAGAAAATGGCTCTAAAGCTCCAAATGTAGAGTCAAATGGCTATGGGTCTGTTTCGCGATTTTATAGATAGAGGGTCACGTTACCCTTGGCTAGAAGTCCCTCACGTGCAAGAATACTCCCTATTAGGTCTATATCAAGTAACTTGCATCTCAATTAAAGAGTTGATTATCTCATTTTCAAGTTCAAAGCTTTATTTAGAGTTTAGCACTCTCATTTAGGTTAACGAGTTGTCAAAATTCATATTTGGCCCCACATTGGCTCAAAAAAGAGCAACAAATCGTTAAAATTGTATATTTAATGCTTAACACAATACCCTAAGGGTAATATCGTGACAAAAATGTAATTGTGCGTTTGCCTACTAGGTAATTATGATACTCTAAGTAACCAAATGGCTTTTAGAAGCTTTATTGTCCTATAAATACGGGGGTCTTTTACCCCCCCCCCCCCCCTACATAATTTCACCATTAATGGCATACAGGTATCTCTGCAATGAATACGGCGTGATATAGTGATTATATGATTAAGTTATCATGTTTGTCGATAATTAAATGTGTCATATATGCTATTAACATATAATTTATACAATGTAAACAATGTCAAATCTAAAAATACACGTTTTGGTCATGAAAGCAGACTTTAAATGTAACAATTTTGGGCAAAAAATGGCCAAAAAGTGAGAAAAATTGGGTATTTTGGGTATAGAGTAAAATCTATTTTGTGACATAATTCCAGTTAGGAGTAGAATTTGAATTTTTTGAGTGACACTTTTTCATGATGCTATATGATGATTCCAAAAATGCAAAAAAAATAATTTAGATTTTTGTTAAAGGGAGCACTGTACCAAATCAATGCGCAATTCGTGTAATCCTATAATAGTTCCGGAAAAGCACAAAGACTAGGCTTGTAAATGTGAGGTTTTCGGGCAATTTGTTTCTCCGGGGATGGTATGTTTGTATTTAAATGAACGAATGGGACCTACCCGTTGCACCTACAATGATAAAATACGATATTTTTAATTTATCGACCTAAATAGTGCCCAGGGCGTAAGCACCTGCCTAAATGGTAAACAGGCATGCCAGAAAACGTGAAAAAGTGAGGGCGCTATGTGCAGGTCCGTAGCGGGAAATTTAGCTTAATAACCCCTCATGGAACAAGGCTTAAATTAAAGTTGAGATGTTACTGAAAATGGTCATAGGTGACAAGTATGCCATAAATGTAACCGGAGGGTAGAAAAGGTGTCTTGAAATATGGCACTTTTACACGTATTTCAATGAGAAAGATATTTGGTGTGGTGCTCCCTTTAACGCACAATGGCCATTTCCAATAAACCGAGTTTTGAAGTGGAAG
Source organism: Ophiura sarsii (assembly GCA_035610835.1). Classification (NCBI taxonomy): domain Eukaryota; kingdom Metazoa; phylum Echinodermata; class Ophiuroidea; order Amphilepidida; family Ophiuridae; genus Ophiura; species Ophiura sarsii. The sequence goes on along the minus strand of CM069447.1, from coordinate 8,057,824 downwards.
ATGGGTTCAAATTGCTTAAATATGCCTTGATTTACATTCAAAACACCCTTTATATCAATGTCGGACGTTAATATCAAGAAATTTACATGATTTTCTCGAGAAATATCCAAGAAAATGGCTCTAAAGCTCCAAATGTAGAGTCAAATGGCTATGGGTCTGTTTCGCGATTTTATAGATAGAGGGTCACGTTACCCTTGGCTAGAAGTCCCTCACGTGCAAGAATACTCCCTATTAGGTCTATATCAAGTAACTTGCATCTCAATTAAAGAGTTGATTATCTCATTTTCAAGTTCAAAGCTTTATTTAGAGTTTAGCACTCTCATTTAGGTTAACGAGTTGTCAAAATTCATATTTGGCCCCACATTGGCTCAAAAAAGAGCAACAAATCGTTAAAATTGTATATTTAATGCTTAACACAATACCCTAAGGGTAATATCGTGACAAAAATGTAATTGTGCGTTTGCCTACTAGGTAATTATGATACTCTAAGTAACCAAATGGCTTTTAGAAGCTTTATTGTCCTATAAATACGGGGGTCTTTTACCCCCCCCCCCCCCTACATAATTTCACCATTAATGGCATACAGGTATCTCTGCAATGAATACGGCGTGATATAGTGATTATATGATTAAGTTATCATGTTTGTCGATAATTAAATGTGTCATATATGCTATTAACATATAATTTATACAATGTAAACAATGTCAAATCTAAAAATACACGTTTTGGTCATGAAAGCAGACTTTAAATGTAACAATTTTGGGCAAAAAATGGCCAAAAAGTGAGAAAAATTGGGTATTTTGGGTATAGAGTAAAATCTATTTTGTGACATAATTCCAGTTAGGAGTAGAATTTGAATTTTTTGAGTGACACTTTTTCATGATGCTATATGATGATTCCAAAAATGCAAAAAAAATAATTTAGATTTTTGTTAAAGGGAGCACTGTACCAAATCAATGCGCAATTCGTGTAATCCTATAATAGTTCCGGAAAAGCACAAAGACTAGGCTTGTAAATGTGAGGTTTTCGGGCAATTTGTTTCTCCGGGGATGGTATGTTTGTATTTAAATGAACGAATGGGACCTACCCGTTGCACCTACAATGATAAAATACGATATTTTTAATTTATCGACCTAAATAGTGCCCAGGGCGTAAGCACCTGCCTAAATGGTAAACAGGCATGCCAGAAAACGTGAAAAAGTGAGGGCGCTATGTGCAGGTCCGTAGCGGGAAATTTAGCTTAATAACCCCTCATGGAACAAGGCTTAAATTAAAGTTGAGATGTTACTGAAAATGGTCATAGGTGACAAGTATGCCATAAATGTAACCGGAGGGTAGAAAAGGTGTCTTGAAATATGGCACTTTTACACGTATTTCAATGAGAAAGATATTTGGTGTGGTGCTCCCATATGCTGTACCTTTTGGACTTAGCGTTTTTTTGACTGTGCGGTTTTATTTGACCGTACAATTTTTGGCCGTGCCCCCCCCCCCCCCCCCCCCCCCCCCCCCCCCCCCCCCCCCCCACCACCACGTATTTGAATTTCACGAGTGACTAAAAAAATGTGGGGGCTACCTTTTACTATTTTTTTGTTGGTACACTTTGGCCATCATAATATTTGTAATATTTTATCTCTCCCTCCCAGCAAATCCAAAAAGTTGACAGCCCAGAAATACATGTGCAACCCACGCTTTAGAAAATGTGGGTTGTGAAATTGCCAAACCTGCCTAAATGCTATCTTTAAAAGTGCCAAAGTTGACCCCAAAACAGGGTCTTTAGCCAGCCACCCGTCCACCCGTCTTTTGGACGGGCAGTTTCTAAAGTGGACGGGTGGAAATATCCCCAACCCGTCTTATTGACGGGCAGTTTTTTGGAGAAAAATAAATAAATAAATAATTAATTCATTATAAACTTCCAAGGGTCATGATAAGCGAGCACTTTAAATAAATAATACGGCGCGGTAGGCACTATAAAATCTAGTACAACATTAATGGTACCGGTAGTCATTATATTAAACGGTCCAGAATCCGACTTATATCAATTCTACAAGCATTGAACATCCCGATCAAATATTATGATACTGTTTATGATGCGTTTAGACCTTGGCTGATGAAGAGATGGATATTCATGTATTATTATTAACCTTTACCATGCTTGGAAAAAACACTTGTCGTTCTGGTGGTATTCCCTCGGGTTTTCTCAAAGTATCCCGCGATTTAGCGGAATTGTAACTACATTTCGAATTTGTGCATAAAAATCGACCATAAATAGTGCAAGAAAATCTTGAAATGTCATTTTAAATACTTCGATCTATCGTACCAATGCGAACTTGGCTCGAGGAATACCTTTCAATCATCATGTAAACAGCATTTGGTTCCCGTATGTTATTTTTCTTATGTTACGTCGTGCTGTAAAATGGGTACCACTAATCGCGCATGTGGTCCGATATCGATGACGCAATGCAAAATACTGCCACCGGCGGTTGGTAGACTAAGACTATGCCGCCCTCTACAATTTTGTCATCAATGTTCCGAACGGTAATATTCAAGATCGACTAGGGGATGTAGGCCAAGATGGCCGCGCGAATACGAAAGAAATCATTTCTTCGGCGGGAAAAAATGTCAAAAACGGCAGACATTAATTGGAATATCATGCAAATAATGAAACCTCTCTACCAGGGATAACTTTCAAAATTAATATATTTTCATGCAGAGAAGAAAATGGACTCATAAAGTAAGCTTATTACTTTTTAAAAAGGGATATTTATTTAACATTTAACAACAAACATTTTCAATAAAATATCGGTCAAAAGTGCCCCCCAAATCACACCAAATGGGTTCGAAAATTGATTTTTTTTCGAACGCTGAGGGGGGCACATCCCCCCTTAGACTCCCCCCTGTCCGCGCTAGCGCGGAACGCGGTGCTTCGCACGTCATTCATTACAACTTTTTGTTTTTGGACAAGCACATTTTAAATCCTAGCTAAGACCCTGCCCCAAAATATAATTTTTTCAACACATTGAGTCCCACTCTCAGAATGAGTTGAACTTGTGACCTGAATGGCATGCCCTCTTGTAGATACTTGAGAGTAATTTTTAGAGAGTTCATATTTTTAGAGAGTTCATATCTGCCTATAATTTGATCAGTCCCAAATTGGCGAAGCCTCCTTACAGCAGTGAATGAATACAGAGAGACGAGGGCGCACACAAAGGCAACAAACGAACTGTGCATCACTGCGTGACGCAATGATGCTGTTTGTTTGTGCATCACTGCGTGACTTGTGCTTGCGACCAAAGCGAGCCGCCGAGTACTGTAAGGTGCAGTAATTAACTTGGTTAGGCCAAAACAAAAACAAATGTTTGGTTGCCCTCCGTGACCGACCCAAAAATCGCGAAATTTGGCGGATGCTTTTTTATTTTTATTTTTTTTAATATTTTGCTCAACACATAAAATTAGAAAATTGCTGTTAATATTTAAGTCTTAATTCTTCTTTCACAGTTAAAATATAACACCACATGTCAGAGGCGATAAACAGCATTGAAATTTGTATTTAAAAAAAATCATATTATAAAACGCCATCACGCCCTAAAAAAAAAAAAATGCCCTAAATTATTTTTTAAAAAACGCCTTGGAAAAAAAGAGAAAAAAGGATCGACCTACCGGCCAACCAACCATTTTTTTGTTGGCCTTATTTACAGGGACACAGCGAATTTACCTTAAGCAATTGTCCATTCAGCATGTACTTTCCACTGACTCCTATCATAGCCTTCAGAGCAGCCTGTGAAGAATACAACTTTACAAAGGCGTAGTAGTTGCTTCCACCAGGATGATTTGATATAGCGCCCTCGTTTGTTGAAGCAGATTCTGATAAGCCACCACCCACGAACACGTCAAAGAGGGCGCCATATGATGAGAATATCTTGTGGAGTTTCTCCTGCAATTTATAATGTCAGAGACATGCAAGATTATTGGAGGTCTGTATAAAGGTCGGACTAAGTTTATGGTATACACATAATGTTGCACAGTAATTCTGAATCTGATTGATATGAGCAGTAGAGACAAGTAGGCCTACATGTGACGTAATCAAGAGAAAATTGCATTTCTAGTTTTTAAGTAACATTTAAAGAGTTTGTGTAATAAATATAAGAGGACCTGACGTTTCGATTCTAACAGAATCTTTATCGAAGGTAAAATGACAGAATACAACATACACTAACATATATATATATATTATAGACATGGGAACAAAGGGCAGGAAGTCACATGGGATGATGTAACACAGAGGGGGTCAAAGTGACAGATGGATGAATAGGGGAAGGTATAACAAACTTGACAGCTGATTGATGAAGTGGATAATGTAACAAAAGGATGACATAGACAAAGGGGAGATTAAAAAGTAAACAGCAAATGGGATATAAAAAATGGAGAGTAAAATCTATAATGGTGATGGATGACTACAAATAAATAATGAAAAAATAGATGAAAATGTAAATGGTAATAAATATGGAAATGCACTGGGACGAGTAATGAAAATTACTGTGCATAGGAGACAATGTCGAAAATGAAAACATAGTGTCACACATAACAAGAAGTAAAAAATAGGAAAATAAAAAATAAAATGTAAAGAGTTTGTTACTTCTTTTTGTTACCGATATATTTATACTCAAAATCAATATTCCTGACTTCTAACTCATTCCCCTTAATCGCGTCACGAAAGATCATCTACTACATGGGTCAAATTATATTATACAGGGATATGCATGAATATAAAGTGTAACACATCTAGACAGGCCTAGAAACACCCGCCTAGCGGATAACTTTTGCGTTGGGCAGGTAAAGATGCAAAAGTACAAGACTGAGGCAAAAAAAAAAAAAATGTTTGATTGTCCATAGATCACTTTTAAAAGTTGGGTAGGTCGGTCGGGAAAAGTTTTTTTTCTTCTCTCACTTGCCCTTTTTTCAGGTACCAAAAGTAAAATGAGATACATGTACTTGTTGTGGTAACCAAAACGGGGAACAAAATCTTTAATATTTTGATGAGTATTTTTATTTTCTCAACACTTAAAAAAAAATAATTAAAAATTCAAATTTTGATTTTCGACTAATATTTGCAAAAAAATGAAGAAAAAAACAAACAAATTGAACTTTTTAAAAAAAAAATTAAAATTTTCAAAAAACCCCAACAACAACATTTTTTGAGTCGGAATGATTAAGAGGGTCGGGCGGACGAGGACAATCAAACAATTTTGTTGTTGTTGGCCTGACTAGCGTGTAAAATTGTTCAAACTCAAAATGTACTACTGTATACAGCTTGAACTAGAATGAACAATATCAACGCGTTAACCTTTATATTAGAGGTGACTACACCGCGATGCCAGCACAAGATTTCTGTTGCAAATGCTGACAATCAATGCGATGTCATCGCACCGTCATCTATCACCCCCCTATCACTGGATTGTCATTGAGTTAATCTTACACTCTAATTCAAGCTGTATTGTAAGTGAGTTACACTGGCTGGTGGAATTTCTGTCGGGCAGGTATTTTTGTGAGTTACCTGGACAGGGAAAATGCTCAAAAGCGCAAAAGCACCAAAAAAAGCATATTTTGCCCAAAAAAGCACTTTTTCATCACACAGCAATTTTTTTCAAAAATTGTCTAAATGCCCATTTACCTAAAAATCAACAAGTTACATAACTGTGGCTGCACTTAGTATAGTTTGAATGTAGTTTTGAATGAAGAATGATGGCTTTGACAACGAAAAAAGAAATATGGAAACATGCAATATAATCGCGCTTTTGGATTTATTTTTAACGCATATGGCATAATTTTGGTGAAAAAAGCACCTTTTAACTAAAAAAGCACCTTTTGCTCCAAAAAGCACTTTTTCCTAAATCAAGCAGCACTTTTAGTGCTTTTAAAAAGCGCAAAATCCCTGTCCTTAACCTACTGGCTGGTTGAAATCAAACATTGCGTCATAAAGTTGCAACCATTTAAGTAGAACTCAGTATTTTAAGGCCAATCCAAGGAATGGCAATAACCCACAGTATTGTTAGTTGCCTGATTCAGAGATGCTGATCAATGAAACTAGTGAAAAAAATGAAAAGGTACAAAAAAGCCTGAAATTAATAAGGAAAAGTAAAAGGAGGCATATCTACTGATTCAGGAGGTAATCCCCATTAGAATACACCTTTTCCAAAGATTTTTTTTCGCGGCCAAATAGCAAGGGGAAAAAGTGCCCCCACTCCCCCGGGGCTTGAACCCCGGACCTCTGGGTTCAGAGGCAGACGATCTACCTCTAGGCCACGGGGGGAATCCATACCTGGGGGAGTATATTCCCCCTGTATGTAGGCCTACCCTGGGGCCATTATTTCATTGAAAAACTGCCGAGCCGGGTGACACAAGCACACCGCATCGTAGGATGATTCGTAGGACTCAAGAGTGTTAGGGTTAAGGAATGGCTTGATAATTTGACCATTCCGTGGATTTGCTTCAGATTTTGGGGCTTTACTCAAATTAGTGTAACATTATAACGAAATGATCGATTTTTAACATTCTTCTTTTGAATGAAAGCCAAAGTATAGGTCATGAAGGCGCTATATGTAATACCATTGATTTGGAATATGCATGCCTACATGTACATCTTTTATTTGAGACGCTTGTACGCAGGGCTGGAACAATGCAAAGTTTCCCTGCAAAGGAAATTCAACGAAGGGCTGTCCCCTCAGAAGCTTAAGCTTTTTGGAAAATTAAGGTCCAATTGATGCCATGGTGCATCAATTATTATTAGCTCATCCTACTACAGTAGGATGGGGCTCTTGCTGCCGCGCGGCTAATGTCAAGTTAAGGTCGCTGGCTTTTTGTAGGGCTGGCTAAATGGGCTAATGTTAAGGTTTATTCTGAGAAAACGCAATGTGGAAACTGCTGGGAATGTGTGTCATTTGTTGTAGTGTTACAATACAAAATCGATGTCCAATTCGTTTTTTTGTTTTTGCGTCTTAATTTGGGAGAAATCGACCTTTTTTCCCCCATTGGAGCCTTTTGAAACCATTGTATAGGGTTTAAGATAAGATTTATTTATAGAAATCTTGTGATTTATAGTGTCTAGACACCCACAAATACCTAAAAACTGACGTCGATGTACCATTATTATATGGAAACTAGGTTATATCCTTCGTTGTTGCTTGATAGCAGCAGAAGTATGTAGTGAGGAGGCCACTCATTGAGCAGATTGAGGGCGTGGTGTAGATAGGCTAAGGTCATACATTAAACACATGCGCAATGCCAATCCGACTAGGAAAAGTCTAAAAGCAAAACGGTGAAAAGTTGACTCGGCCCACTGCCGACTTGGCCCATTGCCGACTGGGCCCATTGCCGACTGCTATTTGATTAGACTTTAAGACTTTAGACTTTAAAAAGTAAACTATTTCATAATAACTTGATTATCATATATCAAACAAATTCATTTAAATTTAGTTTCAATGATATAACACTTTTTAATATAGGCTTCATACAAAATCAAAAGATAGCATCGTCACTGAATTTCTAATTCTGATCGAGTTTTTTCAATAAAAGTGACAATTTCATATAATAATAATTATTAACACATAGCTAAATCGATACTTGAAGCTCTCGATGTCGTTGTGATTTTTCGATGGGGATATATTGGAGATGCAGCTTTAATTTAAACTTGAAGGGACACGGAGAGATTTCTCCAAAAATGAAATTCAATATTTTCACCTTCTTTAGATAGATGATATACATAGAATCACTCTCATGTAAGATTTCTTCAGAAAAATCAATAAAACTGAAGAAAAAAAACATTTTCTCAGAATTTCCAAAGGTATATTGGTATTTTACTTTTTTGTATTTTGGTTCAAAAATCACCACGAATTGAAACAGGGAGGTCATGACTATGCATCACACAACATGGATGGTCTTCAAAGGTTATTTTGAAAAAAACATGAAACAAATAAGTAAGAAGCCATCTGTGGCCTTTTAGATGAATTTGAGTAGTTTTGAGGTGATCAAATAGCGAAACTCAAAACGCTATCAAATCCATGAATTTCACATGAAATACTGCGAATAAAGCTCTATAATTTTGGTTGGTAATTAGTGCGTATATAAGCATTACGTATGCGAAAAACCCAACTTCTGAAAGAATTAAGAGCTCCCTTCATGAAGGATCTCTTACTATGCCCCTTTAAACAAAAAATGATGAACCAAGAGTACTTTAGCGACCCGACAATCACCTATTTTACGGTCCTTTTCCTCCTACACATCACTCCACATTATTTATTCTCTTTTCACGTTTTCATTATCCTTTACTCTCTCTCTCTCTTCTTCAACTTTTTTCTTCCTCCCACTCCGAGACTCCCTTCCTTTCTTTGTTCCGTTAACCAAATTAAAGTGTGTGATCCGAGTCGGTCGGTAATGGACCGAGCTGGTAAATGGGCCGAGTCGTCAATGGGCCCAGTTGGTGTGTGGGCCGAGTTGGTAAACACATTCTTCTCCTCAGTTCATTCATTCACTTGTCCGATCAACATCATGTGTGAAATTCGGTATTCACATTTGAAAGTTCTGGATAACACAAGTCAACGAATGGAAACTATTAATCAATTAAGGGAACGTTTTTGCAACTACCCCTTTGTTTTAAACTGGCAAATGTAAGGAATGACCAAGTATGGTGACTTTAAAAGAAGCGAGATTTGTTATTTAGCAAAACTGCCGAATTATGAACTGTGTACTCCGTACAGGAAACCCATATGGCATATATGATATGCGTCCGTTGGTGCTAACACTAAGTATGATTTGTTGTACCAAGGCATTACACACAGTCTTTGGTTGTACTAGTACTCATTACTGTCACGAAATGTGGAAAAGTTTTGCACAATTCCGATTCGGTAGTTTTGCTTTTGACGCGAAGTGGGCTTGAATACACAGACTGTCACTGTGTTTAACTGTGCAACTCCAGCCCTGTGTCATGTAGCCTGTAGGACTGACGTGTTGTTAGTTGTAATTGTATACATCATGGTACTAATAATATGTATAGTCTATCACTCAGTCAATCTACGAAACATAAACAAAGGAAGTTTCAGAGGAGGAGTTAATTCTGTCAATACAAACAATTACATTCCTAAATGATAAGGCCCTATGCTAGTAATAAATAATAATCATGTATCTTTAAAATAAAAAATTAAAGGTAGCTCTGAAACGCAGAGAGCCATGATGATTAATTATGATGAAAAGGACTCTTAGTCTTGAGTCGGGATCACATATTGTCATCAATATTTGTCAACTTTTCTGAATAAAATTAGTGAAACTTTGGCAGGGCTGTCAACTCGCCCGCATTAAGCCGCCTAGTAGACAATCTTTCTCCCGCACGCCCGCCGAGCATATAAAATCTCCCATCTCAAAAATGTATCAATTAAAATGTTTAACAATACGTTTATTTCCTTGACGAGATGTTTACACTTTCCGATCACCAACATATTTCTACTGAATCGCACAGAATTGACTATAAAGCCTGTCGCATACGTTCATATGCTGTACCTTTTGGACTGCAATTGTTTTGTTGGACCGCGCAACATTTTTTAAATTTTTTGACCTCACCCCGCCCCCCCCCCCCCCCCCCCCCCCACACCACTTACTTGAAATTCATGAGGTGACTGCAAACAGAATTGGGGCTACCTTTGCGAAATTCACATTGAGTTTCAGCACTGCCGATTTTTCACTTTAATATTTTCCCCAAAATGGGAATTAGGAATAACATTGTAAGTGCATTTTGATAGATTTTAGTTATTGATGTGCAAATGATGATTTCAAAATTTTCGCAATGTCAGATGTCAATGAAGGATGGTGTGGCTGTAGTATAGTGAAGCATGAACGATAGTAAAGCTACCATTATTGGGGCTACACACAATGTAGACTACTTCTTGGTCAAACCGTAGAAACAGCACAGCATATTTACGAGTTCGTCACTGGAAAAAGGCTATATCTCTGAATCATGGAATGCAAGATTTCTTTGTTTTTGTTTTGTTTTCTTATTTTTATCCCCCTGGTTTGTAAAACCAGAAGGGGATTTTGTCAAGTCAATGGGCGTCCCTCCGTCCGTGCCTTTTTGGTTAGCATTTCCCCGAATGCTGTATCTTTTGAACGGATGGACGGATTGTTTTCAAACCTTCAGTGATTGGTAGGCCTTGGTCAAAAACTGTGGCTGCTTTTGTGGGTCTAATTTGCATAGGTCATCTGAGGTCAAAGGTCATCTGAGGTCAAAGGTCATCTAGAGGTCAAATCGTAAAAGTTGCCCGATCGATGTCAAATTTGGAGAAAAGAAACATGAACGCCAAGTGAACATTTTTGTGGTCTAAATTGCATAGGTCATCTGAGGTCAAAGGTCATCCAGGGGTCAAATCATTAAAGTTGCCCGATTTACTTCAAACTTGGAGAAAAGAAACATGAATACCGGTGGAACATGTCAAAAAATAGTTTGAGGTCATTCAAGGTCATCTGAGGTCAAAGGTCATCCAGAGGTCAAATCGTAAAAGTTGCCCGATTGACTTCAAACATTGAGAAAAGAAACATGAACACCGGGTGAACATGTCTAAAAATAATTAGATGTCATCCGAGGTCAACGGTCCTTAGATGTCATCCAAGGTCAACAAGGGGGTTAAATATCTGGCAATGAACACTGGGTGAACATGTCAAAAATACCTCCAAGGGCATCAAATGTCATCCAGAGGTAATCTAAGGTCATTTAAGGTCAAAGGTCATCCAGAGGTCAAATATGCTGACCATGTAGCACATTTGGGTCTCCTTTGAAAATTCGAAGTCCAATTCGAACTAAACTTGGGTCATAGATGTAACATGAAAACCTTAATACTTTAATGAGGTCAAAGGTCACATACCAAGGTCAAAGGTCATCTCATGTCAAGTTGTAAAATAGGCTAAATTAGCCTATTTAATCTCATTTGAAAAGTTGATGTCCAATTGGAACCAAACTTGGGTTACAGATGTAACATGTAAACTTTAATATTCGAATGTGGTCAAAGGTCACATACCAAGGTCAAAGGTCATCTCATGTCATGTTATAAAATATGCTAAATTGGACCATTTAGTCTCATTTGAAAAGTTAAAGTCCAATTGGAACCAAACTTGGCCTATAGATGTAGCAATAACACCTCCATATTTGAATGAGGTCAAAGGTCACATACCAATGTCAAAGGTCATCTCTGGTCAAGTTGCAGAATATGCTGACCATGTAGCACATTTGGGTCTCATTTGAAAATTTGAAGTCCAATTGGAACCAAACTTTGGGATATAGATCAACACGCAAACCACCATATATGAATGAGGGAGTTCAAAGGTCACATACCAAAGTCAAAGTCATCTCGTGTCACGTTGTAAAATAGTCTAAATTAGCCCATTTAGTCTCATTTGAAAAGTTGAAGTGCAATTGGAACCAAACATTGGTTATAGTTGTAACATGTAAATCTTCATATTGTAAAAAGGTCAAAGGTCACATACCAAAGTCAAAGGTCATCTCATGGCAAGTTATAAAATAGGCTAACTTAACCCATCACATTTGAAAAGTTGGAAGTCCAATTGGAACCAAATTTGGGTTATAGATTATGAAAACATCCATTTTTAATGAGGTCAAAGGTCACATACCAATGTCAAAGGTCATCTCAGGTCATGTTGCAGAATATGCTGACCATGTATCACATTTTGTCTCATTTGAAAATTTGAAGTCCAATTGGAACTAAACTTGGGTTATAGATAGATGTAACATGTAAACCTTCATATCTTAATGAGGTCAAAGGTCACATACCAATGTCAAGGTCATCTCAGGTCAATTTTCAGAATATGCTGACCATGTAGCACATTTGGGTCTCATTTGAAAAGTTGATCAAACTTTGGGATATGATCAACACGCATACCATCATATATGAATGAGGGAGGTCAAAGGTCACATACGAAGGTCAAATTAATCTTAGGGGTCCCCTAGACTGGGTCCCCGCGTCCCTCTATATGGCCGCCATCTTTAAAAATGGCGGAACAAAAACAGGGACTGGGAAAATTGTACGCCCAAAAAGTGTGCATCTACTTGTGGAATTCCACGAGTATTTTGCATATATGAATATTCATACCAATACCGAGCATGCGCATTTGCACACAGCAACAACAGAAATAGCATCTGATTGGTCCAATTCAAAGGCAGTGCATCGAACGATCGTCACGCTGCGTCTCGCGGGAGGCAAACGTGCGCCCTATCGTGCCACGCTGTGTACAACGCCGCGTGAAACTACCGGCGCACTGGTGCGTGAATAAGCTCATGTTTATTCACGAGTTTATCAGCGCACACTTTTAGAACTGTATTTTTCCAGTCTTCACATTTGAGCACCCTCGCAGGGGCCGTGTGGAAAATCGGGAAGACAGGATGATCCAGTCTAGGGGTCCCCCAAGAAATTGAGGGGTCCTGAAGTTTAACATTACAAAATGACATATCTGTGAAGAGTTGAAATATGCACACTTTTCTGGCATAGGGTATACCAGTCTCTCTTAATCAAAATTTCAAAATGTCCTTTAAAAAAAAATCCACACATTTTTATCTCAAGCCTTTTATGACTTCACCCTACACCTTTTCTGATTGTGTTTGTGGATTCCTAAGACGATTTTTACTTTCCAAAAATGTGTACATTTATGGGGGTTGGATTTCAAACAACAAAAAAATACCAAATTGAAGAATAAAATGGCGCGATTTCTGGAAAATCACACAATGTTACGGAAATGGGCCCGTCTCAAAACGCGTGGCCATTTCTTCATACAAACACCGATTGCAACTACATTTGTTTCATACATGCAACATGGGAAATTTCATATGTCAAGGAGGTCAAAGGTCACATCAATGTCATAGGTCATATGAGGTCAAGTTGTAAAATAAGCTGAAAACATCACAATTGACCTTTCTTTTTCATACACTATTATGTTTTGAACTGTCCACGTGTGAATAACATTGTGTCCAAAACTTAATAATGATGGTGGATGGTTTACACTGAATATGTATTGGTCTCGCTATGAGTTTTAAAAATATTTAAAAAAACCTCATAGCTCGACCAATTCATATGGGCTCAATCTATCCACTACATGAAATTGATAGCTTGTCACTATAATGGATACATGAAAATAAATGCTTGTCGCTTGATGAGCTTCTGCATCATTGATGCTCTCGTTAAGGATACTTATAAAGCGCATTTCCCATGGACCAATGCGCTGTACAATAAAACACAATCTAAAATACAATATAGTTACAGCATGCAACAAAATAATGACACATGATAAAATACATGACCTACTTATTACATCAGCAATTATGATAAAAACAGATATATATAAATATACAATAAGAAACCAAAAAAAAAAAAAAAAATATGCACAATGACTAGCAATTAATTTGGGAAAAGGTAGGTTTTTAAGAGCTTTTTAAAAGCTTTCACATTGGGAGCAACGCGTACATTATTTGGTACTTAAGCTGTTCCACAACTTAGGACCATAAGCCGAAAATGATCTATCCCCATAAGCTCTTTTTGTTTTGGGGATTTCAAGTCGGGAAAGATCCTTCATGGACCTAAGGCCAGTACGGTTACACCTGTATTTGTGCAGCCGATCCTGTAAATATGAAGGAGATGAGTCATGAAGACAGTTGTACACATGCACCAAGATCTTGAAATCTATCCTCTGCTGGACAGGCAACCAATGCAACTCGCGCAAGAGCGGCGCGGCACTAGTACGCTTACTAACTTGAAAAATTAGACGCGCCGCGCGATTTTGAAGCTTTTGGAGACGTTGCACTGCCTGTTTTGGAAGACCGCATAAAAGCGAGTTGCCATAGTCCAGTCGAGATAGGATCAGAGATCTTGCTGCATGTGCACAAGTAGTTTGGTCAATGAAACGACGTATTCTTGCAATGTTACGAATATGGAAATTGATGTAACATCGGCTGTATAATGCCTATTACTCTAAAAAAAATCTATACAAATATTTTAAGGGGGCGTGCCCGAGGTAGGAGGGATTTCCCGTTGTGCCCTCTTTTTCCCACCCTGCTTGTACGCGATGTAACATCGGCTGTATAATGCCTATTACTCTAAAAAAAATCGATACAAATATTTTAAGGGGGCGTGCCTGAGGTAGGAGGGATTTCCCGTTGTGCCCTCTTTTTCCCACCCTGCTTTTGTACGCACGTAGAGGAACATCAATATATTGAGATTTGTTTATTTTTTCTGGAGACATCTCGCCGGCCACAAAAACACCACTGGCGGGCCGCATTCGGCCAGATTGCCCACCCTGGCCCTGATCTAGATCAACCAATACATTGTATTGGCCATCGGATCGCAAAACACAGGGTCTTGAAAAAAGCTTGACCCTGTTCCTGTTGTTAACCGATGTTTAAATAAATGAGATACTTTTTTTTGTGCCGCCATCAAAATGAAAATTTGAAAATGGATGCATACCAGAGACACCCCCCCCCCATCATTTTCCTACATATTTGACTGAATTTGCTATTTTGTGTGTGTGAAAAGCAACAAATTTAAGGATATTAGACCCATATGTTTACCAAAAATGGCTATGAAAAGGGGTCATTCATTCACCAGATGAGTGAAAAATGGGACCCTATTGGCGGCACATCCCCATGACCTCATATGATTATTGGGTACTAGCCCGCAGGTCGTGGCTATCTTATTTAGGTTGCTAGAGTGGACTAAATGTTGATACAAATCGCTAACAGCAAACTTGACAAATAAAGGCGACCAGTCACGCACAAGTTGGATTGAAGTCAACTGAAGCGATCCGCGCATTGCGACCTGGTGCGACCTGTCTAAATTTTTGGATAAGTCGCAGCTGACGTGATAATGGATTGCATTTGATTGAAAAACAAATTACGTAAATGATGTCATCAGTCTGAGCGACCTGGTCCTTAAAGCGACTTTATGTTATTAGCATAAATGCCAGGGAAATAGGCCTATTGCCAATTTGAAATAGGCCTACTAGTACTAGTTAAAATATATATATATATATATATATATATATATTTTTGAGTGCCGGGCGGCCAGCCCAATTTCGGGCCCAGCGCCGCCCGGCGTAGCTACAACCCTGCTTACGAATCCCCCTGACTAATTAAGGCCATGGTAATGAAAGTCTTAGATTTGTGTCCGGACATTTTTCAAATCACATGCGGCAGTTTTCATTATTCATTATTCGTTATTTTATCCAAGCATGGTTCTCTATGGTGTGTATTTACATGAACGTGACTGTTGGTAGATATGTAAGCATCGCCGGCGGGTGGATGTAGCGATGTCACACAACGCTCAATACATCGTCTGTATTGCCAACACAGAAAACATCTTCATTTTATCCATCCCAATCCATCACCAAAATAACGTTTATGTTACTTCTTTCAATGAATTATACATGTACTTAAATACCATCTTACTTTTTATTCTGAACCCTTATTTTCCTTCTGAAATTTAATTAAATGGTGTAATTTGTCCCGATTTTCATCGTATTTTATTTCCGTGTCGTTACACTGGTCGGCCATTTTATATTCATTAAAATCTCGCATTTTCTCGTTTTCTTTCACATCGCTAGCGCTGCGCTATGCATGTCGTTGAACGAAGTGGCTGAAAACATCGTTCTTTCGCTGACTGACGACTCACAAAGCAGGAAACGCTGGATTTTTATGTTTTTACGCGAATAATGAAATTTTTCTCAAATAATGAGTTTTTCATGCGGGAGGTTTTGGACCATGCGGGCGGTGGATGCAAATCTAAGACTTTCATTACCATGGCCTAATAAGAATGATATGATAGGGGATCAGCACGGTCTGTGTACACACATTCATAAGTTACAGGATCATGTAGAGATGTAGAATGCGCTTGTCGAACTCTAAGTTCAGGCATGTACTTTCGCGACATCCTGCGAGAATACCCCGCGAGAATCCAAACGGATTCTCGCAGAGGAATTTTGCGAGAATCCATGGATTCTCGCCGAATATTTTTGCGAGAATCCTTTTTACTGAATTTAAATTCCGCATTTTAAACATTTATTGTATACTTAGAAAATAATAACACAAATTGAATCAAACACTTCTTAAGTTTACACACAAGTTAACATGTCATCTTTAATGTGTATCTTTTTCTTTTATTTCAGGTAACTAACAATATATCTGCACAGCAGATTTCAAAAACCAATAAGAACAATCATCATATTAATTTTAACTTGAACAGTTTAGAGTCAAATACCAGTCATCTAAGGTCCTGTTTTGAACTTAGAAAAAAGAAGAAGAAAAAGTTTTACAAAAAACACGTAAAAAACCCCCAAAAAACGTGAATCTTCACGCGAATCGATTCGCGGAGAAAGTACATCCCTGCTTTAAGTTGGTGATGTTGCCTCTACAGAGGATCTTCACGCGAATCGATTCACGGATTCGCGGAGAAAGTACATCCCTGCTTTAAGTTGCCTCTATTATCTATAGAGGATTATACCGACAACGACAGATACAGCTTACAGGCGAGATGATCGACTGACAACATATCATGATATTAAATAATAAGGCGATAATATAAGCAGTGCCAGTGTTAGGCATGTTCATAAAATTTTGAAAATAAAATTATCTCTTTGAAAATGGAATACATGGAAACAAAGTACTTTACAATAAAAAATGATGGTTCAACCTTGTCTGCAGGCTGAATAATAAAAAAGTTATAACCAAAAGTAGTTTAAGTCATGCACATTTTAAAACCATTTTAGGTAAATTAAGGGTTTACTTTCATGATGTCTAGTTGCTTGTGTGGGGTTATTTATACATCAGTGAATACATCCCAGCAGTTTCGTACTTTTCCGCTGAATTTAAAAGAGGTAAACATGAGTTTTCTACATATTTTGGTCAAATATGTCAAATATGTCGCCCTCTATAATGATATGAACATCCCTACCAGTAGTACCAGTGTCAGTGTCAGTGATTTATAACTGAATCTGAAAAGTGCAAGTTGAAGTGGGTCTTTTTAAACTAAAACCAATTTGGGTCAATAGTCTGCTTAAGAACGGGAGCATGTTCGGCTTTATAAGAGCGTGCTATTTAGTGACTGAATGATTAACCTAAATCTGCCAACATTAAAAAATAAGCTTACTTCAATTCATCACCTTCAAAAACTTAACTTACGTGAACTTCTTGTTCAAACAGTTTCTCACTTATTCCGGTTATGTATAGATTTTTATCAGGTTCGTCTGGTCTCTTGAATTCTATAATTTCAATAGAATTCATTACTACCACGACAGGCCATCACGAATTCCCCAACTATCAATGACAAAACACAATAAAACATGAAAATAAATGTACAACTCCAGTCTCAAATTTTCCGGGTATTTTGTGTCAAAGGTCAAAGGTGAAAAAGTTTTTTAATAAAGAAAATGGGATTTTCAGTTGTTTTCCACCAATTTACTTGTAAAAGAAATAAGTTAATTCATTATTATAGACAATTAAGCAGTAAATAGGTAATTTGATTGAGAATACTTAAAAATAACTACTATATTCCACGAAAAGTTACCCAGAAGTCCTTGCACAATCCAACATGGCAGCGCCCATGGATGAATCAAACTTTTTTGAGCGTCTGCTAGAATGTGAGAATGGACGGATTTTGACTATCAAACAAAGCTATATCGGTGATGTTGGGTGTGTGGTTTGGGATGCAGCAATAGTATTATCAAAATATCTAGAATCTAAAAGTTTTAAATCACGTTTCGGTGAAAAGATGGGCAAAAAAAGAGTGATTGAATTGGGCGCAGGTACAGGCGCTGTTGGATTAGTTGCAGGAACGAATGGGTAGGTGCTAACACTAATATTTCTGTAGTGTAAGCTTATCATTTATATGGGTCAACATCATGTTTCCTGCCCAGTGATGACCTTTCCTGCAATGTCTTGCTAGAATAGAATGTCCCGTAAGTTACGGCGTAAATAACAGTCACGTGTCGTGTGTGTGCATGCTCATAATGACAAGACCGAAGACGTTATAACACTCTTAAAATGCGTTATATAATAGTATACCGTACGGTTTATTCCGTAATCCGTACGGTATGGGACGTCTAGCAAGATAGGCCTACAATCATGCATGAGTCGCATGACAAATTGAAAATTTTCTGTAGTTTCACGTCCAGCCATGCATGCCACTGTAATGGCGGCACTAGCATCGCCATTTTGGGAAGGGGGGGGGGAGCAAACATTTTGGTTTTATTGTAAAAATAACCGCTATCGATAATTTAATTGAGCAGAAACCCAATGCATTGTGGGATAGTACAGTCAGGATAAACATTGGAATTCCCACGCTACATGACATGTACAGTACAGCTCGAAATAGAATGGACACTGACATTGCAATGACATTGCACTGACATTGCAATGACATTAAATAATGCCTTGAGATGTGACCCGATTAGTGCAGTCATTGCAATGATATTGCAATGACATGGCAATGAAGTGCGTTGACATTGTCCATTCTATTTCGAGCTGTACTGTAGGCCTATCCCCATTGCTTTACATGCGTTGGAGGATGTTTTTAGGAAGCCATCATTGATCACATTATTGATTATAGAGGGCGCCTGTTTCGTTATGCTATTGCTCATAGTATTCATTACTCAGACAATGATGTATTTCAAGTACTATTGTAGCTTTAATAACGAGTGATATTATTGTAGCGAACTTATCTAGGAATCGCCATGATAGGAGAGAGAGGGAAAGGCAAGGTTGCCTTTTTGCCAGGTCTAACAATGGGGTTGCCACATTACATTGAATATCCTAAATGAGGATTCATAAAATCCCAACATCCTTTCTCCTTTAATTAAGGATTTGAATTTGATTGTGGCAATGAATCAATATTATTTAAAGTCTCTGATAGTGTCTCTATTTGACCATGGCAAACTTTTACAGTCTTTGATATCTCATTAGAGTCTATGATAATTGACTTTCAAATAGTGATGTTGCATCTAGAGTCTTTGCCTCATTAAACAAAAGAGTCTTTTCTCTCATAGGCATGATGATGTTGTAAAATCATGTGTATGTAAATGCAATGTTTATCTATGTTTGCATGTGTAGCACTCTCTTTAACTCAAACTTTTAACTATGAACGCGAAACTCTTCAATGAGCTTTTTAGTTATTTACAGTCTCTAATCTATGCTTTGGTCAGTCCGTCTTCTCAGCGTTACTTCATGAATTGTGGCGAGCGGTTTTATAATTCATTTATCTGAGAGTGTTGTGTGTTTAGTAGTCTGTGACATAATCGTCGAGGTGGCTTGGCTTGTTGATGTTTCTGCCTGCTCTTGTCTTGGTTGTAATCTCTGGTTGACGTTGCTGTTGCTGTCGTCGTTCAACTTGCTGCTCTGGTGCGATGCGCTGTTCTGGTGTAACTCGTTGTTCTGGTGTAACTCGTTGTGGAACTCGCTGTTGTTCTGCAACTCGACGTTCTGGTTCTCGCTGAATTGTTTCTAATTGTTCTGGTTCTGGAACAACATCATGACGTGGTTGCATGACCTCTCTTGTTGTTCTGAGGTGTCGTCTGTTTCTTCTCAACGTTTTGCCTTGTTCAGTTGAGACTTCATAGGATCTGTCGTCGATTTGCTTGGTTACTTGAGCTTTGCGCCATTCTTTGTTTTTTCTGCTTGTCATTGTCAGTTGGTTGGATTCTGACAATATCACCTTGCTTGAGGGCTTGTAGATTTCTTGCACTCTTGTTGTAGCGCCTGATTTGTGATTGTTTCTTCTTGTTCATTCTAGATTTCTGATCCAGTGGTACTTTGGGTTTCAACAGTTTACGGTTCATGGGAAGAAGTGTTTGGGTACGACGACTCATCAGTCTCTGCACAGGGCTTGTATCGAGTCCTTCTGTTGGCGTGTTTCTATATAGTCTAAGATTGCCAAATAAGGGTCATTTTTGGCTTTCTTTGCTCTTCTCATGATGTGCTTGGCTGTCTTGACCGCTGCTTCAGCTTGTCCGTTGCTTTGTGGGTATCCGGGTGAGGAGGTCAGATGCTGGATGCTCCACTTGCTTGTAAACTCTGTGAATTTTGCTGATGTGTATTGTGGCCCGTTGTCCGAAATCAATGTGTCCGGGATACCGTGTCGTGCAAACTGTGATTTTAGCTTGTGAATTATTGTTGTTGATTCACTGTCGTTGATATAGTCTATTTCCCAGAATTTGGAATAATAATCTACCGTGATAAGGTAGTTGGCAGTTCATTTCAATGCAGAATTTGTTGAATTACAATGATACATTCAAGGGTTTAAAACTTTAAATTCAGCTAACACTGCTTGAAATTCATAAAAACTTGGAATTTATATATAAGGTCTGTCATCAGCGCGATTTTCGGCCATGTTTAGGCCTACCCTGTACTCTCTTCCTCATTTTCCCCCTAGAATGCACTCGGATCTGAAGCTTATTGCCTGAAATTAGCTTAATAAGGTCAGGAGTGGAGCTTGAGCTGACTGTGGGCCAAGTGGGGGTCAAAGGTCGTGACTGGCTGGCATTTCCCCAACCCCGCATATGATAGCCAGCCTTGGAGATAGACTTGAGAAGCACCTACCCCAGGGTGGGGGGGGGGGGGGGGGGGTTATTCTGATATTTCTTTTGTATGGATGTGTTGCTACCTAAATGAAAATTGACTCAAACATTTATTTACCAATTTTCAGGGGGGAAATGGACCCATATCAGTGGCGGATACAGGGGAGGGGACGGGCGGGCCGTAAAATTTGACAAAATACAATTTTTGTGTGTACAACTTTACCTTTTTAGACACATAGATATAGGTTCCGTCAGCTACATTTGCAAGTTCTACCATGCAATTTTTTTTTTGCTGGTTTTGGGATGACAACATGGCTACCCCACCCTCACTTAGCAGAATTTCATGATCTGACGGCAAACAAAATGAGAAATGAGGACCTTTTACGATTATATTTTGGTACAATTAAAAATAAAAGTCTTGGTCAGCCCCCCGTAAACTTTAATCCTGGATCCGCCACTGCATATGTTTACCGGAGACCCATAATTTTCCTATTTATGTATTTGACAGATTGCTCAAATTTAGGTGAAAAATAGCAAAATTAAGGATTTTAGACCCACAAATTTACCAAAAATGGCTAACAAAAGGGGTCATTCGTTTACCAGATGTTTGAGAAATGGGACCCTATTTGACAAATTGGCGGCACATCCCCGTAACCTCATATCCACTAAGTCTTTTAGCATTCAGGGCCAAAAGAAAATTTGCAAATATCAGAGAATTGAATTCGAGTGTTCGAGTCCCGGGGGGGGGGGGGGGGGGGGGGGGGGGTGGGGGATTTGGTTTGGTCGGGGGTGTGCCGCTGGAGATTCAAAACCCATACCCATTTCTAAGGGTGATTTTTCGCGAAAATAGACCTAATTTTGGCAAATTTTCGCGAAAATCGCGAAAACAGGACCCATGTCTAAGGATTTTTCACTGAAAAGCCTACCCATGGCTAAGGATGTCTCATGAAAAAACGACCCACTGGAGCGGCACGTCCCCGTATGCCTTACATACGTGAGTACCCCCCCCCCCCCTCCCGGGTTCGAGTTACATGAAAAGGTAGCATAAGCCGGCAAAGCGGCACTACATATTAACGGCCTAAAATCAAAATGTGATCATGAAAAAGAAAAATACTTAAATTCATTGTCACAAATTTGGATATTCAATCACATATTTCAATGTTTCACATTCTAAAAAAGCGCATTCCTATGAAGTGTGTTAAATTAGTTACAAAGGATGGTTACATTTTTTAATTTTTAAAGTCTTCAAATTTCCCTATTTCTTCAGTGCTTCAGTGGAGGTCACAGATTTAGCTGAGTTCATACCGCTAATGGAGTTAAATATAGAATGTAATAAAGAGTTACTGTCTGGACCTGTGTCTGCCAAGGTACTTAAATGGTATGTATGATAAATGATAAACAAACTTTCAAATATTTAATTTTTCACCTTGTAATAAAAGGTATTTCTACATTAATTATTTTCATCCCTTTTCAAATTTAGGAGCAAATAGGGGAGAACAACAACATTTAAAGGGACATTAAGTGGTGTTGAAAACTTTAAATGTTTAAAAATTCAAGATGAACATTAAAAATTGCCATTATTGTTGTTTCTAACAAAAACACAGCAAAACTTGAGGGGGATATTGTCGGACATAAAATGCTGGTTGCGGCTCTACCAGCATTTTTGAATCGACGTTTTGTTGTACAAAGAGGGCTGATTTTTCGTAATCCTTTTAGGTGTAAGTTCATACATGTAATACAATTGTAAAAATATACAAATCCCAGTTTTTATCAAATATTTGTGTAATTGAGGGAGCTCCACCACATCTCTTAATGCCCCTTTAATGTTTGCTCTTTGCTGATTTTATTCAAAAGTTCATTACACTATGTTTAGACCAAATTTTTTTTTGTGTGTTGCCTTTAGGTGCCAAAAATCTTGAAGTCGGGTCGGTCGGTCGATTTTCCTTCTTTTTTTTGTGCTGACAAATATAACTGACAGACCATTATTCATGACAAGAAGAAAAAATGGTAAATGTCAATTTGACTAATGTTTCGAGTGTGATAATTATTAATAGTTTAATAGCAATCTATTCAAATGAAAATAGTAATATTCTGACAAAGTGGGTACAATTTAAATCTTTAAAAAAAATATTGCGATCCTGATTTTCAAGATTTTAGGGTCGGCGCTGAGGGCAACACAACCAAAAAATTATTGAAATGTTTAAATCAAAATGTCAAAACATTTAATTTATCTCGTTGTCACATAGTATATTATCTTAGATCGTTTATTTATTTTGGCTGCAGGGGTGAAGATGTGAGTGAGTTTCTTCCGCATCCAGATTTGATCTTGATGTCAGATTGTATTTATTACATGGAGGTATGTATGTCAGGTTGTATTTATTACATGGAGTTACATGTAGGCCTATGTACATGTATCATTTTGAATAGGTGCAGCTATTCCTATACTTTGTGCAGTATGTATCATTTCCTATACATTATTCATCCTACATTGTAGCAGATTGTAAAATGTATGATTCAGAATTAGTTTAATTAATCAGATTATTTTCAAACTACTGTATTACTGAGAACATTCATCTTAATAACCCTATTTAAGTCTTTGGTTGGAACAGTTTTTATGATTTTAACTTATTATGACCTTGATCCACATTTTGTGCTTTTAAATCAAATTGTCATTTGCGGCATTGTGCCTCATTTACTCATGTTGGGTTACATGTGACGTCAGAGCATATCATTGAACTTGACTATTGAGTGTGTGACTGTCAAGTATGCTGCATCAATAACAAGAATACTATGTGTTTCCCAGAGTAGCGTTATCTCTACAATACTGTTATCATTGTGTGACTGACTTGTCATCCTTGCAGGCTTTAGAAGACCTTGTGAAGACCATGGATGCATTGAGTAGTTTCACAACAGAGATATTATGCTGTTATGAAGAGAGGAGTATAGGACAAAATGCAATAGCACAGACAAAGTTATCAGTGTATTCTGTTTTATCATTGTGTTGCAGGCTTTAGAAGACCTTGTGAAGACCATGGATGCATTGAGTAGTTCCACAACAGAGATATTATGCTGTTATGAGGAGAGGAGTATAGGTCAAAATGTATAGCACATACAAAGTTATCAGTGTATTCTGTTTTATCATTGTGTTGCAGGCTTTAGAAGACCTTGTGAAGACTATGGATGCATTGAGTAGTTCCACAACAGAGATATTATGCTGTTATGAGGAGAGGAGTATAGGACAAAATGCATTGGCACCGACAAAGTTATCAGTGTATTCTGTTTTATCATTGTGTTGCAGGCCTTAGAAGACCTTGTGAAGACCATGGATGTATTGAGTAGTTCCACAACAGAGATATTATGCTGTTATGAGGAGAGGAGTATAGGACAAAATGCATTGGCACAGACAAAGTTATCAGTGTATTCTGTTTTATCATTGTGTTGCAGGCCTTAGAAGACCTTGTGAAGACCATGGATGTATTGAGTAGTTCCACAACAGAGATATTATGCTGTTATGAGGAGAGGAGTATAGGACAAAATGCTGCAGCACAGACAAAGTTATCAGTGTATTCTGTTTTATCATTGTGTTGCAGGCCTTAGAAGACCTTGTGAAGACCATGGATGCATTGAGTAGTTCCACAACAGAGATATTATGCTGTTATGAGGAGAGGAGTATAGAACAAAATGCTATAGCACAGACAAAGTTATCAGTGTATTCTGTTTTATCATTGTGTTGCAGGCCTTAGAAGACCTTGTGAAGACCATGGATGTATTGAGTAGTTCCACAACAGAGATATTATGCTGTTATGAGGAGAGGAGTATAGGACAAAATGCTATAGCACAGACAAAGTTTGTTGAGGTGAGGAAACAACAGAGCTGGATTTATAAATCTTATATAGTGGGTGTGGTTTTGGATCGTAACAGGCAATTTTATTGGTGTTTGGCTATATAGTGGGTGTGGTTTGGGATGTCAACAGGCAATTTGATTGGTGTTTTGCTGATTTTCAGCCGATACGCACTATATAAAGGGTTAAAAAAAAGTAAGTCCCCCCCTAAAATTAGATAACTTTTGTTTACATTACTTCACACACAATTAGACGTTTTGAAAAATTGAAACGATTATGAAAGCGCTTGGCTACCAATTGAAAGTTTTCCTTTTTCGATATCCTGTTTACTTTTCCCAAAACAGTCCCATTTCCCAAAAATGATGTTTTCAGAAAAATTGGCACGTTGTCCTTTACCATACATTATGGGACCAACATACATGTATAGCAAAACAGCTACGGACTATATTTTATTCTTTAACACTTTCCACACGGCTATATAGTTTTACCATAATAACAGATTTTTCAGAAACCTTACCCAATTTTCAAAGTCTATTTCAAAGATTACTGAACCAAAACTAGGCATGTTTGTACTTATTTCAATGCAGTTCTCACAGTGATTCCAAATATGATAATGAAATTCAACAATTTGGACATTTTTGAAACATTTTGTGAAATTGTGGAATGTCGTCTGCAGACACCTGGCGCGTGGAAAGATATACTGTATGTGAGAACTTTCCCTTTTGGGCACCATACTATTTTATGTCCATTTGCGAGTCCCTCCCCTTCGGTCAACTGAATGTGAACATGATACGTGCATAGTGCTTCCAATCTCATGCATGATTACAGTATCATAGTTGATTTCCTCCATGGCTAAATAATAAGCCTTCATACAGGGTGAGTCCCTCCCCTTGGGTCAACTGGACATGAACATGATACGTGTATAGTGCTTCCAATCTCATGCATGATTACAGTATCATAGTTGATTTCCCCCATGGCTAAATAATAGGCCTTCACATTGATGACTTTGTATATATATGAAGCCGTACCCTTACTTGTATTGATATCTTCTATATATCTTTTCAGCTTGTGGAAGCCATCTTTAATGTGAGAGAAATTCCCTTGTCTGAGCAGCATGATGAATATAGGAGTGAGGACATTCACATACTAAGCATGGTGAAAAGGTAGCATAAGGAAAGGAAAGCTAGGGGTGAATGTCGAGCCAGTGTAGACATCCAAAAAATAGCACTTGGATTGGAACGGCTCAGTGTAATAGTGGGTCTCCTTAGCAGAGCTTTTGAGTCATTGATTGGTGTTACCTTCATGGTGAAGGGAGGCAGAGTTGGTGTAGGGTAAATACTTCATTGAGGGATTGTACGGAATAAGGCTTATAATATCGGAATGAAGTTTTTTTGCTCTCCTTACATGAATGTAGAAGCAGAACTTTGGAGCTAGTAATATTTGTGCCTTCATGAATGATGTCATGCCAAGTAACCCGTGCCTTAACAATAACATATATTATTATTTATATCAGGCTTTCTAACGGTACAAAAAAACTGTGTATTTAAGTGTTCAACCAAAGTACCCAGATGCAACGTTATGCACAAGTGCAAGGATTCGACTTTGATATGTGGGAACTTACACCAGCAGCATATTACAACCATGCGTGTCAAAGAAAATTTCTTGATGTACCCCAGCATGCATCATTTTCATTACATGACCTACTGATTTCTGCCACTAGTGTCTACTGGTTCCCATTGATATTACAGTACAATGAAAGGCTTATAATGTGGTCAAACGTTGGTCTTTAAGAAAATCCTTCTGCAAGTAGTACAATTGATGTGACTTAAATTCAGTCCTTTCTTGTTTTTCTTAAAGACCCTTTATTTCTGGAATAACACGCATGTATGTTTTATTCGGAATTCAACTTCTTTTCATATATTTTACCAAGTTATGCCTATCTCTACCATGTATTGGAAGGTAGAAGTCCAGACGACCTCCAGCTGTTAATTACTCTAACACATGTGTGGCACTGTTTGTTTTGGTGATAAGCCCTGCTGGTACTGTAGGAGCGCTAAGCATGCTGGGTGCATCAAGAAATCTTCTTTGCATGCGCGTGATACAAGTTGCGGTCATTGGCATTTTTTGCTCTGCTTAACACTTTCCACACCGCTATTATAGTTTTACCATAAATACAAAACAGATTTTTCAGAAACCTTTCCCAAATTTCAAAGTCTTATCTCAAGAATCACTGAACCAATACCTAGCATATTTGTACATTTCAATACATTTCTCATGGCGATTCCAATATGATAATGGAATTTAATAATTTTGACATTTTTGAAACATTTTGTCAACATTTGAAATGTCGTCTGCAGCCGCCTGCCCCATGGAAAGCTTAGGCGTAACATAGGCTGATGTGAGCCTAGCTGTTACAACATTAAAAAATGTTTCTTATAAAGAAAGCACTTGGATTCGAACGGCTAGCATCGAGTCTCCTGAGCAGAGCTTTTGAGGTTTTTTCATGGATTACAATAACTTGGATGTTACCTTCATGGTGAAGGGAGGCAGAGTTGGTCTAGGGTAAAGATTTCATTGAGGGATTGTACGGAATAAGGCTTATAATATCTGAATGAAGTTTTCTCGCTCTCCTTACATGAATGTAGAAGCAGAACTTAAAGCGAGTAATATTTGTGCCTTCATGAAAGATGTCATGCCAAATAACCTGTGCCTTAACAATAACATATATTATTATTTATATCAGGCTTTCTAACGGTATCCACAAAAACTGTATTTAATTGTTCAACCAAAGTACCCAGATGCAACATTATGCACAAGTGCAAGGATTCGACTTTGATATGTGGGAACTTACACCAGCAGCATATTACAACCATGCGCGTGATACAATTTGCGGTCATTGGAATTTTTTGCTCTGTTTAACACTTTCCACACCGCTATTAGTTTTACCATAATACAAAATAGATTTTTCAGAAACCTTTCCCAAATTTCAAAGTCTTATCTCAAGATTTACTGAACCAATACTTAGCATGTTTGTATTTATTTTGATGCATTTCTCATGGTGATTCTAAATATGGTAATGGAATTTTGACATTTTTGAAACATTTTGTCAACAATTGGAATGTCGTCTGCAGCCGCCTGCCGCATGGAAAGCTTAGGTGTAACATAGGCTGATGTGAGCCTAGCTGTTACAACATTAAAAAATGTTTCTTATAAAGAAAGCATTTGGACGAACGGCAAGCATCGAGTCTCCTGAGCAGAGCTTTTGAGGTTTTTTCATGGATTACAATAACTTGGATGTTACCTTCATGGTGAAGGGAGGCAGAGTTGGTCTAGGGTAAAAATTTCATTGAGGGATTGTACGGAATAAGGCTTATAATATCTGAATGAAGTTTTCTCGCTCTCCTTACATGAATGTAGAAGCAGAACTTGGAGTGAGTAATATTTGTGCCTTCATGAAAGATGTCATGCCAAATAACCTGTGCCTAAACAATAACATATATTATTATTTATATCAGGCTTTCTAACGGTACAATAAAACTGTGTGTTTAAGTGTTCAACCAAAGTACCCAGATGCAACGTTATGCACAAGTGCAAGGATTCGACTTTGATATGGGAGCACTGCACCAAATCAATGCGCAATTTGTGTAATCATGTAGTAGTTCCGGAAAAGCTCAAAGACTTATCTTGAAAATGTGAGGTTTTCGAGCAATTCTATTCTCCAAAGATGGTATTTTTGTATTTAAATGAACGAATAGAACCTATCCGTTGCGATAAAATACAAAATTTTTACTGTAGAAAAGGTGTGTCTTGAAATATGGCAAATTTACACGCATTTCAATGGGGAA
The DNA here is from genome assembly GCA_035610835.1 of Ophiura sarsii. NCBI lineage: Eukaryota > Metazoa > Echinodermata > Ophiuroidea > Amphilepidida > Ophiuridae > Ophiura > Ophiura sarsii. The sequence goes on along the minus strand of CM069447.1, from coordinate 8,029,536 downwards.
ATTATTTGGTGTGGTGCGCCCACCAGGGGCGGACTGGCCACTGTGGCGTTGTGGCGATCGCCACATGGGCCGCGGCGTTCTGGGCCTCTCAGGGCCGGTTACTCACTTGTGTAAAGCATTTTTTCGGGCCGTTTTGGACTCAAATTTCTCCTACCCCCCCCCCCCCCCCCCCTCACTTACGTGAAATTCATGAGGTGACTGGGAACTTACACCAGCAGCATATTACAACCATGCGCGCGCGTGATACAATTTGTGTACATTGGAATTTTTTGCTCTCAACTCTTTCCATTAGTTTTACCATAATACAAAACAGATCTTTCCATTAGTTTTACCATAATACAAAACAGATTTTTCAGAAACCTTTCCCAAATTTCAAAGTCTTATCTCAAGAATCACTGAACCAATACTTAGCATGTTTGTACTTATTTCAATACATTTCTCATGGTGATTCCAAATATGGTAATGGAATTTAATAATTTTGAAATTTTTGAAACATTTTGTCAACATTAGGAATGTCGTCTGCAGCCGCCTGCCGCATGGAAAGCTTAGGCGTAACATAGGCTGATGTGAGCCTGCTACAACATTTAAAAATGTGATTGATATAAAGATAGCACTTGGATTGGAACGGCAAGCATTGAGTCTTCTGGCAGGGCTTTTGAGGGTTTTTTCATGGATTATTACATGAATTGGATGTTACCTTCATGGTGAAGAGAGGCAGAGTTAGGCCAAACAAAGAAGAACGTCTGTCTCAGAAACATTGTGCAAAAAAAACTAAGTGCTGTGCTTTTTCTTTTTTTTTCTTTTTAGAAAATAGGCTATGAGGTATGTGATTTTTTTGATTTTTTTTGCTATTTTTTTTGCTTATCCAAGCTTACGGAGAACTTTTAAAAAAGAAAGAAAAAAAAAGAAGGTTTTTGGCCCCCAGCGCATAGACCTACTCATTTCACATACCAATGCGGGCGGGCTTCTGAGACAGACCTTCTTTGTTTGGCCTTAGTCTAGGGTAAATACTTCATTGGGGGATTATATGGAATGAGACTTATAATATCTGAATGAAGTTTTCTTGCTAGACTAGTTTTGTGACTCCTTTACTTGAAGGTAGAAGCAGAACTTGGAGCGAGTAATATTTGTGCCTTCATGAAAGATGTCATGCCAAATAACATGTGCCTTAACAATAATACATAAAGTACTCAACAAAAGAAAGTCGTACACTTTGTTTAGGTCATTTAAAGTAACTTTCAATTATCATTTTTTTACCAAACAGGCTAGATAACTTTGATATAAGTGTTGTTGATCCTGACCCACGAAAATCCAGAATTTGCACAAATGAATGACATAATATTATGTAAGTGTGTGTATACAGGGCTTGTAACAATGCAATCAAACTTTGGCCAGACCAGTGATGATCCATATATAAGTAAAATATAGGGGGGGGGGGGGGCGATCGCCCCCCCCCCCCCCCAATATTGACGTCATGTCGGTTGAGATTGGCACTGTCGGTTCATTTGACCAGAGGAATCATGGAATTATGATGGTTAAAAGTACACATATGAAAAAATTTCGCGCGCTACGCTCGCATAACAGTCACCTAAATGCAATATTCGTTGGTACAAGCTTGTTTAGAGCCAAAAAGTACCTCAATCGGGCCAAAAATAGGTGTAAAGTCAAAAAAATTCGCGCGCGTGTCTTGACTAAAAACAATCTTGTCGGTTCATTTTAACTTCTCGCCCCCCCCCCCCCCCCCCAATATCAATAATAACCTGGCTACGCCACTGGAACAATTATTTATTTTTGTATATCCAATGTGATGGCGATTTTTATTTTGATTCCGTCCGTTGGTGGTTCTGTAAATAAATGGATTTGAATAAACATACTCAAACCCATTCAAAGTTTCAAGTTATAAAAGCAGGAACACAGTTCTACAAAAGCTTGGGTTGTGTTCATACTACATTCAGTGTGAAGGTGGTCAAAATTGGAATGTGTCAAATTAGGTACATTTATGCAGAGTCCTTTGTTTTCAAAATCACTGAACTGAATCAAGTCAAATTTTGGTAAAGAATAAAAAGGATAGATGCTTTTCAGGATAAAAGGACAAGACAAACCTACATTTGAATATTATGACTGGCCAAAGTTTGATTGCATTTTTCTGTATAAATCCTGTGCCACGTGTGTTGGATATGATATGTGCCTTTATAAATAATATATTTTCTGAAAACGGGACCAAAAGCCAAAACTTGGAAATCTGACTGTATATTTGAGGGTCATTCAATAAGTTCTACCTCCTCACTCATAACATTGTTTTAACAATATTAAAATATGAATGTCAACCTCATGACATTTGTCATAATTATAGCTCTGAATCATAGCTACACATTGATAGTAAATTATAATTGATACCTGTTTCACTTTTGTTATGATCAAAGCCAGAGAGGGATTTTGGACAACGGACACGGACAATTACCCTAAAGATAAATGCATGTTTTTTTCGTTTCTCTCCCTATTGTATGATTAGATATAACAGCCCGATTTAAATACTGAAAATAGAAAACAATGGATGATTCATGATTTCTAAATATAATACTGTATTATCATGTATAAATCAGATTGTAGGCATATCAACCTTTGTAGGCTTTCAAAAAGTTACTATCAACTCGAATGTATTGCTACGCCTTTAGCATACCGACATACTGCTATTCTGTCAAATTTTCGTTGTTACAAGTCAAGCCTTAGTGATGCCTCGAATGTGAAATCTTAATATGATAGTAACTTTAGGAGTTTTCCTTATATGCAACCTTTAGAATAGTCAATTAGGTACTCAATGATAGAATATTATCTCTTCGAGAGACTTGAAATCCCTCCATTTAGTCCAGTATAATGAACATCTCTTAGTTCTTATGAAATGGAAATATGACTTTTGCAGCGGTTTTTCATAGGGTAGGGTTTAGATTAATAGCTGTCCTGGTCTAGTTCTGGCTAATTATAGGGTATTTTCCCCAAGAAATCATTCACTGTTATTGTTTATATTCTGTTCAAGAGACATTAGTAATTTACAGCGGTTTTAAAGGCATATTATGTGATCTTTTCCAGAGAGCGCCCTCTATTCATGATATTTTTTAGAAAGTAGATTTTCTTGCAGATTTACATTTCCGATCATAAATCAGACATACATTCCAAGTTACAGAGCAATACGATTCCTAATTACCTCAAAATCATGGTTTTAGAGTGAATTTAGAGTGAAAAATATAAACTGTCGGGATTCCGACAGTTTATTTTCACTCTAAAACCATGATTTTGAAGTAATTAAGAATCGTATCGCCCTGTAACTTGGAATGTATGCATGATTTATGATCAGAAATGTAAATCTGCAAGAAAATCTGCTTTCTATTTTTTTTTCGATGTTGAGGGCGTTCCCTGGAAAGATCACATAATATACCTTTAATTGAACGATAGGTACATTTCGTCTCTTAGAATTGGCCAAATGAATAGCACTTATGATACATTTGGCTGTTTTTTATCCGTTTCCGTCGCACGAAATGGACGTCTGGTTTTCACTGCATCTCCAGAGGCGTACAACCAGTACTCAGACAAATTTATTATGAATTTGTAGCTGAGATTCAAAGCTGCAACTGTGGAATATTTCATACGACTGGCTTATATAATAGCAAAGTTATGAGGTAGGAGGTAGAACTTATTGAATGACCCTCGCATTATTAATATTATGCAAAAATGCAAATATTTAATTGTCATAATTCATCTCTTACATGAGAGGTCCTGAGTCCATCTCTCACAGGAGCAGTACAGAGTCCATATCTCACAGGAGAGGTTTCGACCCCATCTCTCATAGGAGAGGTCCTGAGTCCATCTCTCACAGGAGAGCTCCTGAGTCCATCTCTCACAGGAGAGGTCCTGAGTCCATCTCTCACAGAGGTCCTGAGTCGGGCGAGATCGTTTTTCCATAATTGTCTCTTTTCTATCCACGACGGCGAACCTGTTTAAAATATTTATAATTAAATTTTGTTTAGGCCTAATACCCGTCGTATATGCCTATTATTTCAATTATATTTATGTTCTTAATATGAATCAAGCATTTTGATATCAGACGGTTCATCTTTGTATCTTTGAAATGAATTTATAAATAAATGAAGAAATAAATGAAAAATCCTGGGTTGAGAACTCAATTATTTACTGAGGGAATTGATTTTGGAAGTCCGATTGGATACCATGTAAGAAAATTATCATAGCTTATTAGTATGCTAACGAATACGAAGGTCGGTCAATAAATGATGAAAGTGATCATGGTATGGGATGCATGAGTGATTCTATTGACAAATAGTGTGATCAATACAAAGTATTAACCTTTGTCTTCAACCTTTGTCTCTAAAACAATACACTTTTGTATTTCTAGGTAGGAACTTTGATGTCATAGCATTAGCATTTACACTTAGGACACTGCTAAATCAATTTACAGTTATTGTCTAGGTATCATAATTCTGCCAAAAATAATCTGGATTTACTGGCTTTTGGTGTCATGTTATCAGTGGCGTAACTAGACTTTCATTGGGGGGGGGGGGGGGGGGGGCAAGAAGAAGGGGCAGGGACTTGAAATGGGGGGGGGGGGGGCTCCATTCCACACTCACACCGATTGATTTCATTTGGGGGGGCAGGGGTTCCAAGTGTGGGGGGGGGGGGGGGGCTCTCGCCCCCCCCCCCCCCCCTGGTCACGCCACTGCATGTTATGCAATCTTCTTACCCCATGTATCAAACAAACAATTCAAATTTCCCGCCAAATAACGTATCCACTACCATGATCACTTTCATTACTTACTGACTAACCCTCGTACATGCTAGAAACAGTTCGTAAACGATAGGCTATCCAATTCTACTGTAGATTATGTATGGACCAATATTCTGAAGATAGCAAGCAACATTGTATCAAAAGTGGCGTACCCAGCTTTTGGAAACTGGTGGGGCACGACCATAGTTGTACCGACGAGAGGCATGATGTACCAACATTTTTTTTAACAGAGGGGGGGGGGGGGGGGGGGGGGGGGGGGGGGGGGGGGGGGGGGGGGGGTATCGATGAACTTGTCCACATAACCAGCCAAAAAAATTGAATCGCAAATCAACCGACGAAGGGTCGTTTTTACCGACGGGGTTATTCCCCCTGGGTACGCCGCTGTGTTTCAACACTCAACAATGTATCATGTGGGATAAATAAGAACCATATGATAACACTCAACAATGTATCGTGTGTAGGCTAAATAAGAACCATTATATGCTATTAGGCCCTATATATACATTTAAGATAGCAGTCAACAATGTATCATAGGCTGCAAGGACCATATGCTTTCTACTGAAGATAAGGCAATAAGAAAAAAGTTGTTTGGTTGTCCTCGACCGCCCGCCCCTAAGGCCTAAAAATGGTTTGATTGGCCTAACATGACAAAATAGGGTAGGTCGGTCGGGATTTTAAAAAAAATTGAAATCACCTGCTTTGGGGACTTAAAATAGCCGAAAATGAAAGCAAACAGTCAGAAACTCTAATACTTTGTTTAATTTTTATATAATATATATATATTTTTAAACTTTTTTAAAACTTTTTTTAAAATATTTGTTTTAATTTGGGTTTTTTTCCTCCCTCAAAAAAGTTGTTTGGTTGTCCTCGACCGTCCGCCCCTAAGGCCTAAAAATGGTTTGATTGGCCTAACATGACAAAATAGAGTAGGTCGGTCGGGATTTTAAAAAAAATTGAAATCACCTGCTTTGGGGACTTAAAATAGCCGAAAATGAAAGCAAACAGTCAGAAACTCTAATACTTTGTTTAATTTTTATATAATATATATATATTTTTAAACTTTTTTAAACTTTTTTTTAAATATTTGTTTTAATTTGGGTTTTTTTCCTCCCTCAAAATAATAAAAAATATTCAGGGTCGGGGATGTATTTAGGGTTGGTCGGGTTAGGCCAATCAAACTCTTTTTTTTGTCGGCCTAATCTTGGGGCCACCCCATTTTTCCTATTTTGTTCGTTTTAAAATTAAAAAAATGATTTTATTTATTTTAAATTTTATTTTGTCAAAGTCCAAAACACGACCTTGGGTGACCCATATTTGACCAAAAATAACCCACATAATACCCCATGACCCATACAATAGCACTGGTAACTTAAACCTTAAGATCTATTACTATAGTATTTTCAATTATTCTGATCAAATTTATTATTTTTGAGAACCGATTTCTGTGTAAAAATATTTATAAATGTTGCATAATTTATTTTGATTTTTAAACATTTATTCAGTTCTTCAGTTCTTATGCATGTGACTTGGTAATAAAAGATGATAGATAATAATAATACATATGTTCTGAATGCATCTCAATATCTTTAATGCACCGGTTTACCATTTTTCCTTTCCAGATCACACAAATATTTTTTATTATTCAATTTGATATGTAACAAGCAATACATATCTTGCCATATTAAGTGATAATTTACTGAATTTAGGTATTTTTTTCAAATGTTAAATGAAGTGAATGAAGTCTCTGTTGCTTGACCCAGGACTTCATATGATTAATTGCTTGACTTTCCCTTGAAATTTAAAAAGAAAAAGAAAAAAGAGAGACAAATCTGCCTGCAGTGCCCGCCCGCACCTTATCTCCCAGCTGTGTGGAGGACAACCAAACATTTTGTGCCTAACACTCAACAATGTATCATGTAGGCTAAATAAGAACCATATGCTATCTACTGAAGATAGTACTCAACAATGTATCGTGTAGGCTAAATAAGAACCGTATGCTATCTACTGAAGATAGCACCCAACAATGTATCGTGTAGGCTAAATAAGAACCATATGCTATCTACTGAAGATAGCACTCAACAATGTATCGTGTAGGCTAAATAAGAACCATATACTATCTACTGAAGATAGCACTCAACAATGTATCGTGTAGGCTAAATAAGAAACATGCTATCTACTGAAGATAGCACTCAACAATGTATCGTGTAGGCTAAATAAGAACCATATACTATCTACTGAAGATAGCACTCAACAATGTATCGTGTAGGCTAAATAAGAACCATATACTATCTACTGAAGATAGCACTCAACAATGTATCGTGTAGGCTAAATAAGAAACATGCTATCTACTGAAGATAGCACTCAACAATGTATCGTGTAGGCTAAATAAGAACCATATACTATCTACTGAAGATAGCACTCAACAATGCATCGTGTAGGCTAAATAAGAACCATATACTATCTACTGAAGATAGCACTCAACAATGCATCGTGTAGGCTAAATAAGAACCATATACTATCTACTGAAGATAGCACTCAACAATGCATCGTGTAGGCTAAATAACAACCATATGCTATCTACTGAAGATAGCACTCAACAATGCATCGTGTAGGCTAAATAAGAACCATATACTATCTACTGAAGATAGCAGTCAACAATGTATCGTGTAGGCTAAATAACAACCATATGCTATCTACTGAAGATAGCACTCAACAATGCATCGTGTAGGCTAAATAAGAACCATATGCTATCTACTGAAGATAGCACTCAACAATGCATCGTGTAGGCTAAATAACAACCATATGCTATCTACTGAAGATAGCACTCAACAATGCATCGTGTAGGCTAAATAACAACCATATGCTATCTACTGAAGATAGCACTCAACAATGCATCGTGTAGGCTAAATAACAACCATATGCTATCTACTGAAGATAGCACTCAACAATGCATCGTGTAGGCTAAATAAGAACCATATACTATCTACTGAAGATAGCAGTCAACAATGTATCGTGTAGGCTAAATAACAACCATATGCTATCTACTGAAGATAGCACTCAACAATGCATCGTGTAGGCTAAATAAGAACCATATGCTATCTACTGAAGATAGCACTCAACAATGCATCGTGTAGGCTAAATAAGAACCATATACTATCTACTGAAGATAGCACTCAACAATGCATCGTGTAGGCTAAATAACAACCATATGCTATCTACTGAAGATAGCACTCAACAATGCATCGTGTAGGCTAAATAAGAACCATATACTATCTACTGAAGATAGCACTCAACAATGCATCGTGTAGGCTAAATAACAACCATATGCTATCTACTGAAGATAGCACTCAACAATGCATCGTGTAGGCTAAATAAGAACCATATACTATCTACTGAAGATAGCACTCAACAATGCATCGTGTAGGCTAAATAAGAACCATATACTATCTACTGAAGATAGCACTCAACAATGCATCGTGTAGGCTAAATAAGAACCATATGCTATCTACTGAAGATAGCACTCAACAATGCATCGTGTAGGCTAAATAAGAACCATATGCTATCTACTGAAGATAGCACTCAACAATGCATCGTGTAGGCTAAATAAGAACCATATACTATCTACTGAAGATAGCAGTCAACAATGTATCGTGTAGGCTAAATAACAACCATATGCTATCTACTGAAGATAGCACTCAACAATGCATCGTGTAGGCTAAATAAGAACCATATGCTATCTACTGAAGATAGCACTCAACAATGTATCATGTAGGCTAAATAACAACCATATGCTATCTACTGAAGATAGCTTTCATCAATGTATCGTGTAGGCTAAATAAGAACCATATGCTATCTACTGAAGATAGCACTCAACAATGTATCGTGTAGGCTAAATAAGAACCATATACTATCTACTGAAGATAGCACTCAACAATGCATCGTGTAGGCTAAATAACAACCATATGCTATCTACTGAAGATAGCACTCAACAATGCATCGTGTAGGCTAAATAAGAACCATATACTATCTACTGAAGATAGCACTCAACAATGCATCGTGTAGGCTAAATAACAACCATATACTATCTACTGAAGATAGCACTCAACAATGCATCGTGTAGGCTAAATAACAACCATATGCTATCTACTGAAGATAGCACTCAACAATGTATCATGTAGGCTAAATAAGAACCATATACTATCTACTGAAGATAGCACTCAACAATGCATCGTGTAGGCTAAATAAGAACCATATGCTATCTACTGAAGATAGCACTCAACAATGTATCGTGTAGGCTAAATAAGAACCATATACTATCTACTGAAGATAGCACTCAACAATGCATCGTGTAGGCTAAATAACAACCATATGCTATCTACTGAAGATAGCACTCAACAATGTATCGTGTAGGCTAAATAAGAACCATATACTATCTACTGAAGATAGCACTCAACAATGCATCGTGTAGGCTAAATAACAACCATATGCTATCTACTGAAGATAGCACTCAACAATGTATCATGTAGGCTAAATAAGAACCATATACTATCTACTGAAGATAGCACTCAACAATGCATCGTGTAGGCTAAATAAGAACCATATGCTATCTACTGAAGATAGCACTCAACAATGCATCGTGTAGGCTAAATAAGAACCATATACTATCTACTGAAGATAGCACTCAACAATGCATCGTGTAGGCTAAATAACAACCATATGCTATCTACTGAAGATAGCACTCAACAATGTATCATGTAGGCTAAATAAGAACCATATGCTATCTACTGAAGATAGCACTCAACAATGTATCATGTAGGCTAAATAAGAACCATATGCTATCTACTGAAGATAGCACTCAACAATGTATCATGTAGGCTAAATAAGAACCATATACTATCTACTGAAGATAGCACTCAACAATGTATCATGTAGGCTAAATAAGAACCATATGCTATCTACTGAAGATAGCACTCAACAATGTATCATGTAGGCTAAATAAGAACCATATGCTATCTACTGAAGATAGCACTCAACAATGTATCATGTAGGCTAAATAAGAACCATATACTATCTACTGAAGATAGCACTCAACAATGTATCGTGTAGGCTAAATAAGAACCATATGCTATCTACTGAAGATAGCACTCAACAATGTATCATGTAGGCTAAATAAGAACCATATGCTATCTACTGAAGATAGCACTCAACAATGTATCATGTAGGCTAAATAAGAACCATATACTATCTACTGAAGATAGCACTCAACAATGCATCGTGTAGGCTAAATAACAACCATATGCTATCTACTGAAGATAGCTTTCATCAATGTATATCGTGTAGGTTAATAAGATCCGTACCGTATGCAGTGCTATCTACTATGACTATCATAATAATACTGCATGCATATATTTACTGTTGCATCTACCAATCATATAAAGTACATTAAACATGATCTAAACTCATCTTCACAAAAAAATGTTAACACTCCGGGCACATAATATATCTTAAAAGGACAGGAACACACGGGTCTAATCTTGATGTATTATGAAAGCTAAGTAAATAAGCTTTCATTTGCATTTTATTGCGTTCCAATTGGTTATTTAGAACGGGAGATATGCCTCAGCAAACATGAGGAAGCAAAATCGGCCTGGTCCAATTTGCATTAATTACAACTATGATTACGAACTTGTATTAAGAATGCCAAAAACATTATTGTGCAGTAATTCAAAAGGAACAATACCATTGCAACATTTAATCATAAGTTAGAATGTATCGATTATTGATTTATGGTTAATTTCAGTGCAATACTAGTTTTATTTCAGTGCAATATTAGTTAATGTATTTAATTGGATGGACCATTTCAACAAAGAACATGAAATGTTTCAATTTCAATTTTAAAAACACCCTTCTTTACTGACATCTACCCATTGCACATGGCCATGGAAAAAGAGTAGAGAACTTGAACTCATGACAAAATACCTATATAATTTATGTGGAATATATTTATTTATGTCTTTTAAGCTTAAAAATAATCGAAAGAATGCGTTGAAAAGATCATTGAAGAGATTAACTGATGTGTGTGTGACTTAATCATGTTGCTTCTTGCTTCGTGCATTTTAAAAGCTTTACTTTCATACTGAGCGGATTGGACCAAGCCAATTTTGCTTCCTCATGTTTGCTGAAGCATATCTCCCGTTCTAAATAACCAATTGAAATGCAATAAAATGCAAATGAAAGCTTATTTACTCAGCTTTCATAATACATCAAGATTAGACCCATGTGTTCCTGTCCTTTTAAGATATATTATGTGCCCGGAGTGTTAACATTTTTTTGGGACACCCTGTATGTGAATTTCAATCAGCCACTCAGGGGTGGCTTCAAAGATCTGGAGAATATCACATGTGAAAATACCCTAACGTTGCAAATGTTTTGGCATTAGAGGTAAGGATATGTCAAGTTGCAACATAATTCGTACTGTTCAAAAGAAAGCAGTATGCCCATATACCATTACGAAACCTTAATATTGGACCATTTGCCCCAGGTCAGGTTTTTAAACAAAAACAAAACACTAATTAAAGTATAAAACAATTGCATGCAGAAGCCACTAAACACCAACTTGGCAAGAAACCCTACACACCCATCAAGCAGATTTATAGAAAGAGAATGTAAATCACGGATGGATACCAAATCCGCGAATTGTGCGTCATTTCAGCGCGAGTACAAATAAATGTTGCGCTGCGTACGCGTAATATCATATTATCACGACGCGTTAAAGCGCGAGCGTCACAAGACCACTGCGTCGCGTCGAGTAAGGCTATGTTACCAAGCTACAGTAAGATAAAACAAACATTATCGTCACTTTGTCAGCTGAATCTTACAACAGGCTTCTGTACATCGTTATACAAGCTTTCTGTATTGTTATACAAGCTCTCTCGTTATTTCAATTTGGACTCATGAACGAAATAATGCCCAGAAGGTATGTACGGTACTTCTAGTTTTTAGTTCTATCTAGATTTATGTATTGTTTCGATTCTCGTTATTATTTTTGCGAGCTGCTGATGACTACGCATGTTGTCAGTGGCGATATGGCGATTGTATAATTGGTGTAGAGCATAAACGGTTGGAGGGTATCGACTTCACCCCCCCCCCCCCCACACACACACACCCCCACACTTACGTGAAATTCACGAGGTGACTGACTTGGAAAAATTTTGGGGCAACCTTTTACGACAAAACAAAACCTAGCTACGCCACTGCTTCCGGTAAAAAATCGTGAAAACGCACCCCCCTTGGGCAAAAGCTTCTGACGGCCCTGAAACCGGGGTTGGATTTTGAACCGTGGGACATCAGTTTTGAAATCTTTTTAGTATTGATTGATTGAATTACATAACATAAATTCTTTCGAAATTTGAAGTAAAATAGTGTTTTTAAAAGATTGATAAATACCCGAATATTAAGACTTACGACGCAACGTTTGGTTGGTACCGGCGTGAGAAATGTAGCCGCCTGTTCTCATCACCGCGCCGCTCCCTCCCGAATTTTGGGCGTATGCCTTTGATTCAACTTTCCGCGATTTGATCAACATGGTGCTTGAATGAATCATTTTTGTTGAATGATTGAGTGATAAGTTGATTGAATGATAGGCCTAAGTTGATTGAATGATAAGTTGATTGAATGATTGAATGACTTCGGTGATTGAATAGGTGTATGAATGAGTAATAAATAGGTGAAAGAAAGAAAAGGTGAACGAGATGAGAGAATGAAAGATTGATTAAATGAATGAATGTTTTCACTTTTCCCGCCCGTAGGAAGGGAAATCGCCTTAGAAAATTCTTTGGTTGTTTTAAGCCGTGCTTTGGACGGGGAGAAGGTTATGCAGATATTTGCCAACAATATTGTTCAAGTCCATTGCCGCGTTCTTTGCAATGTTTGCATGAGATTCTCGAGAAGAAAGGAACGATTTTGACACGGGTCCGTGTATATAAATTTGGTGGTACAAAATACATCCGGGTTCCTCGAAAACATCAACATTGTTTTTTATTAAGGTTTTTGATGCATCGGTTTTACCGTGTAATCGGGGCATGCTTTTTGAGACCTAGCATTTTATCGTGCAATTTGACGCATGGTTGGTTAGACCTGAGGTTTCATGTAAATATTATTTAGTTATAGTTATAGTTTCAGTAGCCTTACCTAGATTACCTATCGTACTACCTTCCCAAACGTACCCTAGCTTCCAATCCCTACCAACCTTAGTTGGGTGGGGAAAGTTTGCCCCCTGACGGTTTTGACCAGCCTACTAGGCCAAAAGGTGGAAGTGATTTCTTTTCCAAATACAGTGGGTGAGGGCGGGCGAGGGCCCAATTTGCTGACTCTGCCCTGGACTCGGCGGCGGCATTCTCAAAAGTTGACAGTCTAGTAAAGTTAAAGTCCACCGGGGAAATGTACCCTTTGCCCCTTTTGACAAGTGACCCCAAATAGGGGAGGATGGGGCAACTGGACCGGTTAAGCATGTTTCATGATATAAAAGCTTAAAGCTCGTGTAAATATTTATGGAATTGCTATGAAAATATCACCCATGTAACTGTTTACATATAACATATAACCAATGTTAAAAAATATCCAAACAAAAGGCCAATTACCACTAACTAAAAACTTTACTTGGGACGGTCCAGTTACCCCATCGTTGGAGCAACTGGACCTATATGTTCCAACGGTTAGAATACACAGAAATCATTGATTGACAAGACGGTAACTAAGCAGTATTTTCTTTACAAACTCATTTCCATATTATTCAACGTGTAACAATGATACAGGTCTCATGAAACCCATGTTTTATACAGTTTTCGTGGTTAACGTGTAAAAAGCAGTAATACTAATGGTGTACAAAGCAAGCGCAATTTTCGACTGCACGTTTATAGATAAAACGGTATGAACCTAGTTAAATGGTTACATGGTTGTGATATTCAGACGCCCCATACATTTGTCTATATACCCCTTTCTTTAATGATTTTATTTACTTCATATAATCATCATTTAGTACTTATAATAAACCATCTTGATATTTAGCCAGCTTTTCATGTTACAGGGGAAGTTAGTCAATGTGGCAATGATGACCCAACGGTTGATATACACAAAAAGCAGTGGATAAAATACATAAATCATGATATTTCGTCATAGCATATAGCTTTACAGACACCATTCAAAATATAATAAAGATGTAATTCATAATACCGAGGTTTTAAACCATTCTAAAGCAATTTCATGTCATATTGTAATCCTTCAATATCAGAAATAGTGGTATTAGACCCGAAATGCCCCAAAATGTCTAAGAACTTGAAAGAATGTGAATTATTTCATATTCTATTCACATATCAATACCGAGTCATGTTTTATTGACACTAAAAACTCATTTTCAAAATTAATTTTACAATTTTGATTAAGTTTTTGCAGGCGGTCCAGTTGCCCCACACCCCTTCGGTCCACTTACCCCAACAAATGACGTAGCACTTTGTCGAGATGAAACGTTATTAAAACTCGCCTGTGACATAATACATTTTACGCCAAAATGTTTTAAAACATACCACCATTTGTCATAATAATCAATACCTCCAATACATTTAAGAAAAAAGGCAAAACTGCATTTTTGTTTTTAGCCATTACATATATTTCTGTAGCCAGTGAGTATCTTTGAATTCGCAAATATTACGGCGTTCGGGTCCTACAAGTAGACGGGTGTCTTTAGATAAGTAAGAAATGGTGTACTTTGTTATTTGCAAATTCATAAATTAATAACTCTACCAAATGAATACCCGTGATAATGATTTAAGTTGAAGCATTCTTTAAATGATAATATTGATCGGAAATCCAAACCACCAATACCCTAAATTAGCAATATGCGCCATTTTACGGTCATTTCAACCACAACCTATGGTTTTAATCATATTTCTGAAAGTCCCTAAGCACACTACAATCACCCATCAAATGCAATATGCACCTAGTATCTTAAGACGACTGTACTGCATGTATATATTTACTGTTGCATATCTGTCAATCATATAAAGTACATTAAACATGATCTAAACCCATCGTCATATATCGCCCATACTATCTGTGAATTTTCAATCAGTCACTCAAGGAGTTAGCTTGAAAGATATGGAGAAAAATCACATGTGTTAATACCCTAAAGTTCCAAATGTTTTGGATTATAGAAGGTAAAGATATATGTCAAGTATCAACAAAAGTCGTATTGTTCTAAAGAAAGCAGTATGCCCATACAATTACAAAATCCTTCATTTCGGTCCAGTTGCCCCACGGTCCAGTTGCCCCATATTCCCCTATGCCAGAAGTTGCAAATGTGTTTTTTTTGTCTTTAGGAAATGTGTATTACCCAGGCCCTCTACCCGGTTCTGACCTGTTCTGTATGTCATTGAATAAAAAAGAGTTCCTTTTTCAAAACATTCGCACAGTGAATGATCCACCCTATACATGATAAAAGCTGACATATCATAATTAACATCCTCGTTACTTCACAGATACAAGTGCCGCCCTATCACTCAATGATTACCCACCCTCATTGAGTAACAAGGTGAGTTCTATAACGTGAATGTCCTCTATAAACAGTCCAGGCAAATGACCAAATCTGGAAATGTACTATGTCCTATCTGGAAATCGATTGCCTGATCTGGAAACCAATGCTGTACACTTTGTGATTAGATTCAAAAACTACAAAATTGATTAAAACATAGATTTCAGCAATTAGTTTTACTTTTTAAATTTAAAAGTTAATTAGACATACCTATACCAATTAATGAAAAGCAAAAATTATTACCCGATGACCATTTCTCCACTAATTAATGCTTAATTAAATTAGTTAATTAATCAATTATTTCTTTATTTTTAAAATGCCCCGATCAAAATTAAAACGCCACGGTGATAATTTAGGTTATTATCGTAGCATGATTTACCACAAAAAAAAGTTTGTCGCCAAACTTAAAATAAGGTCGTCCCCGTGCAGAAAACTGTTAATTTCGTGAACAATTTAATTTCGCAAAAATAGCTCTTGCTCAAATTCGCAAAAATAATAACCTTAACAAATGGCAGTGTATTTATAATGGTATGTTTGTTTGGTTTCGACTCGCAAAATTAAGTATCCACAAAATTAAAGCATTTTGGTAGTTCACAAAAATAACTACCTGCAAAATAAGTTAATCACTACATTTCCAGATTTGGAAATCAATCCAGATTTCCAGATTTAGTCATTTGCCTGGACTGATAAATGAAACCTTGATTTCCCTAAGGCTAATGAAATATGATTCCCAGTTTCCCGTTTCCCTACCGACCCAACTTTTCAGTTTTACCAAAACTTTCATTATTTTGTGCAAAATTACATTTTCTGACAAACTTGAATAAAAATCAAAACTTTTAGTGGCTCAAAATACCAGGCATATCTTCCTGTTGATTTTAAGGGATTTTTTTATGGCAGTGGTGTCATGGTATATGGTTGATAATGAAATTGTTTGCATTACCTACTCAGATTTCAGTCGTAATTGACGTTGCAATATTTCAGACTGATTTGTTGATATTTTCAATAACCCATCTACAAATGCTTCCTTAATTGTTTTTCAAAGTGTTAAAGTGTTAATTAAGGTGTAAGATATACAAATCAATAGGTAGTTAGTAGTTATCACCCCTTTCAGATGCAACAATGAAATTGAGTGAAATAATGAATAATGAATAATGAAATAGACACCTACCCACTCT
>CM069447.1:7971640-8012881 GCA_035610835.1 Ophiura sarsii | reverse complement strand
ATACTTTTTTGGCGAAAAGTATTTTGTCCTCTATAGCCATGAAGTTTGATCTGGAATTCCATACTTTTTTAAAGTTTGATCTGGAATTTCATACACTTTTCATAGAGGGAGCCATGGAATTCCAGACTAAAAAATGAAAAAATAGTTTGTCCTCTATAGGTGCAGCAAGAGAGAGCGCCTGGAATTCCATACTTTTTTGAAGTTTGATCTGGAATTCCATACTTTTTTAAAGTTTGATCTGGAATTCCATACACTTTTCATAGAGGGAGCCATGGAATTCCAGACTAAAAAATGAAAAAATAGTTTGTCCTCTATAGGTGCAGCAAGAGAGAGCGCCTGGAATTCCATACTTTTTTGAAGTTTGACCTGGAATTCCATACTTTTTTGAAGTTTAATCTGGAATTCCAGACACTTTTCATAGAGGGAGCCATGGAATTCCAGACTAAAAAATGAAAAAATAGTTTGTCCTCTATAGGTGCAGCAAGAGAGAGCGCCTGGAATTCCATACTTTTTTGAAGTTTGACCTGGAATTCCATACTTTTTTGAAGTTTAATCTGGAATTCCAGACACTTTTCATAGAGGGAGCCATGGAATTCCAGACTAAAAAATGAAAAAATAGTTTGTCCTCTATAGGGGGGGGTTCATTATTATCTGGAATAGCCCATTGAGTTGTTGATAACTCTGATTATTATTTACTGTATTTTGCATTTATTCAGATATATTAAACGCTAACTAATGCTCTCTGTTAAAACCCTATAGAAGTAGTATTTTAGTTATTAGTCAAATTATTAATATTATAGCAAGAAAAACAATAAATCGTTTAACAACAAATCATGTAAAAAGCGGGTATAGTATACCTGGTAAAATATCAAAACATTTTAACATTGATTTTAAAGATTATTAAACCACTCACAAGGTTTTAAACAGTCTCGTACGCGGGACTGTTTTAAACAGGGCCGTACGCAGGATTTTGTTTTGTTTGGGGGAAGGGGTAGCTGCCCCACGATTGCACAACCCAAAATTTCAACCTGAAAACATCCTCCCCTTTTATTTGCTCTAAAAAGACTGTAATGTTAACACTTTCCACGCGGCAGGCGGCTGCAGACGACATTCCAAAATGTCACAAAATGTTTAAAAAATGTCAAAATTATTGAATTTCATTACCATATTTCGAATCACCATGAGAAATGCCTTGAAATAAGTACAAACATGCCTAGTATTGGGTCAGTAATCTTTGAGATACACTTTGAAAATTGTGAAAGGTTTCTGAAAAATCTTTTTTGTGTATGGTAAAAATAGTAGCCGCGTGGAAAGTGTTAACATTGTAAAGGAAATAGCTTCATATTTGGTATATAACCAAAATCCAACATATGAGGAGGCAAATACCATTCACACATACCCATGGGTTGCGCAAGAGCGACCGAGGTCCACTTTACAGAAACAGCGACCCATCCCCACAATCCCCCCACAAACAAAACAAAATCCTGCGTACGGCCCTGTTTGAAAATGTATAGTATACAAATATATACTGCCATGAGAGACTCTGGTTAAAACTATGGACCCGAGGTGACTGCTATTTAGTGCTATTTTGCTGAGGGGCGCAGCCCCGAAGCAAAATAGCACTATTGCAGTCACCGAGGGACCATAGTTTTAATCCAGAGACTCGAATAAAGGCAGTATATATTTGTTTTATATACGTCATTCATATATTTCTAGTTCCATAAAGTTCAAATTCAAAAATCATCTGGTAAGTTCAAATCTTCATCAGTTAAAAAGTTTAAAAAGTTCAATTCAAAGGCAGTGCATCGAACGATCGTCACGCTGCGCCCGGGGAAGCAAATTGTGCGCCCTCTCGCGTCACGCGGAGTACAACGCCGCGTAAAACTAACTGCGCACTGGTGCGCCGTAAATAGTCTTCTTGGGAGACGTAAATAGTACTTTTGGGAGACGTAAATAGTACTTTTGGGAGCCGTAAATAGTACTTTTGGCAAAATAGCGTGTTTATTTTTGATCATGTGACCCACTTTTAACCAATCAATGAACAAGAATATATGAATGACGTATATAGTATGCACTATCACGCTGTTGCGCTTTTGTGACTGTCAAACTAAGACCAGTTAAACTAAGAGAAATAAAAACTAAGATCTAAGAACGTGTGTACTTTATAATTATTTCGTTTGTGGTATTTGTTTTATTATAGTTTGATGATCAGGCTAATATATACACACAGGGTGAATAAAAAAACACATTGTTCACGATTTGAAACGACCAAACGGTGAAATGGCGTTTCAAATAGTGCACAGTGGGTTTTTTTATTCACCCTTTATATATGCAGCGATGGAAATACCCACATATATAACTTTCCATCCGAGGTTGACTAGGTAGGAACTACACATTTTGTTGACTTAGGCCAAACAAAGAAAAAGGTCTGTCTCAGAAGCCCGCATAAGTTGGTATTTTGTTGACTTAGGCCAAACAAAGAAGAAGGTCTGTCTCAGAAGCCCGCATAAGTTGGTATGTGAAATGAGCTACGGCGCGTAGGTCTATGCGCTGGGGGCTAAAAACCTTCTTTTCTTTTTTCTTTCTTTTTTTTTATTTTATTTTATTTTTTTTATTTTTTAAAGTTTTAAAAAGTTCTCCCTAAGCTTGGATAAGCAACAACAACAAAAAATAGCAAAAAAAAAAAAAAATCGCATACCTCATAGCCTATTTTCTAAAAAAAAAAAGCAAAAAAAAAAAAGCACAGCACTTAGCTTATTTGCACAATGTTTCTGAGACAGACCTTCTTCTTTGTTTGGCCTTAGATACAACGCGGGTTGTCTTTTACTAAAGCAAATACATCAGTTGGGAAAGTGGTCTTAGCATGCTTAGTGGGAATCAAACAATGTACCTCTGCATTTTAAAGCATGACTCTCAACCACTATAGACTTAGCGAGGGGTGAACTGGCCGTAAAATGGCTAGGACTTAATTTTAATCCCTCTTAAGCATTACGGAATAAACCAATCCTACTATGATCAGCACACATAATAGTATGGATAGAACCGCGACACACATATGCTTGTCAAATTGATTTATTAATTAACTGAGTTTATCGAACTCAGTTTATCAGTCGATCCCGTTTATCGACTGATAAACCGTGTTTACTAATGTATACTAATTCGATAAACACGGTTTATCGAATGTTTTTCGACCGATAAACTGAGTTTATCGAGATTAGCTATGTTTGCGCTCAAAAACATAGTTTATCGATATTTATTATTTAAGAGAATATTAAAACTATATGTTCATATTATTGTTTCCTGTATGACAAATACAAATAAATAGTTGGTGCGCCGGCATCAACAACAACAACAACAACAACAACAAAAAACAAAACAAAAAGTTTATCGATAAACTCAGTTTATCAAATTGAAAAACTGTGTTTATCGATAAACTTAGTTTATTGAAAAACTCAGTTTATCAATAAACTCAGTTAAACTCAGTTTATCGATAAACTCAGTTTATCGACAAACTGTTTTCGCTTATCAAATTGAAAAAACTGTGTTTTGTGAGCGAAAAACAATGTTTATCGATAACACTGTTTTTCGCTCGAAAAACATAGTTTGTCTCAATAAACTCAGTGTATCGGTCGATCCCGTTTATCGACTGATAAACTGTATTTATCGAATTATTACACATTAAGCTTACCGGCAAGTTTAATGTATAATCATTCGATAAACACGATTTATCGGTCGAAAAACATTATCGATAAACTCAGTTTATCAAATTGAAAAACTGTGTTTATCGATAAACTAAACACTATTTTCCCTCGAAAAGCATAGTTTTATCGATAAACTCAGTTTATCAAATTGAAAAACTGTGTTTTTCGAGCGAAAAACAGTGTTTATCGATAAACTCAACCGAATTTATCGATAAACACTGTTTTACGCTCGAAAAACATAGTTTATCGATACACTCAGTGTATCAAATTGAAAAACTGTGTTTATCGATAAACTTATTTATTAAAAATTATCGATAAACTCAGTTTAGTAAACTCAGTTGATCGATAAACTAAGTTTATCGACAAACAATGTTTTTCGCTCGAAAAACAGACAAACTCTGTTTATCAAATTGAAAAAATGTGTGTTTTGTGAGCGAGCGAAAAACAGTGTTTATCGATAAACTCAACCGAGTTTATCGATAAACAATGTTTTTCGCCCGAAATACATAGTTTATCGATAAAATTAGTTTATCAAATTGAAAAGCAATGTTTTTCGCTCGAAAAACAGACAAACTCTGTTTATCAAATTGAAAAAATGTGTGTTTTGTGAGCGAGCGAAAAACAGTGTTTATCGATAAACTCAACCGAGTTTATCGATAAACAATGTTTTTCGCCCGAAATACATAGTTTATCGATAAAATTAGTTTATCAAATTGAAAAGCACTGTTTTTCGATCGAAAAACATAGTTTATCTCAATAAACTATATTTATCTGGCGGCGATAAACACGGTTTGTGTTTATCGAATTAGTATACATTAAAGCTTACCATAGGGATCACTTTTTACGCGGGGGGGGGGGGGCGAATTTTGTTGGGGGGAGGGTGCATTTTTTTCATCACCCCCTTCTTGAACACAGAACAATTTCGTGTCCCCCTCAAGTATTAAAAAAAATATCATGCCCCCCCCCCTTTTTTTAATTTAATGATGGTACAAATGATGGTATTTTAAATGTGTGAAGTCACAATTTCAACAAATAGCCATAGCATATAGAGAATTTGGTATAAAGAAGTTAACATTATTATTAGAAGAACATCAACATATCAAGCTTCATGATAACACCTTGCTTTATTATAGTGCAGAAACATCTCAGTACCATCCTACTTGACGACATCGTCGGTATGCACAAAACAACTTAAACCTGCATGTCTATGAAGAATGCAGGGTGCGTCAACAGAGTGGCGTATGCATAGGTTTTTCATATGGGTGGGGGGCAAGAAATGAAAGCGAACCAACAAGATTGTTGCGCCTAAATAAATGCGCGCTATGCGCACAATTTTGTTTGACTTGACACTTATTTTGGCTATGATTAATGTACATTTTGGCTCTAAAGAAGCTTGTCCAATAAAAAGGTTTCATTTTTGGGAGACATGCGCGCGTAGCGGGAGAATATTTTTATCTTGGTACTTTTGACCATCAAAATTTCATGTTTCCCCTCTTTGCCACAATAACATTTCGCGTCCCCCCCCCTCCCCTGCTGTAAATACTGATCGCTCCCTCAATTTATTAAAACTTATTTTGTTCTGTATCTGTTAGTGTTGACATTATTAAGAAGTGGTCTCTTGAAGTGTTGCGGACGTACGTGTGAATTACTTCACAGATGTACGTCCACAACGATAAACATTAGTCAATATTAAAGGGGCATGATGAGATGTGTTGGAGGCTGCGCCCTCAATTATGTATGAACTTACGGAAACACGTCGTTTCATCCCAAAACGGTTTCATCCCAATAAGTTCGGCTACCGGTTCATCCCGAAGCCGTTTCATCCCGAAGCCGTTTCATCCCGTATACGGTTTCATCCCGTTACGGTTTTATCCCAATTGAAATATTGATTTGTTGGTTCCGGGAAGAGGAACTCAAATGCGCAGCTATTGGGGGAGTGGTTTCTCGGGCTCATCTCGGGGAGAATAGCAAGGCAGCACTTGCACGGGGCGTTTGTTCGGTTGTCCATGACGGTGTGAGCCTGGGGATAGCGACCCGTGCACAGCCGTCGGCGCGCCGGAAATGTTAATGGTGTCATGCGCTGCCAAATGGATGCGACTTCGCGATGCATATAAATACAAGAATATTATATTCAAGGCCTATTCATTTACATTTCAAATGTTAACAACTTCAAACATACAGTGGGCTGAAACACCAAGTAACAAAAAATGATTTACAAATACCAAGCTAATAAATGAAGTTCGTGTAAGGTAATTTGGAACAAAATAAATGAATATTTTTTTGCTATTCCTTCTTACAAACGAGGCTAGGGAGCCCTATAAATAATAATTTAATTTCGCTAAAATTCATAAAACCTCCCATCACTTGAATTTAAATTGCGGCTATAGGTCTATAGGATCATTTTATAGATACGGGTTGACATTAATTCCGTAAAGAAGTAGATACGGAGAGGCGGCGGCGTGCATAAGTTCACGGTGTAATTGCCCTGTAATCGATTGCCGCTATGCTCGCTGAGCCGTTCCGTGAGCGATTCACTGGCGCGGCCCCATATTGTAGTAAATAGATACGGCGAGACGTGCATATAGTTCAGGGTGTATTGCTCTGTAATCGATCCCCGCGTTACCCGCTGTGATGTGTGCTATATATCGAGCGAATCAATGGTTTGTACTGGTATGAATATTACACGGGGATGAAACGGCTATGGGATGAAGTGGTTTTGGGTCGAAACGACCGTGGGATGAAATGGTAAAGGGTCGAAACCGTTCTGGGATGAAACGCGGTGGGATGAAACGACCTGAATTCGAACTTACACCTACCTACGAATTAAAGGTGTCGGGGAATGAGAGTTAGTTGTATTGTGAATGTTGAGAAGTTAGTTCATGACAGTGCGAAATACTACACAAGTTTGTTTGTGTTCAGCGATCTTGATCCTAAATACACATATACTCTAATTGTAAAAGAGTGAAAAACCACTCAAAAAGAGTGATATTTCTGAGCGACCTATTGTTTTGAGTGAAGTTCACTCTTCCAAAAGAGTGTTTTGCTAGCTCTTTTGGATAAGAGAACTTCACTCGAAACGAGTGGTCTCGAGTGGTCATTCCATCTCAAAAAAACCACTCCTTTTGAGCTGTCTTTCACTCTAATACATTTATCATGTTTATAGCCTAAAACAAAGGGGATTTGGTGAAGAAATAGTTGAAATTTAGCGGTAAATTTTATGAGGAGGTCATAATTTGTAGCATATACATACCAAAAAGACTGGAGTGAAAAATAGCTAAGCTTATATTTACAGACGACATGGCAGCTCTGTGTTCGGCCTATTTACATGACCGTGTATTTTCATCACCATGTATTGCTATACAGGGTGAATCAAAAAAAACATTACATGTAAGCACGATTTGAAACGGCTATTTGACCTTGATGCCTGCATTGGACCATGAATCTTTTGTTGTCAATGTAAAGCGTTGTTAATCTAGTTTATTCTCTAAAAACTGAAAGTAATCGACTGAAAAATAAGCAAACTGTGGCAAGTGTTGTAAACTTACCGCGGTTTTCACCAGTCTTATAGGATTTACACAGTTAAGACATGAATATTACTGCAGCATGGTATGGAGTGAAAGTCTACAAGCAAGGCTGTGTTTAATGGCCAGCAAGATCATCAGACCTCACCCCGTTGGACTTCTTGTGGGGCTACTTGAAATCCAAGTTGTACCGCACGCGCGGCGCCGCCAGTCAACCTTCAAGAAGTGGAGGCACGTGCTAGATCCGAAGTAACATCCCTACGCCGCAACAGGGGAATGGTTCGACGAGTTGTTCGCAACATGTTGGACAGGGCACACACATGTCTTCAGTAAAATGGTGGCCATGTCGAAGGAAGACTTCACTAAAGAAATAATAATATCAGCAAACAACTAACTGAGTTCTATTTTTAAATTGCGAGGAAGCTAACATCTTACTTTATGTCTTACAAAAAAACACACGTTTAAACAAGAGATAGTTTCATAATAGACTCAATAAAGTGTACGATCAAAATCACTATCTAGTAATTTATGACTTAAGGAAAATTAAGGAAAAAAATAATTAAAAACCAAAACCACATGTGATTAATGTTGAGAAGATGTTTCACTTGGTCGTGTAGGTAGGCCTATACATCGTGTGTTTTGATCAGCTTGACCAATTTTGCCCATGCTTATGAATATATTTACTACACAGTAAAAACAATTTACTCAATATAGATTAAAATTTTACTCCATTTGGTATTCAAAAGGTGATCACCCCTAAGCAGAGTAATTTTTACTCTTACATGTTAGAGTAACAAATTGATCATTACATGGAGTAAGAATTACTCCTATAAACGGCGATCCCCCTTTTTACTCCACAACATGGAGTAAAAATTAATCATTAACATGGAGTAAAATAATTTACTCCAAAAAATGGTGATCCCCTTTTTTAATCCACATCATGGAG
This sequence comes from Ophiura sarsii, assembly GCA_035610835.1. Classification (NCBI taxonomy): domain Eukaryota; kingdom Metazoa; phylum Echinodermata; class Ophiuroidea; order Amphilepidida; family Ophiuridae; genus Ophiura; species Ophiura sarsii. The sequence continues at coordinate 8,004,713 of CM069447.1, read as the reverse complement.
TAAAACTTACCTACTCATTAGCATGGAGTAAAATAAGTTACTCCAAAAAAGGGTGATCCCCTTTTTTACTCCTCATGGAGTAAAAATTAATCATTAACATGGAGTAAAATAATTTACTCCAAAAAAGGGTGATCCCCTTTTTTAATCCACATCATGGAGTAAAACTTACTCATTAGCATGGAGTAAAATAAGTTACTCCAAAAAAGGGTGATCGCCTTTTTTACTCCTCATGGAGTAAAAGTTAATCATTAACATGGAGTAAAATAATTTACTCCAAAAAAGAGTGATCATGGCGGACGAAAACGTAATCGCTACGCTGACAAGCTGGGGGTTTGAGGACCTAATTCCTCAGTTTTCTGGTAAGTAGACAATATTATTATTAGCAATCTTTAGAGACCAGCATGCATGGGAATGAAACCAAAAATATAGCGACACGAGGTATACGACGATAATATTTCCAAATCAGTTTTTCTTGGAAATTAAAGACGTTTTAACGGCTACACATTATTAGAACATTAAAGGTAATATCTGAAGCGAAGTAAGAAAAAAATTATGTCAAAAAAGTTTTGATTTATAAATACGACGCAGCAGTCGAATAGTAGAATCCATAGCGTTCTGTCAGACGTGCTGAAGACAAGCTATGGAACCAGAGCTACAGTAGGCATGTAGGCCTATCTATAGCTTGCAATGGTAACGAAAAAAGATTTACACTTGGTCAAAGAGTCCTGTTGGCGCTATATTTTTTGTTTCATTCCCATGCATGCTGGTCTCTAAAGATTGCTAATAATAATATTGTCTACTTACCAGAAAACTGAGGAATTAGGTCCTCAAACCCCCCCCCCCCCCCCCCCTCCCCCCCCCCCCCCCCCAGCTTGTCAGCGTAGCGATCACGTTTTCGTCCGCCATTATTCTGCATGCATGATTCCTCCTTGTCGACGTAAAATCTACGCGCGCATTGATTTAAAATTACTCGCAAATGGAGTCATGAATTCAAGAGACTCTGCTCGGGAGTAAATTAAACTCATTTGTTGATTAATTTGATTTAGCATGCAATAGTAGTTTTACTTTGGCGAGGAGTAACAGGAATTGCGAGCTTTTACTCGTCGTGGAGTACAAAATTACTCTTTCCGAGTCAAAATCCCGTGTACTCCGCTCAGTTTACTCCATTATTTTTACTGTGTATATGTGTGTACCCACATTCCTGTTTAATAATAGAAATAATGAGCTTTGCAAACTGAATCTCCACGACAATGGTACTACAATGTTTGGGCTATTATTTAAAAGAAAACAATATTAATTACAACTGACCTCCTTCAGCATCGATTTCAGATAGTTCTCAGTGTAGTATTTCCGAGGTTGAGATTTATGGCACGCGCCTCGTGGAATTCGCTGCGAGGCTACGTTGATGAGGCACGTCTTAGAGATTCATGTTTAGTGAAGGGGCGGGGCAGGTTGAGTGGGTAGTGGTGGTGGTGTGGGGGTGGGGGGCGTGACAGGTACTGTACACTGCCAAGGTGCTGCCACGGACCGGCAGAGACCTACCTACTGCGAAAGACATTCACTGATTCACTGGGTATGCGTGTTGTTAGTATTAAATTGTACTGGGGGATGGGTTAAGGTTAAGGAAGTGATTTACGTGTATGGTGGGCGGGGGGTTATTGGTGTGGTTGGGGTGGGGTGGGGCGGGGTGGGGCGGATGGTATTGGGTGTCGGCGGGGATGGTGGTTTTGGGATCGAGATGGGTGTGCATGTGATGTGACATGAAATTCAATTCAATTCCAGTCAATGTGACATTCAGCAAAGTAGGACTAATTTGAGGATTTTAATTATAACAAATTTAAGATTCGTATATACGCTGCCCACACAAATTAATATGAACAAAAATAATGTGTGATTAATTATTTTATTAATTATTATGTAAATTTTCCTCCATAGAGCTCTGTATAAAACCAAATCTTCTCCACACCACTGTCTTTTAATGCAAGATCCTGCGACATTGTCACTTCTCGGACACGTGCCCTAGATTGTTTTAACAGATTTAAAGTTTAACATGTTTTATTATCGAAATGGCAGAAATATGAGGGTTTCAATTTCGCTAGTAGGAACAAAATTCGGAGAAAAACGGGTTTTTTTAAATATCAAAAATATAATTTTAAACGAATAACTCTCTAATGAGATAAAGAAGAAAAAATTTGAATTAAAGTTTTTGAATTTTGAATTTTGAATTCCACCCCTCCCCCGTAATTCAAGTTCTGCTTAATTCCAGCCCCCCCCCCCGTAATTCAAGTTCTGATTACTTCCATCCCCCTGCTTACTTCCACCCCCCCCCCCTCCCGCCGCCGTAATTCAAGTTCTGATTACTTCCACCCCATCCCCCGCTCTATTCGCCGCCGCCGCCGCCGCCGCCGCCGCCGCGTGTAATTGACATAAATAATCTGTTCAAAAGATTTTTAATTCAAGTTCTGCTTACTTCCACCCCCCCCCCCCCCCCCCCCCCCACCCCCGTAATTCAAGTTCTGATTACTTCCACCCCCTCCCGTATTTCAAGTTCTGCTTACTTCCACCCCCTCCCGCTTTATTCGTCCCCTACAACTTTAATTAAAACGACTTCCCGGGCTAAAAGCCACACATCTAGTTAACAACTTAACACTTTAGTTGTTTCAATTTTTAAATAGAATTCAAGTTTTTCAGTTTTACATCGGTCCGACTACGCGTGCCTCTCCGGACACCTACATGTAATTGCAAAATAGCCGGGTGTATCCCAAATCTATTATTGCAGGGACTTTTAATGGTCTGAAAAGCACCAATATCATCATTTTTTCTTTGAAAAAGAAACCCGGATAGGCTACAATACTGAGATATGGTCAACATTGGTAGGTAGTATATAAGGGACGCACCATTAGATTTTCGGGGGGGGGGGGGGTAGGAAGTTTTCGGAAGAAAAAAAATTCCCCCTCTATGCAGGCCAAAAAAAAAAAAATCCCCCCCTGATGAGTAAAAAAAAAAAAAAAAAGTTCTACCCCCACCCAACTCAATATGAATGGATATTAAACCAAAAAATTCGCCAATTCGGCGGCGCAAAACAAAAACATTCACCCTTTGCGGCGGCCAAAAAAAAAAAAATCGCCCCCGAACCCAACTTCCTACCACCCCCCTGAAAATCAAATGGTGCGTCCCTAATAAGGGGTTTGACAAATCTTACCAATGTTTCTTTTATTACGCAGGAATGATGTGTATACATACTTAGTAAATACTAGTACAATGGCGACAATAGCGTTATAGAAATGCCAAAAACGTGCATGTAACGGGCAGACAATTCATTGAGATTTTGATTTCAAATTTGATTCCGGATTTTTTTCTGACTTATTTTTTTGGACTTTTTTTCCTGATTTGACATTTAAAAGTCACCAGTTAGTGGGTAGTCGAAATAATAGACTCTATCGAGTTTACATTGAAACTATCTCTTGTTTTTAGCAGAATACTGTAACTCAGAATATACAAGAACCCAAATCCGCGCTTTTATGAGGCCCACGCACATGAAGTATTTCACTTAATCAGAGATCGTAGCCATTTTTATAAATGAACTTATCAGCCTGATTTTGTCACATTTTGTTCTACAGCCCAAAATAATTATAGGATATCCTCAGCTACCATTCAATTTTATACTAGCATAAATCATATTCAAAAGGTAATGTCTTAAATTATGTATCAAATTTAGAAATCCCTTAATTTGTTTTGTCTTTAATACCATAAATCCGTTTCTTACGAAGCCTTATTGGTATCATTTCGTGTCGCGCATTTCGCATTTCGCATTTCGACCCCGCAATTTCGACCTTTCGACCCCGAAATTTCGACCTTTCGACCCCGAAATTTCGACCTTTCGTTTCGCGATGCGAAATGCGAAATGCGCGACACGAAATGATACCAATAAGGCTTCGTAGTTTCTGTCGTGCTCAAACGCTCAAATAAATCGCAAAATGACTAAGGGGTATTGCAATACCACCGATTGCGCCCGTTATAAGTGCTGTCAATTTCAATATTTATGTCGTTACTAATATTTACAATATAAACGCGACCGATACTGGAACAGTTTATATGGTTCAATATCGGGCAATACTTAGAGAATAATTACTGCGTAACAACTGTTTTCGCGAATTTGTTGTGAAATAAGAGGTTGATGTTATGGTCTGAGGACAACAAATTCGCGAAAACAGTTGTTAAGCAGTCATTATTCTCATTCATTACTGAAAAAGATGCATATTTATCCAAATCGTTGATTTGTACCGATATAATCTCGCTAATAATTAATTAGTTGTTTTGTTTATTTTGTCCACCCCTGCCCTTCTTAGTTATTGAAACAGTCCGAGTCGGGTCATCCCCTCATTCAACCAATCAGAAATAAGCTTTAATCGTGTTTCCTCATAATTCAATGAATATTCAGTTTAGGGGCGTGAGGCGTTTATTTGATTGGTCGGTCAGTGAGCAAAACAATGGAACACTTTGGCGCAGTACTTTCGGGCAATTATTAGTAACCTGCGCTCGGCGTGCGCGTTCTCATCTAACGATTCATTTTATTGGAGCGCACTTGATACGCAGCTATCGCGATTATTCATGAAGTAATGAATGGAAAATAAACGTTCCAGCATCGAGCGATACTGAAACACATAAATTGTTTTATATAACGCATGAAAATATTCCTGTCATTTTATTGGTGGAAACTGCATCACGTGACATAAAATAGTTTCACCTTTTCACCCAAATAACGGGTCAAGCGGTCAATAGTACATTTTGATGGGAGCTTTTGGACCTGGCGGTCAATAGTACATTTTGATGGGAGCTTTTGGACCTGGCAGTCGCCCACTTTTCCCCCGACGCGACCCGCCCACGCCCCACGCCGCGCCCATCCCTACCTTCATTTCGTGAGACGTGAGAAAGTAAACAAAACGCGTCGTCTGCAGCTGTTGCTGCGCTCCCGGTTGCACTGTATACATGTATTTATAGTACAGTTTTGTGTAACTTTTCTAGACAGAATGGATCAATTAGGATTTGAATTACTTGTGTCGACATTTTCGCTATTTAAAATAAAAGCCTACATTTCGTGTTCGGACTGATTATAACCTAACCTAGCGGCCTAGGCTCGGGCCTAGGATAGGTCAAGCAGCTTGGCTTGACCCACCGCTGGGCCTAGCCTATAATAGGACTACATCATTTGCCAGTTGAATTATTTGAACTTGAACTGTTTCGCGTGGAATAATTACACGATAAAGACTTTTTGACGAGGAATCAATTTGTTTTGGATTGTTTTATGAACTTGGCGAACTAATGATTTCGGACTGATGGGAAGCTCAACTCTGCTAAATTAGTGAGTACCGTATGCGTATCACTATCACTGATGGTTGATGAAAATGTGTAAAATGACAGAAATATTTTCATGCGTTATATAAAACAAATATTTAATGATCTTTATTCGGGAAATGGTGCAAACTATTGGCCCCGAGGTGACTGGAGGCCGTGGGCCTACTATTTTCCCGAGACCGGAGGTCGAGGGAAAATAGTAGGCCCACGGCCTCCAGTCACCTCGGGGCCAATAGCTTGCACCATTTCCCTCATGATCATTAAATATTTGTATACTAATCAACTGGGACACATTTTGTGTTGAGCGATACTGGAACAGTAAAATCGTTAGTATTCCTATAAAACCAAAACAGACATTTCAGACGGACGCCAAACAGAGCATTTAACCAAAACATCATAATCCGACTCCAGGAATTCGTAGTACTAAAATATCTGTATACCCTCCCGGGGGGTCAGTGAACATACCAAGCGGGTACGCATCCGCGTTCAAAAAAAACGTCAAAAAGGGTCCAGATTTCACCACACGACGTCGTCGACGTCTTTCTGAAAAAGGGGTACTTTTTAGGGGGCATCGCACCGTTAGAGTATCCAATACAGCATCAAGGTATCGACGTTTAGGGTTACTAATTTACGGGCTATTGTTGTATCATGTGTGACTTTTCGATAAACATGCAAAATGTTGAAAAAAATCTTCACTATTTCCCTACTTTTTGCATGCATTCTAACATCATGCATATGAGCAATACTATATTACGCCATTTAGGGGTGCATCATTGAGTGTTGGTAACGCCGTTTAGGGTAGGGTTTGTATGTGTTACGCCATTTAGGGGTATCAAAACAGTGTTCTGGTTTACGCCGTTTAGGGTCCATTTCTGAGGTGCTTGGACGCGCATGTGAACCCGCTTAATATGTTCACTGACCCCCCCCCCCCGGGTGTACCCTGTCTCCTAAATATCTAACCATGTTGACGTCAGCCATTAACGGAGATATGCCATTGACGAGAATCTAAGCCACTCGGCATGCTCACAATTTGTCATTTTAATGATGATTGGTTAAAAGTGGGCGAAATGACTGGCCAATATAATGTTTGAACTAGTATTAGGTCGCCACTGCAAAATTAATAGGTATGGTTGATACCGTATAAGTGACTTGTACGTAAAAGTAATAGTGTGCATCATCATACGTACTCGTACATAAAACCTTAAATATGAAGTGAGACATATGCAAATGTTTCTAGTATGTTATTATGGCACGGCCTTACCTTGGTTGCTATCAACAAACTGATGCTTCTTCTTCGCAAAACATACTCTACCTGGCGTCATCTTATATATATTCGACTGAACATGAGTTGAACATTATTGTCAGTTTAACAAGTACGAGGTAAAAGGGATGGCCAATAAGAATTGGATTTATGATGTATGAACATGATGAAGCATATATAACACTTTCCACGCGGCTATTGGTTTTACCATATGTAACACCCTTTACCGCAGAGGACGCAGTACCTGAGAAGATGAGAGGAACACAGAACTTCTTTTGAGTGAGGGTCGAAATGCACTCAAGTGATTTATTCACTCTTACGTAAACATAATCTTTCAAACATAAATAAATTCACTTGATACAATAAAAACGTGTTAATTAATCAATAATTTACCTAGAAATGGTAATGAAAGTATGATATCAAACTAGTACGCATCTGAATGCGGTATTGCCCATGTTTAACCAAAAATCATTCTATCACGCCAAATCCTGTGTTACATAACTTCATCTAAACATAAAACAAGATCACAAACTATTTCTAATCTAATTTATAAGTGACTGAATAAAGGTGAACAAAAGGTAAAATCCAAAAGTGAGTTGATTCAGTAACCCAATCGTGAATCCCAACTTTAAATAATTCAAGTGATGTGGAAAGGACATTCAATTTAATTATAACTAAATCATGACTTTAACCAAAATAACAATTAATGAAATCTGTAAACAAAGCATTACTGCCTTCAAGCGTATTATACCTATCTATGAAGTATTCAAACTTCCAATGTTAGTGCATAGAAAGTAATTAAAATCTTTGCTAACTCTACTTATTCTGAAGCGCGAACATATAGATAGAAATGATTGATAAATGAATTCCGATGAATGATTAAGATATTAAACAAAGAACCCTTTAGCTATTGGAATCAAGTCTTATATCTTTAGATTAATCAGTGTTATAACTATTGAACTCATTTATACGCTTTGATCATAAATCCAGATATTTATACAATCACCATACAGTATCCCTAATTAATAAACTTCTGAGGTTAATATTGAATAGTGTTTCAATGAATCTTGTATCATCATTCGATCAAACCAGAGTACTATCTAATTGCTTGATTTCAACAATAATAATATCCAAAATAATAAACTGATCTTCTAAATTTACACTTAGTATTATTATCTACTATTACTTCCCTATATTAGAAAATAGAAGCATCTTAACTCCCTATAGGCAACATGCATGACACTTTTATGTAAATCCCTTAAACTAATACCAGGTATCACACAAAGGATGAGCACAATCTCTTTTATAAAGCGCATCCCAAGATTTACTTAGCCATTATAAAACTACACAGTAGTTGAGCATGATATTCTAAAAACACAATTAAAGGTAAATATCTATCCAGAAGTAACTTTACTGTGTGAGCCCAATTTGGTGCAAAGCAAGCAGTCAAGTTCAGAGAGTATAATGATTTGGGCACATTTTGGGTGCTAAACCTGGCTTACATAACTTGAATAGGTGCTCATCTCAGGATGTGGGATTAACTAAGAATGAATATTTATCACTATAGCTACACACTTAATCCATTTTGGGCGGTTTACAGTATTACTTACAGTGGTTCATATGGAGCCCAATTGACACAACAGCATGAGCATGGTATGGTATAGCATGGCTATAGACACTTATAAAACAATTACTTTGGGCTATATTTCTGGAACTACTACTTGAGTCTTGAGTCTGGTACTCCATAAAACAACAACAGTGTGCTACGCCTAATATACCATAGCATGAGAGTGTCTTAATATTATATAGGCTTCCCTACATGTATACTCATAGTTGATGACTTCTAAGGCCTATTACTTATACATATTTATCAAACACATGCATACAAACAGATATCCATAATATTTATGTATGCATGAATCTAGGATACATAATTAATAATCATTTCGAAATTCGCCAAAATGATTAATGTCATGACTTGACTCATTAAACTCTTTTGGTGACTTTTAAGCTTCCATAGCACAATTAGCAAAAACAATAACTTGTATTATCCACCTTCTATGAAACTTCTAACCAAAATCTATACCAAACAACAAGTCATGTTATGTCATAGATCCATGCAATTAATACATTTAAAACAATATAAGAAATATCAAAATTGTGTACATACCTGAGAAGATGAGAGGAACACAGAACTTCTTTTGAGTGAGGGTCGAAATGCACTGATGAGATAGATCAATAGCAACAAAGACCATCTAATGGACTATTCCAAAAATTAATAGGGGTGGCTTATTTCTGCCTTTGTGCATTTGATGGGGTCCTTACACCTATACAAAACAGATTTTTCAGAACCTTTCCAAACTTTCAAGGTCTACCTCAAGGATTGCTGAACCAATACTAGGCATACTTGTACTTATTTCAATGCACTTCTTATGGTGATTCCAAATATGATAATACGATTCAATATTTTTGACATTTTTGAAACATTTTGTAAAGTTTTGGAATGTCGTCTGCAGCCGCCTGCCGCGTGGAAAGTGTTAATCGAGTTCATCTTCAGGAAGAAAAAAAATGAAAGCAGTCGACTGAAAAATAAGCAAAATCTGACCTTTTTTTCACCATTCCAATAGGACATAAACAAAGTGTATGACTTTCATTTGTTGAGCTCTTAACTATTGTTTGGAAGTGGCTATAGGTAGAACAGACATCGGGATATTGTTGACTATCCTATTTGTATCCTATTTGCATTATCTTTTTATGTTTTCTTGAATTGTGGCTGGCATTTTGAAAAGCGCCCTCACATTTATGCTATTCCTTCATATGCGATGTTTACCCAAACGTATCAACAATTATTGCACTTTTATTTCCTATACATTATTATGTAAGGATACTGAAACAGTTGTGGTCACTTATAAGTTATAGTTCGATTGCATTTTGGAGTACTTTTTACACTTTTTTTAAAGATTTGTCTATCCCATAGGCCCTACTGTTAGATTCGTATCATTTGATATACAAGTCTCACTTGACTATCATTAACAGGTTTGTATCTTTATTATTTCACAACCAAACAAACAAAAAATCGCCCCAACAAACACAAACAACCAAACAAACTTACAACAATCGCCCTAACAAGCACCAAGACAAACAGACAAACAAAACAATCAAACAAACATTGTATCAATCAAGGGGTATCAAGAAGTTTTTGAAATCACACAGAAGTGAAGGAGCTATATCGATGAAATCTTGTCAGTGTAATCACTGGTCCTTAAAAACATTATGGTGCAAAAATGGTTTCATGAGTATGTTTACTTTTTACATGTGGCGCTAGAAGTCAAGGCCATGTAAATCAATGACGTCTTCCAACGGTGATGTGTACATGGTATATTATAATGGTCCAATAACTGATTCCTATGGGACGCCTTCCAGAAGAATGTTAGATTCAGATTTTTTTTATTTTAAATTGTCATTTGTCACTCGTAGGTCTCAATTTATCTCTGTAAATGACAACATTTCTAACCTTCATACTCCTCTGGAAGGCGTCCCACAAGGGTCAATTTTTGGACCATTATCGTTTACAATGTACACAGTACCGTTGGGAGTCGTCATTGATTTACATGGCCTTGGCATCTAGCGCCACCTGTATAAAAAGTAAACATACTTATGAGACCATTTTTGCACCATAATGTTTTTAAGGATCAGTGATTACACTGACAAGATTTCATCGATATAGCTCCTTCACTTCTGGGTGATTTCAACAACTTTGTGATACCCCCTCGTACAGCACCATGGGGTCCATGACAGAACACACTTGGAGCGATGTCTTTGGTTGGAACAAGCACAGGGATAGGCCTACAACGGAAACCTGTCACTAAACGGGTTACCAACTTAGTAAATGAATAGGTTTAATGACAAGTAGGCGATTATCGCGATTAAACTAGGTAGAAGGTTATTCGGATTGTTTTACCATCTTGATAACAAGACTGTCTGGTCAACACATCACTATTTATGGAACACATGTAGCAATAAGCCGAGGAGGAGAGAACCTTCGTCATCATCCATTGAACATGTCCTATCGTATGACTACACTTTTGGATACCATCGTGTTTGCCCATAACTAACTGTTCATAGTTTGTTTATGATTTGTCAGTCTCGTGTATTAAAAGTAAATACAACTTATGAGCTGGCTCAAATGTCTATCCAAATACTAAAGATTGATGTCTTTTCACCAATATTTTTCGAATGCTACAGGGTGTATCAGAATGAACAATACCGTGACAAGAATTTGTGTGAATTTGATCGATATTGTTCATCTTGTTTTCATATATATATTTTGCGCAAACGCCCAGCTTTCATAAGAATTTTAGATTTTGAAAATCGGATTATTTCTGATGGAAAATACAGACTTTTTGGTAAAGATGGTAGATTTCAATTTTGGTCGAAATCATCAAGTTACATAATGAAAGTATTTGACATAAAATAAGCATAAGAAGAAACCATGCCTTAATCAGATTTGCCGATGGCTTTTCAAGGTCTATGAATTCTTCGAGCTAACAAATTTAAAAAAAAAAGTTTTTCAATTAAGTCTTGCAAAACGATACAAAAAGAGATATCTCAATGAAAGTAACGTATAATGTAGGAAACATATTCACCTTTATTTTGCAGGTATTTACATTTAAACCAAACACGGTATAGTTCATTTTATATCATGATAGGCCTAACTCCAACCATGTGATAGTTTTTACTATCATTATGGCTGGACAAGAATGATGTGATATCATGATATAAAACAAATATTGAATGCCTTTTGTTTGTGCAATAGTAAAACTATATCACTCGGTCCAATTTGGATTATTCCATTACACTCGGCTTCGCCTCGTGCAATGGAAAAATCCAAATTTGACCTTGTGATATAATTTTTACTATTACACGCTCAGGCATTCAATATTTGTATACTGATACACCCTGTATGATTTGTGTTCGCTAAGGTCCCACTGCAAAACCAGTACGTGTGGCTTATACGTATAACTGACTAATACGTAAGAGATATATGATAGTCGCCAAAGTAATACAGTCAAAAGGTGTCCCATGTGGAACATTTTTTGTCCGGTTGCCCATAACAAATATAAGGTTGGAAATGAAATAGTAACAATCATGTTCAGCCATCTCTAATGTGTCATAAGAAATGTTTTCCATCCATTTTGGAGCTTTTGTTATCAAATTATGGCGAAAAAATAATAATATTCATTAACGCAATCCAACTTCAACACAAATAACATTATATATCAATAAGAGCATACAATAATAATCATGAAAAGAATCCTGGAATAAAAAAACTTAAAAAAACGATATAAGATAAGGATAATTGATGAGCTACTGTGCATTCGTCTTGATAATCGCTCGAGGCCTTGCATGAGTGCACCAGCCCTCGAGCGCCGATATGCGCGAGAGGGCGGGTGCACGAATGCACTGTTTGCGACGCGACGCGTACCAGAACCTGCTCTAAAATGGTAAAATTGTGATTAAAAAAATCATTTCCAACGAAAATATTAGTTAAATTTCCGTCTGTTAGAAACACCGCTAATGATGTGTAGCACAAGATACTGTTGAATATGCATGGAGGGTTTCAACTAGCCTGTATACGATTTAGGTTGTGAGCTGTCAAAAGTGGGATCAATGACCGAGTGGAAAATATATCGACAAACTTGAATTGGAAGTTGGATATGCATGACCACGGATAAAACTGGTATTAAGTAGGGCCTATGAATGTAATCCATTAAGTATAGGTTTGTGTGAAAAACCAAGTACTCGTGCTAGCGGGGTTTGTAAAGGATTTTATCGTTACAAACTTCACAAAACGGCCATCTTTGGCACACATATTGGTATGGATATAACATACAAGAATTTCTCAAGACGCAAAAAAATGGACCCATAATTCGGCTAAAATCTGCATTTTGGGGGAAAAATAACTTTTTAATGATTTTACTCTATATAATCTACTAAGTAATTTCTGAATAAACAAACAATTTTGAAATTAGTAGACAGTTTTGAAATTAAGAAATTATCAAATGTCTATGGTCAAAAACAATACACATAATAGCAGAATTACATCTTAAACTTGTCGTATCTCGATTTCAATCTCGAGTAAATTAATGTATATATTTCAAGACTATTCACATTCAAATTATACAATCATGCCGTACATTTACTGTTAGAGACATTGCTCATGTGTGTAGGACTCGCACGTGACGTCAAAATAATCTTTAACGACATACTTGAGTCCTGAGGTTCAATTCAGATGCATCGTCTTTTCTCACTTTTGCTGAATCCATCTGCCTCTTGAAATCCGTGATGGCAACTTCTGGTGGGTTATCGATGCTTGCATCGCTACAGGGGGTATAGTAGGCCTATTCGATTCCGGTAGTGTAGGGCTTACCATGGAAGTATCAGGCTCAAGTTCGAATGTAGCCGAGTTCCTGATAATTCCGGGATTTGATAATTCCGGGATTAATATCAAGAGTAATTGTCTTTTTCTTCAACTACGGGTAAGCCTTTTCGTAGATTAGATGGACATACGACATCTACCATTATACTGCTTGCACATAGAGATAGCAAGTGAATTCTCAAGTTGATGTACCCGGTTATACGTCTATACGATATACCAATCCCCCTACTTTGCAAATTGACCTACCAGGGTTCTATTTCAAAATTACCGCCAACTCACAAGTTGTCGGTAAACCTGAAAGGACATCATGTGCTGCCATTTTTTTGAAATTTGCTATTTTATAAATCCCGTCATTTTGGAGCAAATGTTGAAGTCGAAATGCATTAGTTGCTTTTATATTATATATCATCAATGTTTGTACTTCAACTTAAACATTAAAAACAATAACATAATACCCGATGTTTAGCATTTGATTATTATGACTGTTTAGGCTCATTATAACCAGTGACAGTTAAGAACTGTCACTGTTATAACATAGTTTTCCGTATCAACATTTGAAAAGGGTACAGTATGATTTATGGGCATATGTTATCAAATGTTCCATTTGTTTACCAAGGATATATAAACTGCTAAAAAAAGTTCGGAAACTTTGTTCAAGCACAACATTTACAAATATCTCAGGAATTGTTCATTCAATGTTATATATTAGTGTAAAGCTCATGTGTTCATCTTCAAAATTATACCCAATTTAAACCAACCCTTGTTCCAATCATCTGCCACTTGAGAACATGGGTAGGTCACAATCCGAATGTACCAAGATCAACACCATTTCATGCCTTATCTCATGCCCTGTTTCATGTTCACTTTGTCGTCTGTTCAATGGAGTGTTGCATTGACCAGTTCAGTGTAGACTGTAGAGTGATGCTCTATTGACTTTTGAGTACAAAATAGAGTTGATGTTGGCACATTCAGATAACGACCTATCCATGTTCTCAAGCCAGTGGCTGAGCACTAGAACATGGGATTGCTTCAAATTTGGTACCATTGTAAAGATGAACACGTCAGCTTTCATTGGTATAACACTGAATGATCATATCCTGAGATATTTGAACATTTTGTGATTGAATTTGAGCAGTTTACATAAATATATATAGGCCTATATATACAAATAATATGTTTTACCAAAACATGTCTTTTGCCGCCCAAACAGTATTATCGGTATTGTCTGTTTTTCAATTTGGCAAGTTTTATACCTTTCAGAATAAACATTTCTACTTGTAGTTGGTGGTTCATAATCAACAGAAATATATAACTGTTAAACAAAATCTTCGAAAACAAATTCTTCGAAGACAGAATCAACTCAAATATAAATATATGATTTCATTGTTTTTCAACAACAAAACTGGATAACAATGACTTAATTTTGTTATACCATTTAAATAATAACACTACACGTGTCAATGAACCTTTTCATAATCATGCCGATAACTATACGTCATATCATTATGTTAACAATAAACAAATGATGACCATAACAATTTGATTTAAATGGTCGAATTTCCCTTTAAAATTAAGACATTTACATCCAAAAATATGATATCTTTAGACTTTTTGACAATCTTTTTTTGTTGGAATTTGTTGTAATCGGATGTTTGCCTTGTGAACTAGAGCAGTATGCAAATTGCCCAATGTCATTTGACGATGAGAACGATAAAAATGTAAAAAACATATATTTTGGCTTAAAAAGATGTTTGTAGGTAAAAATGTTATATAACAATGGACGTAATTTTTGCGTTTTGAGATTTTATTGCACTACACGTATACATAAATAGTTGTTGAACACTTTGGTGATTGAAACCTATTAGTTCATGTATTTTTGAGAATGATAATCTTTTTCTTTGTAACTGATTATTTATCTATTGTACATTTTCTATTTATTGTTCTAAAATTTAAGAAAAAAGGATTCGTCTATATATTATGTAAACTTTATTACACATTAAAGTCTGTAAGAAAACTCGGGCGTAAAATTGTGTTTATCATGTAAAAAACCATAAAAAATAAAATATTTAAATTTTAAAAAATGAAAATAATCCAATATTTACGTTTTTCTACCTTTTTTGAACTGTTTTAGTATTTATGACACCCGCTTTCTTTTAACCAAAAACTTTTCTGAAGCCTTATCTTTAAAATAAGCAACTTCTGAAATAATGCGATGTCTGAAACTACCTCTAAACATGAAATAAGAAAAATTGAATTTTTCACCTAAAAACACATATTTTTGGCCTAAAATAAATGTCTGAGAATCTAACAATTCCCTTTTTAATTTCTACTTAAATCTACTACATGTTACAATATTTCCACAATATTAAGAAGCGATAGACAAATTGTATCGTATTCAAATAATGAGAATTGTGATTTTGTTATTTTACACCAAAAAAGGCGTTTTTTGGCCAAAAAAGGACGAAGATAAACTAAAACAAATTGCGTCTTGAGAAAATCTTATTCCATATATTCATGTTAACCTATGTAGCGAATATGGCCGTTTTGTGAAATCTGTAACGATAATGGCATTCTAGGTCCTTTACAAACCGTACTATGCGTTGTTAGATCGAACTGTAGTAAAAATGTAATAACAACATTACCGATCAAGTGTGGTACAGTAAGAGACCTGTTGGGGAGAATACCATTGCTGAAGTGACAAAGAGGTTGTGTGCTGACGCTGGGGCGTCAGGCTAACTATACCGTACACAGAACAACCATCACAACTTAATGTTCCGAGAAGACGTACCAGAGAAGATCATTAAAGAAGTTAGCGGTTGTCGCAGTAACTCCGATCAGTATAAGGTTAATACAAGCACCAAACAGAAAGCCAATGTGTCCAACGTAATGTAATTCAAGGTGAGCATGAATTTAATTGTTTGATTGTTTGATTGTTAGTTTTTCGTTGTTTATTGGTCTGTTTGTTAGTATATTAATGTTTGTGCATTGGTTATTTGGGGTGTTTGTTTGTTTGTTTGTTTGTTTGTTGTTGTTGGGTTTTTTTTGGTTTTTTTGTTTTGTTTTGGTTTTTTTTGTTTGTTTGTTTGTTGTTGTTGTTGGTGTTTGTTTTTTTGTTTTGTTTTTTTTTGGGGGGGGTATTTTGAATGCTAGATTAACATATTTACAGAATGATTTCACTGTGATAGATCTACCGTAGTATGTGTTTAATACTTAATAAAGGAAAAAGGTAAATTTATTTAGTTGACACGGCTAATAGGCCTAAATGCCACCATACAAACACATTTAACTTTATGTTCATTTGAACTAGTATTTTCAATTTTTCTCTCAAAATTGCAAAGCTCTACTTTGTATATCATTAACGAACCGGTGTCATTTTGTATTCAAATTTAACGAAGTACTCCACAATTGTCATAAGATATGTGGTTTAATAGCACAAATCTTTCCATTTCAGGCTCGACAAAACGTTTGAAAACCGCATCGGCAACGCAATCTACAGCAAAGTTCCGTGTCATTGGCATCAGCATGATCAGCAAGACGTAAAATTCAGGAACCAAATTCACATCAATGACCAAATACCAACATACAACAGCATCCAAGAGCAGCTCAGCCACAACCGCAGAACGTAGTGATTCCGCAGCAGCAAGGAGGGCAAGTACCTCTTCAGCAGAATTACACTTTCCACAATTTCACCGTTCATATAATTGAAAAGTAATAATCTGATAAAGTATAGACCCATAATTAAAGGCACACGCACACCATTTTAATAAAGAAAATGAATTCACGACTGTGTATTAAATAAAGTCACATTTAACATTGCTGCATACCACTATAGTGTTAGTGTCGGATCTCTTCAATGCAATTCATGAAAGTAAAGGATGGAAATCAGTATAGTCTGTAACTGTTTATGTGTAATTTAAAGGAATGTAATTTGAATATGCAGGGTGTATCAAAGAAAAAATAGGACTCTCTTTCAGCATGGATTAATTTATTCCTTATTAAAACCACTGAACCATGACCAATTTGATTTACTTGTCAAGTACAACTAATAAAGTTAAAATCCTGAAAAGGGGCGGGGGGCGTGAAATCCATCTATTACGGAAAGTGTGACCAACTAGGCAAGTCAACCAAATGTGTGTAGTATGATCAATGTAATTCACACAGTAAATTAGAGTAACATGACAGTGGAAGATTACATATTTAAATTGGTTAAAAGGGGCATTTTTCGTATTCTTATCATACTAAATTATGTTTTTATCATACATATATGGTAGAAATTGAAGTTGACTTTACAAGTCCCACAAGTATAAATGTCCTTCTCTGTCAATGATTGGTATGGTATACACACACTACTGACATGATTGGTGCTTTCCTACAAACTTTCAAACATGCTGAGGCTTTTTCATGAGAACAATAAGCAACATGAACATTGCACAGAAATATTCATGCATCAAATTAATGAATTATGTATTAATGATTTGTGCCAGAATTAAGGGGAATACCAAACTAATCTTTGCTATTGTTTATACATGTAGATAGATGATTTACAATATATTTGAATGTGAAGTATTCAAATGTAAACCATGTAATTTTTTGGTTTGTATGTGTAAATCCCATTGAACATACTAGTAAATGACAGGGTTTGCGCAAATTATGCTAGCGGTCTTATTCTTCATTGGATTAATCTCAGATTTTCAGAATGTGATCATTATTAATTGGGCTTTGCACTGAAGGTGAATTGGTCATGGTCCAGTGGTTTTAAAAAGTAAAAAAGCGTCATGAAACAGTCCTATTTTTTTCTTTCTCATAGTATAAGGCCAAATAAAAAATACCTAGTTTCTCGTCCTATCTTTTGAAAATAAGAAGGATAAGGGCACTTTTGTAACAAAAACAACAACAAAAAACAATGCGAAATCTCCATTACCGGCATGGTATTTCCTGATTGGTTGCGTAACTTGAGGACGAGGCATTTGTAAAAAAAAAGAATTTCATAGCTTTAACACAAAACCTGCTCTAAAATGCTCATTGGATTAACGTAAATCTATTGCCAAAATGTCAGCTGTTTAAATATTTTTTAAAAAGTTATGGATGCAATAACGAAAAATGAAGGAACATTACATAATTCCTGTAAAAGGATACGCGGTGGGACGATAAACAACTCTATTTTTTCACTTGGCCTAACTAACTGTATTTAAATAATAATAATTATAACATGGTTCGAGTTTGATGTACTATTATAATATGTTTAAATCGTGTGGAATAGGCCTACAATCATACAGAACACAAAACATCGTATCATTGTCATTTATACATTTTTGTAAAAGGGATTGCTAATCTGTCATTCCATTGAGGTGTTAGATGCCATGATCATTCACAGTGTAATTTAATCGTATAAGTTAACCGATTAAAATGCAATTGAACGACTACCAGTATAATTATGCAGTACTACTTGACAACAATAACTGATTCGTTAATCCTTAGCATTCATCAATTAACAGTCTATATTTTTGAATTTTATTTTTTAAAGAAAGATTGAATATTTAAAGAATTTAACAGCCAACAGAAGAAAGTGATTTTTCATAGGCACTTTATTTTCAAATAATCTAGAAATATTCAAAATCGATGTTGTTCACAGGTGTAACACCATTCTTGTCAGAGCAAACGAAAAAGATGATGTATTAAAAAAGTGTCACATAGTTTTTGTAGTGTCCGAGTGGTTATAACAATAGGATACAGAACACAGATAAGAGTTTATTAAATGCACGTCTTTATTTGTTGGTGTATCGATGGCAAGAGAGCTATCCAGTGTTGCCAGATCTTAAACACTACATCCCTCCTTTCCTTTTACTTTAGAACAGATTTGTAGGGGTATAATGGAACAAACATTTGTGGTGCGGTAACTTTAGTAACACGAACTTTGAAAACTATAACTATTTAAATGTGTTGGCTAAAACGACAACACAGTCATGTTTGACTTGTCCACAGCAAACATCTGCTACATTGTATAATCATGTAAGTATGTAGGGGGCTTGCGGATACGCTGTGGACGCGCATATTCTGCTGGAGGGTTGTTCTGCGCGTATTCTGCTGGAGGATTGTTCTGCGCGTATTCTGCTGGAGGATTGTTATGATCCATCCCCTGTATGTATTCTTCATTGTTATGATCCATCCCCTGTATGTATTCTTCATCCTCGCGACTGTTTGTATCAATGCATGTGTTGTGTGTCTGTGCTGTTTGGAATTTCTTGAAGAAAGACACGTCCCTGGTTACCTTGTGTCCAGGACGTTCAACCGTCACTTGTGATCCATGTTTTCTCGCTACTGTGTATGGAGTGGGATCGTAACAAGGAATCAACTTTCCTTTGGTCTCATTCTTTTTCAAGACGGTGTCTCCCTCCTTTATCTCTGAAGGCTTAGTGCGACGCCGCTTATCTGCGTACGCTTTCATTGTTGCTTTAGCATGAACGTCATTCTGACGAGCTTGTCTGTCTATTTCATGTGATTTTGATTGTGATGGCAATTGTGGTAATGTGGTACGAATCTGTCGTCCATGCAGTGCTTCTGCTGGTGATATTCCAGTACTACTGTGGGGTGTTGCCCGATAATTGCGCAGAAATGACCACAATGTTTGTTGCCATGGACGACCATCAGTTTCAGATGTTGACGTGGCTTTTTTAAGGGTTCTCATGAATCTCTCAGCTATGCCATTGGCCTCTGGCCAAACTGGAGTGATGCGATGATGATGAAAACCTGCGTACTTTGCAAATTGAGCAAACTCCTCAGACTGGAATGGGCTGCCATTGTCACTTTTTAAAGTCTCTGGGATTCCGTGATCTGCAAAAAATCTTGTCCAAACGAGGTATTGTAGTCTTGGCAGATGTTGATGTGATTATTTCAACTGCAGGGTATCGTGAGTATTCGTCCACAACAACCAGCAAATATTGACCAGATGGGTAGGGACCACAAAAATCAACACTCACGTTTTGCCATGGGTAGTCAGGCATTTTTGACATTTTAAGAGGATTTCTGTGGATTTCAGGAGTTGATGCTTGGCAAGATATGCAGTGCTTTATGGCTGACTCTGTCTTCTCTGCTAGTTGTGGGAACCACACCTTGGTTCTCAGCAGTGATTTTGTCTTTGTTATGCCTTGATGACCTTGGTGTGCTAGCGCAATGACCTTTTCTTGCAATGATTCTGGGATTACAATAGTGTTATGTTTGAGAACGATGTTGTCTGAGGTGATTGTTATCTCGTTCCGTATGTCCCAATAGCTCCTGTGTGTATCCTTGATCTTGTACCATGTATCTGTAGTATGGTGGTGTATGATTGTTTGTAATTTGATGTCTTTGACTGTTTCGCGCTGTATTTCTTCCAGTGTCATCGCGTGTGGAATGGCGTTTATCTTGACAAAGTTGATATACTCTTCTGTGTTGTCTGTTCTAAGACGTGGTGATATGTAACCCGGGTGGCGCGACATGTAGTCAGCCGGGTTGTCCTTGCCCGGGCGGTGGATGACAGTCATATCATACCC
This sequence comes from Ophiura sarsii, assembly GCA_035610835.1. Lineage (NCBI taxonomy): Eukaryota > Metazoa > Echinodermata > Ophiuroidea > Amphilepidida > Ophiuridae > Ophiura > Ophiura sarsii. Next base: position 7,984,129 of record CM069447.1, on the reverse strand, counting down.
TTGTATTTTCATGAGCCAATTGCATATGCGTGACGATGGGTTAGATTTTGTTTGGTTGAATATGGGAACTAGTGGTTTGTGATCTGTAACGACGGTGATATGATGACCGTATGTGTAGATGTGAAATCTTTGTACAGCCCAGGTGATTGCTAAAGCTTCCCGTTCTATCTGACTATAACGACATTCCACTGCTGTCAGCGCTCTGCTGGAATAACAGATATTCTTTCTTATACCTTGAGCATCCACTTGAGCTAATATCGCTCCAAGCCCGACAGGACTAGCATCCACCCAGATCTCTGTTTGCTTGCTAATATCAAAATAGGTCATAACCGTATCACTTGATAGAGAGTCCTTCACTTGTTGAAGAGCTATGTCATGGCTTTCGTTCCAGTGGAATGGTGCATTTTTCTGAGTAAGTTGTCTAAGTGGTTCAGTTATAGATGCCAAATTTGGGATGAAACGTGAACTGAATGTTACCATACCCAAAAGACTTCTGACCTCCCCTGCATTCTTTGGAGGGGATGCTTTCTGTATTGCGTCAACCTTCTTGGGATCTGGAGATATGCCATGTTCCCCAAAGATCAATCCAAAGAATTCTAGTTGAGTTTGATTGAATTCACATTTTTCTGGCGCAAGTGTGAGTCCTTTATCAATTATGCGTTGTAGAAGTAGCTTTAAACGCGTATCATGCTCTGCCTGTGTAGGTGCATGAAGGAGGATGTCATCTGACAGATTGATAACCCCAGGAATACCTTCTAGGGCTTGACGGATCACATCTTGAAAAACTTCGCTTGCTGAAGATATACCAAAACTCAAACGTTTGAAACGTTTCAAACCCACGTGTGTTGCGAACGTAGTAATGTATCGGCTCTTTGGACTTATTTCAATTTGATGGTAACCTGCACGAAGGTCCAGCTTTGAAAAGACGCGTGATCCATTGAGCTCTGCGATGATCTCGTCAATGGATGGAGTACGATGCCTCTCACGAAGAATGGCCTTGTTTGCTGCCCTCATGTCGACGCAAAGTCTGATATCTTCCGGATTTCGGGGTTTAGGGACCGCCAACAATGGGGACACCCACGGTGTTGGACCATCAGCATCCTCAATGATACCTTCATTTTCCAACTCTAAGAGTCGGTGTTCAATCTTCTTGCGTAATGCAAGTGGTGTTTTGCGGTAACGCTGTGCAACAGGGGGTACTGATTGGTCGATGTGTAAATCTACCTGTACATTTTTAAGCTTACCGATACCCTGGAATGCTTTGGGATATTTCTCCAAAATGTGTGAGTTCTCAGAAACTGCATTAATTGATGGGGAGAATTGGATAAGATTCAGTGCTTTGGATGTTGCTAAACCTAGTAGCTGGCATTGTGCTTTTTGTTTGATCACATAGATATCGGCGATCGTTTCATGCTTTTCTGTACGGATGACTGCTCTGAATTTACCGAGAATGGGGAGTGGTGTTTTGCTGCAGAATGGGGTTAGTTTGATGTTGGTTGGGACCAGTTGAATTGTGTTATTGTATTGTGTTATTTTCTCCAGTGTGTGTTCATCAATGATATTTTGTGGACATCCGGAGTCCACACACATTTTAACCTGTACACCTTGTATGTGAACCGTTGTTGTAATTGTATCTTGAAGCGATTTGATTTCTTGTTCTACACAAAACGCATAGCTGTCATCAGCTTCGTCAATTGGATTATCCATGTATGTTGTATTTGGGTGAAAGTGATCATTCTGTTCAGCATGCTCAAAACCAACTGATTTAACTTGCTGATAGTTTCTACCTCTTTCTCCTGTGTATGTACTGGAAGGCCTATTCGTCTTAGGCCTCGCTCCTGTGTGAGTACTATTATACGCACCTGTGTGAGTACCATATGCACCTGTTTGTGTACTAGGATATGAATTAAACGGAGTTGACCGGCAACATCGTGCAAAGTGGTTCATTTTGCCGCATGATGCACATTCTTTGCCAAACGCTGGGCATTCACCCTCATGAGGGTATGCACCAGCACAAAAATAGCAAACCCTAGGGCCACGGTTTGAATACCGTCGAGGTCCACGACCTCGTTGTTCACCTGTGTATATGCTTCCTCTACCTCGTTGTTCACCTGTGTATATGCTTCCTCTACCTCGTTGTTCACCTGTGTGCATGCTTCCTCTACCTCGTTGTTCACCTGTGTGTATGCTTCCTCTACCTCGTTGTCCTCCTGTGTGTGTACTACTTTGGAATTTGTTGACTAACGAGTCTTTCACCTGTGTGACCCCTTGAGCGCGACCCTTTGATATTTCAAGTGTACGTGCTAGTTCAAGGAGATTTGCAAGGGATCTTTCTTTTTCAAATGAGCGTGTGCGCAAAATCTCTGAGTTGCAACCAGCAAGTAGCTGTGTTTGTATTGCGCGATCTGTATTTGGAAAATCGCAACGTGCAGCGCCCTGTCTAAGTCTAGTAGCAAACTGTTCAATTGTTTCATGATCTTCCTGCTTGAGCTGTTGAAATATAATGCTCTCGTAAATAACATTACGTTTGGGTGTGAAGTATTGTGTAAGAGCTGCAATCGCTGGTTCAATTTCATCAGCAGTTCCTGTGTTTGGAAGGGTTTCAAACAAATCCTGTAATTCTTGCCCACCATAGTGTAAAAGCAATGCCCGTTGACGTTTTGGGGAATTGATGTCAAATCCAATCATTGCTGATTGAAACCTGGAAATCCATTTCTTCCATCTGATGGAAAGAGAGCTTTGTTCACTGTGCGGGTCAAAGTTATCAATCTGAGGCATAGCCATGATGATAAAATCTCGGAAGCATTGAAATTAACAAGAATCCGTTGCTTAGAAACAGCCCGTATGACTACGCTGATATTTTACCGAGCTAGGGGGTCTTTTCGATGTGCTATAGATTAAGTAAGCTTACTTGAGTATGATGATAGAGCTTACCGAATACATCGAGATTTCAGAATATTTCGATACGCATGGTCTGTTGAATCCCATTCGTCGCCAATGTAGTGTCCGAGTGGTTATAACAATAGGATACAGAACACAGATAAGAGTTTATTAAATGCACGTCTTTATTTGTTGGTGTATCGATGGCAAGAGAGCTATCCAGTGTTGCCAGATCTTAAACACTACAGTTTTTAACTGTTAAATGATATTGATAAGTCATTAACCAATTATGTTTACAACGTCCACCTTAATTTACGTGACAAATAAATTCAAAACTTGCTTGCTTTTGGTTAGACTACTTTATTCGCTTGTTACCAAAATAATAGGACACTAAATGCACTGCATATTGCACGATTATTTATTTCCAATTTTCTTTATTAATGACAATTGAAACATCTATCATCTGTTAAAAGTACAACAAAGAATAACATAAACATAATTCAAATATGACAAGATCTTCGTATTTGCAAACAATATTGACTATTCGTATTTAGCAACTCGTTCTTGTTTGCTTCCTTTGACTTGAAATTTAACAACACAACTGATTCCTGATCCATAAATCTTAAAAAGAGAAAACACATTTAAAACGTGAATTGTATGTCAATTAGCCTATCTTTAAAACTTGTGCGGGTTGGCAATTGGCATTCTTTTTTGATTCATAACTCTACTTCATTTGAACCACATATTGGTTGACAATTGGCATCCGTTTTAAAAATCATGTTTGAGTTAAGAAATGGCTTCCCTTTTTATCCGCCCATATGGTTTGACAATTGGCATCCTTTTTGGATTCTAACATCCGGGTTGACAATTGGCATCCTTTTGGTTTTTCACATCCGGGTTGACAATTGGCATCCTTTTTGAAAATCTTAACAGGGTGAAAATTGTCATCCCATTTTAAAAATCATTTTGATTAAAATCGTTACCAAATATGTTTTGGCTGACAATTGGCATCCTTGGAAAATCTTGCTTAGGTTGCATCCTTTTGGATTTCACATTTGGGTTGACAATTGGCATCCTTATGGATTTCACATTTGGGTTGACAATTGGCATCCTTATGGATTTCACAGATGGGTTGACAATTGGCCATCCTTTTAGATTTCACAGATGGGTTGACAATTGGCACCCTTTTGCATTTCACAGATGGGTTGACAATTGGCACCCTTTTGTATTTCACATATGGACTGTCAATTGGCACCCTTTTACATTTTACAGATGAGCTGACAATTGGCATCCTTTTGGATTTCACAGCTGGGTTGACAATTGACATTCTAACATGTGTTAGGGTTGACAATTAGCATCTTTTTCGATCCCTATATATTCCATTAGATAATTTTTATCCTTTCCAATCATCAAATTTATGGTAACATGTGGCATTTGAATGCCATCACATGGAACATTGTATGGGCGACAATTGGCTTCCTTTAGAAATGGACTACTGTAAAAGTGTACATTTTCGTGCTTTGCTCATTTAAAAATGTGTATTTTGTTTTTATTTTCGCGATTTTGAGCTTCCTTACATAAACATTCATGCAAAACAAATATATTTGCGCGTATTTATTTTCACGCTTGCTGATTTTAGCGCGGAAAGCGCAAAAATAAATGTAGCGCAAAAATGTCCACTGTTACAGTAACTCATATCCTATTTGAACTATTAAAACACATTCAATTTTTTTAAAATCTGGAATCCTTATTGAGTCGCAAATAATAGGTTGACACTACTTGGGATGTAGCTTTAACATCACGCAGTAAAACTAGCAAATTATGTATGATGCAACTATGCAATGAAACCATTTTTGCCAACTTTATTTATTCATTTATTCGGAAAACCCTTTCAAAACCGGCACCCACCTGAAGGTGGTGCCTCCAATTGCCAAAAGAATATCAGAATAAGAGAACAAATACACAATACAAGGTACAATATGATATAAACAAAAGGGAGTACATTAAAGGGGCATTAAGAGATTGCCTAGACAAATTAAATTTGGAAAAATTGAATTGATACAAAAGAAAATGGAGTTTAGTTAAACGCGAGTTAAACTACCCTCGCCCATATTTAAAGTTAGATACTTTTCAGTGAGTTTAGACGCGTGTTTACAGGTGTATCCTTGGTGTAAGACATTCATAAGGTAAACTAGTGTAAAGACCCCATTACGGAATAAAGCTGTCTTTACGGAATAAAGCTGTATAATCTTTTAATCCGTCAATGGATGATTTTGTAGTAGGGAAATTGCGTTAAGTTAAACGATGTGTTTAAAAGTCATAGTTAAACGCTTGCAACCGCGTTTAAATACGTACGAGAATACGGCACATTGAGATTTCAGCGTAATATTGAAGTTGAAGAATAGGGCCAAAGAAAGTCATCTTGTCTTTGGAGATAACATAGCGTTACTTTCTGACACTAAGGAGCAGGCACAGAAGCTGCTGAAATATGTTGAGGAAGCAGCACTCAAAACTGGGCTCCACATGAATGCCAAGAAAACCAATTGCATGGTATTTCATCAGACACAAGTACATCTTACAACCTCTGATGGAAGTAACCTAGACAATGTAGAGGATATCAAATACCTGGGAGCTTGGGTTGGTAGTAGCCAGCATGACATTAAAATACGTAAAGCACTTGCTTGGAAGGCCTGCAATGCTTTGAACAAAGTGTGGAAATCCAGCCTCTGTCAAAAAATAAAAATAAGACTTTTCCAAGCTACTGTTCAAAGTGTTCTACTGTTTGGAGCTGAGACATGGACCATCACCAACAGACTCAAGAAATCTCTAAATGGATGCTACACCAGAATGCTGAGAACTGCACTTAACATTAGTTGGAAAGACAAGGTACCAAACAAAGACTTGTATGGAAACTTACAAAAGGTATCAGAAAATATCACAGATCGAAGGATGAGATTTGCCGGGCATTGCATGAGAAGAGAAAATGAGATAGTGTCTGACCTCGTGCTATGGAGACCCAAACACGGACATATATCTGTCGGCCGCCCAGCCTTAACATACTTGGACATCTTGGTGAAAGACACAGGACTGAATGATGAGAAGATGAGAGCATGCATGAAGGACAGAGTAATATGGCGAGCCACCACGAAGACTAATCGCGATCGACATAAGTAAGTAAGTAATACTGTAGTTTCAGCTGCAAACCTCTATAGACTGTTGTTTGCAGGATTTTGTCAATAAGGTGCAGGATTGTTTATTGCTGATCAATATGAAGAAGAGTGTACAAATCTGGTCTGATGCAGAGATTTATTCCGTTGCAAGTCAGTGATGAACACCTCTTCATCACGCTATCGATGGTCAGTAGAGCGGAAATGACCGCAGCTCGCAGCTAATTCGATTTTCTGTGATATAGCAAATCTTGTACTGTATGGCTATTATACTCTTATTGCACCGTATGTAACATGGTGTAATCCGGTATAGAAACCTAATCTAAATTACAACTGTCCTGGATTCTAATAGAGCGCCCACTGTCTTTTAATGCAAGATCCTGCGACATTGTCACTTCTCGGACACGTGCCCTAGATTGTTTTAACAGATTTAAAGTTTAACATGTTTTATTATCGAAATGGCAGAAATATGAGGGTTTCAATTTTGCTAGTAGGAACAAAATTCGGAGAAAAACGGGTTTTTTTTTAAATATCAAAAATATAATTTTAAACGAATAACTCTCTAATGAGATAAAGAAGAAAAAAATTGAATTCAAGTTTTTGATTTTGAATTTTGAATTTTGAATTTTGAATTCCACCCCTCCCCCGTAATTCAAGTTCTGCTTAATTCCACCCCCCCCCCCCCGTAATTCAAGTTCTGATTACTTCCATCCCCCTGCTTACTTCCACCCCCCCCCCCCCCCCCTCCCGCCGCCGTAATTCAAGTTCTGATTACTTCCACCCCATCCCCGCTCTATTCGCCACACAGAGTAATGGTAAGTAGTGTTTGCTGTCGGCATAAAGGAGGGTTCAATGTGGAGCAACATGTTGTTGTGATTGCTGTATTGAATGTATTGGAAAGCCCAGGGAAGAGCCACCACACTGAGTAATGGTAAGTAGTGTTTGCTGTCGGCATAAAGGAGGGTTCAATGTGGAGCAACATGTGGTTGTGATTGCTGTATTGAATGTATTGTAAAGCCCAGGGAAGAGCCACCACACAGAGTAACGGTAAGTAGTGTTTGCTGTCGGCATAAAGGAGGGTTCAATGTGGAGCAACATGTTGTTGTGATTGTTGTATTGAATGTCTTGGAAAGCCCATGGAAGAGCCACCACACAGATTAACGGTAGGTAGTGTTTGCTGTCGGCATAAAGGAGGGTTCAATGTGGAGCAACATGTTGTTGTGATTGCTGTATTGAATGTATTGGAATGCTCAGGGAAGAGCAACCACACAGAGTAACGGTAAGTAGTGTTTGCTGTCGGCATAACGGAGGGTCCAGGGGGATCAATGTGGAGCAACATGTTGTTGTGATTGCTGTATTGAATGTATTGGAAAGCCCAGGGAAGAGCCACCACACAGAGTAACGGTAAGTAGTGTTTGCTGTCGGCATAAAGGAGGGTTCAATGTGGAGCAACATGTTGTTGTGATTGCTGTATTGAATGTATTGGAAAGCCCAGGGAAGAGCCACCACACAGAGTAACGGTAAGTAGTGTTTGCTGTCGGCATCAAGGAGGGTTCAATGTGAAGCAACATGTTCTTGTGATTGCTGTATTGAATGTATTGGAATGCCCAGGGAAGAGCCACCACACAGAGTAACGGTAAGTAGTGTTTGCTGTCGGCATAACGGAGGGTCCAGGGGGTTCAATGTGGAGCAACATGTTGTTGTGATTGCTGTATTGGATGTATTGGAAAGCCCAGGACTGCCTGCTTTCACTACATGCCCCGTTTACAATGTACAGTTTGCGCCACAAACGCGTACACACTTTGTCTGCGTCATTACGTGTGCGCCGAATCGCGTGCGTCATGTTAAACGCGGTCGCGCAGCAACAACATGGGAGGTTGTTATGGTACCGCCAGTTTCTTTATCATTAGCAAACTCCGCGTTCATCTATGTTATTAATGTGAAAGTGTCACTTTAAGATCTGCGTAAGAGTTTTTGTTTTGCGTTCTTTAAGAATAACAAACAGCCGCATATACAGAAATGTAGCTATATCCCTGAAGAAAATATTTTGGGTGAAGACCATGTGTCATCACTCATTCCGAAAACCACAATTTGTGTCCGAACAGTAGCTACCCGAGTAAAAGAAATTCAACATTTCGGATCTTCACATGCGATCCTTTCTGCGCATGTCCGAAAACGGGGAAAAAACGGGCATTGAGGGTGCACACAACTATTAAGGTCACAGTCAAAGCTTCCGGCCATCGCCATCACCCAGCTAGTCCCTAAAGAACGGAAAGAATGATTCATATTGACATTATTTGGCATCAAAGATGATTGAATTTGGTCTCTATTTGTTCACTGAATTGTACCCGATATATTTTGAATGAAAATAGTATACATCTAACGTTTTAGTTAAAAATATTGGCAGAAGGATACACATTGAACACAACGCGCTATAAGGTGTGATTTCTTGTTCAAAATGACTACGCTGTATAAAGAGGGAAATATTGAAAAATCTAAGAGGGCAACCCGACCTGAATTTTTGACCCAAGTTAGATCTATGTGTGTTAATTACTAACTATTCCAAAACTTTATAAACGTAGTTGCAAGGTAACTCAAGATATCGCCGTTTACCTAAGGCACATTTCCCATAGAAACACACTATAGCGCGTAATAGTTGTGTGCACCCTTAAAGTGCACGAGATAGTCTTTAAATCCAGGCAATTTGGGTTGTAAAAGTTGGTTTGTTTAGCACTTGTGTTAGATTTGTTTAGCATTTGATGTTAGATTTATATTTTGAAAATACATTAATGTAATAATTTCAACATTGGGCATTATTTTTTATATTTTTTAATTCATTAAACAGCGAGTGGGTCAAAATACGGGCCAAACGGGCACAATTACGTGTGTCGTCGCAAATGTTGACAACAAGTCTAGCATCTTTATTTGTCAGACCATCTTTAAATGATTCTGGTGAGCGACATTTTGTTCGATTTTTCAAAAATATATTTAATAAAACAAAACATATAACACCCATTGACATAACAAAACAATCCTATTAAACATATGACTTGTCTAACTCCGTCCGACGGGCGGGATAGTGTGTGCGGGGGGGGGGGGGGGGGGGTCTAAACCGAGTAAAAACGCACCAGAATTCGAAATTTCGGACATTTCTAGTGTGTAGATAGCTTCTTGTACATGGTGTATCTACCAAACCGGTTATACGAATCAAGTGAAAATTCACAATTTCATTTCTAATTATCTGTTCTTTAATATGATCATGACATTTCTGAATATAGAATGAAAAAAGGCCTCTTTAACTATCTAATTAGCTCGTGTATTAGAGGCGCAATTACCACGCTTTTTCAGTTGAAGAGGGACGCGAGTGTAAAATTATATTGAACTATCTAATAAAGCCATGTTCCGAAAATTAGTATATAGATAATTACACCGTCATGAAACAGAGTCCTCATTTTTTTGATACACCCTGTACAGCAATTTCGCTACCGAATAGAAGTCATCAAAGGCAAGCATAATGCCGGAGCCGATTTCATGAGTAGAGCGGTACTTGATTAGAATGATAAAACTGTTAGCGAATTAGCTACAGCAATTCATCAAATCATAGTATTCATACTGGAGATGAACGAATTTAAGTACTCAGACTATGTAGAAATAATCAAAAATCATAGAAGCTGAATTTGTATAAAATCATGGAAGCTGAATTTGTATATAACCATGGAAGCAGATCCTTTTGTTTTATTTTGATAAATAAAGTCTATATATTTATCTTAAGTGGGGGGTTAATTGTTACGTGGATCTTGGAGATTATTACTATTTTGATTAGGCATGTTAGGTGCGGCACTAGCTGGCGCAAATAACGATAGCTGGCGCGAATAACGATAGCTGGCGGGCTTTATGGCTTGCTAGTCTGCTTTATAACACGTGAATACATTTTCCCGCGCTATACGAAAGATTTGTATTCGTGGCGTGGCTAATAAAATCATTCCCTGGTCTGATGTCCTGATTGAACGGATATCTTTTGGTTGCTGACGAAATACCAGCATCTCTATCAGGGTAAAGCTCAGGGATTCTGAGCCTGATTTACGTTGCTTCATGGGGGAAAGTTTGCGTATTGCAAGCCCATCGTTTAGGTAATTCTGTGGCATCAATGCAATATATTGCGTAGAATGTATCCTACTTTTCAGTCGGCGTTATACTGTTAAAATGGACGACCGTCATGACTCAACTCAAGTAGTGTTATCATGCCGTCGGGTGCGGGAGTAAAGGACATCATATCCGGGAATCTTAACGTAAGTTTGTAAATAAGTGTAAATAAAATGTGTCATTTATAGGCGTATGCGTGCTATATTGGTTCAATGAAATACGTCTAATTTTCATTTCATGATATTACACGGTCCCAACCGTATATACTCAAGTTGAGTATCAATTCGAGTATCAAAATCTAACTCCGTGAAAATTACGGATATTCCGTTAAGTGTACTCGTGAAAATTAAGAAAACAAATTGTCCGTATTAGTTTAGTTTTGTCTCATCATGAGTAATGAAGTTTTGGAGGAGGAAACGAAAACAATACTCTTTTGATTTATTTTGGAATATAACTGAAATGGGATAATAGTAGGTTTCTTTCCGCACATTTTATACTGTCCTAAATGTGTAAATATATTTTATATACAATTTTATCCGTATGAAATGAGTACTGGGAATAAAGGTCAAAATCATGACTTCTTGGTATTACGTGGCATTATGTAAATTAGCATAATAATCATGATTTTCCCCCACCCAATATTATATATGTTTCAACAATGTATCGAAAGCGGGCGAACTCATGAACTCGCTGGTATTATGTAACGTTATGCAAATTAGCATACAATCATGATTTCTCCCGCGAAATAAATATGATTTTTGATATGTTGAAATGAATTCATGTGGTGAAAATATAACCACAATATTTCTTATTACATCAGTTGAATGTCAAGATTAATCTATTTTGGATCCGCCGTCTTTAGTACGGCCTCAAAAGAATTATTTGTTGAACTTGTATCCAAGATGGATACAAATTTTATTCGAAAATACAAAATATTATTTGCAAGGTTTTGATTTCAATTTATTGTTACAGTACGTTGGCTGTTAGTGATACTTGCTGATACTATTGTGGCTCAAATACCATTTACCGTTACTAATCCATCCTGATGTTTGGCTGGTGGTGATTCCAGTGGCGGATACAGGGGGGGGGGGCCGTAAAATTGTACAATATACCTTTTTTGTGTACGCGCCCCCCGTAAAATTTTACAATATACCTTTTTTGTGTACCACTTTACCTTATTCAGAGACATAGGTAGGTTCCGTCGGTACATTTGCCACTTGTACCGTGCGATTTTTTTTGCCGTTTTGGGAAAACCACATCGCTACCCCCCCCCCCCCCCCCCCCCCCCCCCCCCCCCCCCCCCACCCCCCACTTAGCAGAATTTCACGAGCTGACGGCAAAATAAAATTGTGGCCCTTACGATTTTTTTTTTGTGTCAGCCCCCCGTAAATTTTAATCCTGGATCCGCCACTGGTGACTGGTGCGTAACCAAGCAGCATATCCTAGTTATGGCTCGCTACGCTTCTTGTGGGGATAAGCCATCCATATAACGGATTGATGCGTAACCAAGCAACGTACCATAGCTCTGGCTCGCTACGCTTCTGGGAGGCCATCCACATACAGATATAACGGAATTAACTTTTAATGGAATGTTATAATTTGGTATGAACTTTATGAGTTAATATTTATGAATGAAATCAAATGTACATGTACACATCATGTTGATGACCTGAAGAGAATCGACGAAGGAAGTGGTGAATTAAAATTGAAATAAGATAAATCTGATTTCTATGATTGTTGACATTCGGCATTGAATGAATAGTACCTTACTCATGCGGTATAATTTTGAACTTGGGCGTTAAACCGAAGTTCAGGCAGGTCTAACAATTTCAGAGGGAGTAAGTTTATTTGATATGGAACAGCCTTTTATTTGATAAACTATGACAATCGAATTATATGAGTACTCATTGGGCTAATTGGGCTAAATCAGCCACAAACGCAACACGGAACAAAAGGCGCGTACGTGACGGACGGACGGACGGAGTGAGTGAGCCAGGGACATTCGCTAATATAGGCTGTTCTTTCGACCAGCAAAAACAATAAGGGTACTGGGCGGGCGCCCATTAGACTATGGTGCAACCTTAATGGTATTGAGAACCCTGAAGAGTATTGGGCACCCTTAAGAGTGAATTGGTGGATTACATCCTGGATAAAGTCCTACTAAACTTCCGATAACAATGATAAAGGTTACCAGATCCACAATCAATTAGCCCAATTAGGCTCCCAAACGTACTTTAGTCTCCACCTGTTCAATTGAATCATATGGTTATGTGACAAAGTTCTCCATGAGTTAGGCAAA
>CM069447.1:7925498-7971540 GCA_035610835.1 Ophiura sarsii | reverse complement strand
TCTGTTGGGAGTTTAATAACATCTCTCTGATTGATTCATCAAGGCTAAACAAATATAGCTTTGACTCTATCACAGACTGCAGGACTGTTAAAATAAACTGCATAGGTACATGTAATTTACAAAGACTACAAACATGGCGGCCCCCACTTATGTCTAGAAAAACCCAAATGTGTAAGTTTTTGCAATAACATGCTAATAGGCTGGCTTCGCCCCCCCCCCAAAAAGGTGCTTTAGTGGAAAGAAGTTATCTTCTTACAAAAACCAAGTTGAAATTTCATTGCCCCAACAATTGTGTAATTAAGACGCAATATTTGTCAGTAACTTCGTGTGAAATAGTAAGTCTTATTATTTGTTTCTCCTTGATGAACATTTTAACGTTAGAGTCGTCTGATTTTTATATTTGTCCACGAGGCATCTAAAGCATTATTATAAGAGCATAATAATATTCGTCATTAAATTTTGAAAACTTGACATTAATTTATGGTGTAACTGAAACTAATGTACAATTTCGTATTTAGATTGGAGAAAAATGAATAAATATAAATAAAGTATCTATATTATTTATTTTCGACAGAGCTTTTTAAGATCGCTCTTTACTTTGCAAGGGACACGAACCCGGATGTAGTGCACCGAACAAGGAAACACAACCAAGCAACAACTACGGCAATTAAGGAAGCCATTGTCACACCACTCTTAAAGAAACCATCATTAGACAAGAACATGCTTAAGACTACCGTCCAGTATCCAACACAGCATTTTTAAGCAAAATTATTGAAAAAGCTGCTTTGTCACGTGTAAATAATCATGTTAGTGAGAATGATCTAAGCCAGAAGATACAGTCAGCATATAGGCCCAAGCACAGTACGGATACAGCATTATTAAAAGTGAAAAGTGATATTGTGTGCGAAATTGACAACCGGCGTGCTATTTTTCTTGTATTGTTAGACCTATCAGCAGCTTTTGACACGATTGATCATGGTATCCTAACTAACAGATTGTCAAATGATTTTGGATTTAGAGGAAATGTTGTGAGCTGGTTTCGTTCATATCTCTATAGACGCACATGCAAGGTTAAAATTGCCAATGAGTTTTCTGACTCGCATGTTCTCAACTTCGGTTTGCCTCAAGTGTTGGCCCTCAAATGTTCTCTTTCTACACACATCCGATTGCTGATATAATCAAACGTTACAAACACATAAAGTTCCATTTTTACGCTGATGATACACAACTGTACATCTCATTTGACCCAAATAAGTCAGGGGATGCTGACCATGCTCTTGTTATGTTATCTGCGTGCATTGAGGATATCAAATCTTGGATGTCGCAAAATATGCTTTGCTTGAATAGTGATAAAACAGAATTTTTCATTGCAGCCAACCCAAGAGCCTTAAAGTCACTATGCAACATCTCACTTCGTGTTGGTGATATTTAGATCAGATCGTCCCCCCATGTACGCAATATTGGTGTTGAATTTGACTGCCATTTAAACATGTCTCATCATGTTACTAACATTTGTCGCAGTTTGAATTTTCACCTTAGGAATCTTTCTCGTATTCGGATGTTTATTGATGAAACAACATGTCATCACGCCATACGCGCACTTGTTACAGCCCGGCTCGACTATTCCAACTCTCTCTTACCATGCTTACTGGGATCTTCTGCGAAAGATATTAAACGGCTACAACGTCTCCAAAATCGAGCAGCCAAACTCAATTATAATGCTAAAAGACGTGATCATGCAACTCCTCTTCTCCACAAGTCACATTGGCTGCCTGTTAAAACGCGCATTGAGTTTAAGATCCTGACTATTGTATATAAATGTTTCAATGATGGCGCGCCTTGTTATCCTAAGGACCTTACTAGTACTTATGTACCTAAAAGAAGTGGTCTTCATTCTGCCTCTGACACTCGGATTCTCACTGTACCTAAAACTCGTCTCACTACCGCCAAGAAAGGATTTTATGCCTCCGGCCCATTTTTGTGGAATAATTTACCGCGTCACATCAGGCATGCCTCATCACTGACTCAATTTAAGAAGATGTTAAAAACTCACTTATTTCACCGTCATAGTGCGAGTGATGTTTAACACTGTTATTTTTAATTTATGTTTTAGTTTTGTTAAGCGCTGTGGTACCATTGTATAATGTGTAAGAGCGCTATATAAATGCTCATTGTTATGTTATGTTAACAACACTGCGTATAAATTGGCTGAAAGCGTGTTTATCGACGGCTCGTTCTTAATATTTGAAGAATAAAAAAAATAAAAAAAGATATCGAGAGAGACACCGAATGCCTAGGTTCAGTTTGAATATGTAACTTCTTCAAGATGTCTAAAACACGACATATTTAACACTCTCCACGCGGCAGACGTAGACGACATTCCAACATTTCACAAAATTTTAAAAAAATATCCCAATTATTGAATTCCATCACAATATTTCGAATCATCATGAGAAATACATTGAAATAAGTACAAACATGCCCAGTATTGGTTCAGTAATCCTTGAGCTAGACCTTGACGGTATAGCAGAACTACCCCACGATCCCGTATAACAGTCAGCTGTAGAACGGGGCCCCGTTTCAATTGAGGGCGCTCTAAAACGACGGGTGTACGTAACCAAGGTAACGCACACCCGTCAATTTGCGCAATGATTGAATTTTCGCCTTTTACCCCCAATTATCTGCATAAAAAGAAACTATTCGTCAATTTTGAGGGCAGCATAAGGTACCAGAACTCTTTGCGACATCCAGTTCGATGATTTAATTTAACCTTTGACCCCAGCATCACACGACACAAGCTAAAATTATGTCTTTTTTGATCGGTTTGCTGCGATGAGACCACCATTTTCTAGACGAGATTACACCATTTTATAGAATTTTTAGACTAAGTGTGATAATTTTTACATTACATATAAGCCCTATAGTATTCAGAAGTGATGCCTTTGTAACGGTTATCTCTGTGATAAGAGAGTTATTTCGTTGTTTAAAATGTGCAAAATCGGCTTTTTATGAATTCTGAAAATTACTGTGACGTGAGGCCGTTTCCTTGGAAACGCCGTCCCGTTCCCAAGCCCGCCCTCTATTGAAAAGTGGTTTTTGTTCGTATTCCGTCGGCCGACGGACTTCCGTCACTAGATGAATCGCCGTGTAAAAAATGACGGCAGTGCGTCACTAAATAGAGCGCCCTCAATTGAAACGGAGCCCCGTTCTACAGCTGACTGTATAAGGCTGAAGATTGAGTGAATAGTTGAAATTACATACCATACATGTAGTTCGTTTATAATATGACCAAATGCCAAGTAAACCCGCTGTGCAATAGATCTGTAAATAAATTTTCATTAAAAATGAGTCAGAAGAAATTTTGTAATTTCATACGATTAATACAGACAGATAGAATGACAGACCCATCCACCACCCATAGACACTCCCAGCGCGACATACCCAGCCAGACAGGCAGCATCATGACAGACACCCAGACATACACCCCCTCCGACAGACATACAACCACCCTTCCACACTTCCACCCCGACAGACACTTCTAGCGCGACATACCCACCCAGATACCCCCTCCCGACACGCGACAGCAGCATGACAGACACCCGGACCCTGACATACACCCATCCCGACAGACATACAACCACCCTTCAACCCCGACAGTCACTCCCAGCACGACATACCCAGCCAGACACATGGCAGCAGCGTGACAGATAACCCAGACACCCTGACATACACCCACCCCTATAATCACACAACCACTCTTCCACCCTTCCAACAGACACTCCCAACGCGACATACTCAGCCAGCCAGATACTCAGCAGCAGTATGACACCCGTCACCCTGACATACACCCCCGACAGAGATACAGCCACTCTTCCACTTCCACTCCGACAGACACTCCCAGCGCGAGATTCCCACCCGACATACCTACCCCGACACCCATCAGCAGTATGGCAGACACCCAGACCCTGACATACACCCACCCCGACCGACATGCAGACACTCAGGCAGACACCGTGAGGGACACATAGACATATAACCACCCCCAAATTGATCATTACTTACTGCTCCGGCCCCAATGGAATATCCTATGACTGCCAACATTGACCCACCAACAATCGTAGTAACACCACACGCTATTGACAGCACACCTAGAATCAGTTGGGTTATTCCGCAGTTACGTCCCTTTGATGCATTGTATTGCGCATTTGAAGTGCTGCTGATATCAACTACCTGCAAGTTTTGGTTAAATCAACAAAATGCAACAATTTATAAGTATTATTAAGATATCCACACTACTGTATTGTTCGAACGTTTAATGCTTTAGGATTTTGAAAAGTGCCACTTTTTCTGAAAACATCATTTTTTGAAATGTGACTATTTTGGGAAAAGTAATAATGATATTGAAATGGGAAAACTTTCTATGGGTAGCCAGGTGGTTTTGCCTTCAGAAGTGTTACAATCTCTCATTTTGAGTAGAGTCATGCAAACAAACGTAATCTAATTTTAGGGGGACTTATTTTTTTGAACCCTTTAAAACAATATCATAAGTAATATAACATATTCATGCCAATGTTCAAATAGTAGGATTTCCTTAGAAAATAACTTTTGATATTTTTGTTCCATTGAGTTATGTGTAAAAGCAATTTGACAGCTGGGCTTAATTCCAATGGGACTGTTTTTAAGTCCTTTTGTGACTGTCGAATGTTTTGGGTACAAGGAAATGTTAGAACCAATATTTCAAAACCACCAATAAGTGAGTTACGTCTTTCTGGTTGTCAACACCACCCTGCAATAATATGCCTTGAAAGTAGCATTTAGTCTATGCCTCCTGTAGACTAATAAGAAAACAAAAAATCATTGACAAATGGACAAGGTTATAGTCATGGAGCTCCGCGTAACAAAAGTAAGTCGCACCCGGCCTATTTCTATAATCAGTGGTATCGGTGTATGACGTCCAATTCATTGCATGAGCCTACATGCTGTATCATAATACAGGTTTGTCTTCGTTCAGTTATTATTGCCTACAAGATGGCAACTAATAATCCGTTACATGGATAACCGCTAATCAGTAATATAGGTATAACAGTCGGTATACGTGTGGTTTCTTACCAGTAATTCGCCCATATCGTTGTAATAATATTATACACGTCAAAATACAAACTCCTATGTATTAATTTCTCCGCTGGTAAATTCTTGTTTGTAATCAAGTCTCCTTATAAGCAATATCGTTTGACAAAGGGCCGTTTTCTCGTATTAAACGCGGTTTAGCTTTATAAAGCCGTGAGTATACGTACGAGAATACGATCCGTACATGTTTCACCTATAGACGGAACTATTTCGTTCCAAAATCGTCAGTTTATTTCCGTGTTATATCTCCGGGTTGGAAAATCGTGTAAAGATCAATGTGTTGTTTACCGTGAGCGCAATACAGGGTGAATCATATCTTCGAGTTGAACAAACTTTACAATCGTGAACTCATTGGAAAGTTCAACTGTAAATAATGTGTGTGCAGTTAAAGGTATATTATGTGATCTTTCCTGGGAACGCCCTCAACATCGAAAAAAAAATAGAAAGCAGAATTTCTTGCAGATTTACATTTCTGATCATAAATCGTACATACATTCCAAGTTACAGGGCGATACGATTCTTAATTACTTCAAAATCATGGTTTTAGAGTGAAAATAAAAAATTCACTCTAAAACCATGATTTTGAGGTAATTAGGAATCGTACCGCTCTTTAACTTGGAATGTATGTACGATTTATGATCAGAAATGTAAATCTGCAAGAAAATCTACTTTCTAAAGAAAATCATGAATAGAAGGCGCTCTCTGGAAAAGATCACATAATATGCCTTTAAGGGCGCACAACACTAACGGCCGAGTGCACCAATGACGGGTAGCTGAAGAATAGCGCTACCTCGCTAGTAACTGAGGCGTAACCCAAAATTTTGAGAGCGCCAATGCCGGGTACACAAGCCTTAGAGCAGGGACATTATCAAGAGCGCCATCGCTTGATGGCTAGTTTATCTAGTCTCAATTTATTTTTGATTGACAGGTAACATCTTTTGTTCCTCTCAAGTGATTGTCCTAGACAAAAGTCACACGAGTCGATGTACATACCCGAGTCATCAGGTACCCATCGTTTAAACCCCCATGATGCAACGATAGACTGTGGCTGTTAATCGACACATTGAAGTGTGTACGAACGAAATATATGTCCTTAATTGTTAAGTGTCGTTTAAATCAAAATTAGATTCTTTGTGCAACAGCTTTTTTAATGCTTTTAGGCGAAAACTCTGTGTTAAAAACGCTTAAAATAGGAAATATAAAGCATTTTAAGCTTATGTTGAACTGTATAATGTTTTTTTCTTACTTAATTTACATCGAATAGATTTAGCTCAGCGGTAAGGTGTCGGATTTGAAATCAGCGGGTTACGGGTTCGAATCCTATCACAGCATGTAGTTTTGTCAATGTTATTTTATTTCGTATTTATCGAGATTTTTTATCCTGAGACAAGTATACCTAAAGGGATAAGCGCCCATTCATACCATTCATGCGCAGTGATCCAGGTCTGATACTGCATAATTGCTTTTCACTATCGAAGTGATTATGTAACTCCCTGGTATAAATGGGTCACGCACCTTTATTAATGCTAGCACATCCCATTGGTTTTATGTAGCGATCTTTTCAATAAGTGTTCAGGACTTGTAAGCGTGATCCAATTGATATGGTAATACTTGGTTTACATTACACGTAACACTTTGATAGTAAATAGTGGCCAATCGATTATCATCATTCAATTTAATTTGTAGTACGACCTCGTTATTAGCGTCAGCGCGATAAGTTCCAGTCATTCAGTTTAGCGTCAGCGATATTGTAATCCAATGTCATTTCAAATAACCTGAACACGCTTTTAGTATGGGCTGGTTACGACAGATTTTGAAATTATAATTAAAACAATGTATAGTTTGTGTTTGCTTTAATACGAATTGAAACACCATGTGATCTTTTTATTTATGAAAAGATAAGTTTATGAGCTCGACCACATCGAAATATGTATTAATAATTAATTAATTAATTAATGGGTAAATAAATAGATAAATAAATGAATATATTAATTCATTAATCAGGTAAGTTATTAAATCCTTAGACAAACAAATGAATAAATAAATATAATGTATACCATTACTGTTCAATTAATTGAAAATCAAATGAACACATAATTAATAAATAAACCCATCAAGATAGAAGAAAGTTTAAAAAAGAAGAAAATCAATATGAATAAATGTCAATTTTTAAATTAAAAAAATGTAAATAGATAATAATATTAAATAAATAAATAAATAAATAACGTAAAATAATATAAATAAATAACATTAAGAACTTCAATCAAGATTGGAACCTACGACTTGTTGATTGAGAGTCTAAAGCTCTACCGACTGAGCTATTTCGAACCTCGTGATATCAATGAATGTATTTTTACAATTTAATGTTTCGAATAACACATTACATCAATTTATAGAAATTGCGTGTGGTACAAATTATGTATATATGCAGCTTCAATTTTCTTCAGTGGGCATTCTGTTAAGAAAACAAACTCCCTTGTAGTGGGCTTGTAGTAGAAATTAAGTTGAAAATGGATGCCCCTCCCCAAGAACCAACATGCAAAATGAACATATTTAGATAATATTTGTGTACATATTTTATCAAAGTCACATCATAGTTTATGTACCAAACTTTTTTTTAAACAGTAGATTTCATGCCGAATTTCATTTCTGATAATAAATCATGAATATTTTCTGAGTTACAGGGCGATACGATTCATAATTACTTCAAAATCATAAGTAAAATAAAGAAAAAAAAAGGTGATTCCAGTGAGATTCGAACTCACGCGCAAAAGTTTCCATTAGACCACCGCCTTAGACCACTCGGCCACAGTGACAGTTCCCGATTAGAATTAACAAATACCAAATACTTATTTGAATGTCGTTATTTCCCAATGACCATAAAATCTGTCCGAGCCGGGGATAGAATATTTTGAAACAACGTGTTATTGCATAAAGGCAACTGATTTTTCTTAATCCTTACAGTTGTAAGTTTGGGCTGATTTCCATTAAAATCCATAAAGGTCCCTTTCCGGTCAATCAATTGCACGAGAACATTATTAAATATATTATCCCAAAGCTCGCGGTAAACCAGACACATTATGCAATTCAAATGTTAATCAGTAAATCAAACAAAAAAGTTAATGTCTACTTCACAGAATTATAATCCCTAAATCGATAGCACTGTCAGACATCAATGACTTATCTCAATACTACATGCAGTATTCGTAACATTATCTCAATCAATAACATTGAATAGAGACTGGCCTTGCGTTACATTGCATCACGGTGTATTTTGATGAGCACCGACAACTCGGGTAGAAAGTGAATCAAAAGAAATCAATCATGGGTCATTCATCGATGTTACAGACCATTCAGTTTATTCTTGGGATTAACGCGGGATATTTGAAAGGAGAGTAAACTCGCATGACTATGAAATGGGCTTTTTACTTCTGGTAGTTTTGGTGAACAAAGTTTAGTAATTCTAATATCACTACATTAGACGTTGTATTACCTGGATTGTTTTCAAATGAGAATAAAATATAACTTGAGTATATAAGGAAGTACGGAATTCTAAAAATAAATATGATATGAACGTAATTCATTGAGAAAATAAGCTTTGAATCTTACCCGTACTTGTTTCATAGACTTAAAAACATCTTTCCATCATGGAATAATAATTCCGTAATTGCTATTCCAATATTTTATCTAACACTCCTATAGATAGTGATATCTGATGGGCTATTTCTCTAATATTTCAACATTTTGGAACATAATGATCATTTAAATATAGCGACGATAGACTAAATCCCCTGTTATTATACTTAAATATTAAAATGAAGCAGACGAAGCAACGCCCTATAGCGTCACTAGGCGGCGTTGATATTGCAGTTTATATCCAGGAGGCGTGACCACAGTACCTTTCCGGTTCATGATTATTCACAAACACACTGTTTGAACGTCGAAGAGGGCGCTCGTAATAATGTCCAATTTTTACCTTGTGTAAGGCTTGTGGGTAAGCTACTAGGCTAGTAACTGGCGGGTAATTTACGCTAAATGTTATACCTGACCGGACCCAAGAGTAAGTTGGGGCATAACATTTTATGCCAGAAGTCAGTCGATTCTAGCAGTAGCGTAAATTTGTTGTGAACATTGGAGGGGATGATTCGCTGATGCTGAAAGACCAATTTTGCTTGCATGCCCAGAGGATGTATATTTGAAGTGAAATGTGACCCCTCATAAGCTGAAATATTTTATATTTTGAAAATCCATTCATGCAATTTGGGGATTTTTTTAGTCAAAATTTAGATCAACTCCTTTTGCCCATTCAAACACTAATCGCACCGACTTTGGGTCATATTTTGACCAAAATGTACTATAATTGTCTAAGGATCTTAAATAATGACTAAATAAATAAACTTATTATTGTTTTTATTAATTAAAACTGAAGTTTCAACATTATTGTGAGTGGAAGGGTATAACCAGAAGAAAAAAAATAAAAGTATATCGTGCGCGCGTGGTCTGGGAATCGAACCGGGGTCCTGCGGTTAACAGGCGAAGGACAAGGTATCCATGCCACGGAAGTATGAGTGTAAAGAGGTGTGTTATAATTGTATATAATTGTTTGTATCGGGTGCTTGTGTTTGTCATTAAAATTGTGCTTTTTGGTGCAATATTTGTGTGTGCCCCTCGCCCAAAATATGTTTGTAATGTCTTGATAGTCCTTATTTTTGAAAAAGCGTTGAACAAATTCGAAGTTTTTGGCCAAAGAAATACCTTCATTTTTGTTCGGAACGCAGGCAGACTCAACGTGATTATTTATGTTAATTATGTACACTCACCTATGACCTAGCGAGTGACGACACATTTTAAATATTACGGAGGACCACTCACGTCAGTATTTTACAGTAACCTATAGGTTAACACTTCGCATATGCGCCAATTAATTTTGTAAGGGGGCGATGCTGATTAATGTGGATATTTACCTCGCTAGTTACTATTCTGTTGTTATTCGCCAGTTGTGCTCTAAGAATTACATCGTTAGTAAGTTACGCTACAGTTACAGCATAACTACTAGGGAGGTAGATTACCTCCCTATTAAGTTACCCGTCATTGGTGCACTCGGCCGAATATGTTTTTGGTATTCCCGCCCATGCACGACGTTATTACGACGCACACACAAAATCAAAATGATTAGATTTCTCACCATGTGCAAGATGCTCTGTCATCCGGTCTATACTCGAATCTGCATACCAACATCTTTAGAAGAATGACGAACGTGTACTGTGCAGGTCGTCCAGGTCGATACTTTAAAACAACACCCTATCGGTTAGTGTTTCGGGAAGTAATGTCAAATCATCAGCACATACTATTACCAAATAGGGTCATAGAATCGTTGATTTAAATTTTAGATTGAAGGTTCGTTATACTGATCCAGTGTATACATGGTGTAAAGTACACACGTGTACGTTTTGGATACTATTGTGATGTATTCATTATGGGCCGTATTCTAAACACGCCTTTAATTTTGACTTTAAACACATCGTTTAACTCAACGCAATTCACGAAAATGTGTTTAACTTAAGCATGCGTCTACCTCAATGAAAAGTGTCTAATTTTAAACATGGGTATGGGGGTAGTTTAACGCGCGTTTAACTAAACCCGTGCACCGATTGTACGCCGCGCCTTGAATGCTTACTCAACCGTGCCTTTTGCGAGCTGACTAATGCAGATGTTGTAGTCTTACAAGTACACGTGCATTTTAGGAATTCGGTCGATATCTATAATTGTAAGCCATTTGGGCCACAATACATTGAGTGAACGCATGACCACTCGGGGGACAAGATTTTTGTACACGTCGTTTACAAGATGAACTCGCGTTTAATTTTGAAACGAGTTTAGTTACTGTTTTAAGTTGGAAACTATGACATCTGATCCAAATGCATAGTTGCAATGCTTGGTTGTCATGCTTAGTCCGAACATGTCCGACGTGCTACATCATTGCAATCCTTCAAAACGTCATTCAAGACATATCTTTTTAATTTATGAATTGTGCATTGTAGACTGTGTTTGTATAATACTCGCATGTATTGTACATTATATTTCATTGTGTTAATGTACTGTGGTTTTTAATGATTACTTATTTATATATATTTGTATGATAAGTTGTTGTTGTTGTATTTGTATAGCTTCCTTATTATGTTCTTTTTTTCTTCAAACATGTATGTTATGCGCCTCGGGGTTGTGTTTACAACGTGAGGCGCATTATAAATACCCTTTTATTATTATTATTATTATTAGTTGTCATGCTTGGTTGTCATGCTTAGTTGTCATGCTTGGTTGTCATGCTTAGTTGTCATGCTTGGTTGTCATGATTGGCTGTCATGCTTGGTTGTCAAGATTGGCTGTCATGCTTAGTTGTCATGCTTGGTTGTCATGCTTGGTTGTCATGCTCGGTTGTCATGCTTGGTTGTCATGATTGGCTGTCATGCTTGGCTGTCATGCTTGGTTGTCATGCTTAGTTGTCATGCTTAGTTGTCATGCTTAGTTGTCATGCTTAGATATCATGCTTAGATGTCATGCTTCGTCTCTCTTAGGAAGAGGACACCAACTAGACAAATCATCTAAAAATCTGTGTAATAACTTAAAAGGAAGTGTCTGATTCTGAATAAGGTTTAGGTGGGTCATTTCAAAAGCCTTTCATTTTATTCATATTTAACAGTTTAAAAAAGGTGTAAGGGGCGATATCCAAACTCTCAAGCGGTGTTACACCGATATTACACCGATTTTATACCGGTATTAACACGATATTTTTTTCTATTGTTAAAAGCATCGGAAAAAGATCAGTGATTAACACCCCGCTGCACCCGCCTCTCTACTTATCTGGCGTTAACAATAGAACTATTGTAGTACTGTCGATGGCTCAATTAGTCGTCTAGACATATCAATTAGGCTACCGATCATCACGAGTCTGGCATGTTGTTTACTCTCACTCTAACATGGAACCACTATACAACTTGCGACATTTTCCCGGGACATTTTAGGCTCAATTCTCACAGCCCTAGTGCACGTAATACTGAAGCAATTACAGATTGCACAGCACCCGCAAGAAGCCGGAATCCTAATAAACAATTCGTATTGTTTAAAATACTAATTGCTTCATTCTTTTTAATTTTTAAAGATGTATGGGGATCAGCAACGCGTAAGAAATGTGATGCTTAAATAATCCCATACTAAATATATGTTTATCAACGACTTTGCCAAAACTGTAATAGTCTAGTGCAGCATAGTGGCCACGCTCTAGCGCTCCCACGCAGGCAATCCTGGGTTCAATTCCTCAACCAACCATTACTTCTTTTCTTTTCTTCTTTTTCTCTCTGTGTCTCCAATGTCTCTGTTTTGTTTTGTTAACGTTTTCGTTTTGTTATTTTGTAATATTTTTTATTTATTTTTCTTGGGGAGGGGCTTTGTTATTCATAAGACCTATTATTGTTTTATCTTTTTTTTAAAAATCATGTGAACCTATCCATATATTTGAACGCGCATGACAAGAAATTGCTGTGTACCGGTTAGCTCAGTTGGTAGGGCAGCGGATTTACAATAAACACTCATAATGATATCTTTATTTTGTACGTCCCATGGTTTTTTTACCCATATTTATGATTATATTTATTTATGCTTTCCTTTTATATTTATTTCTTCTGTTTTTTCTTCCTTTTTTTGGGGGGGGGGGGGGGGGGGGTGAATTTGTTTTTGTTGTTTTTGTTTTTGTTGTTTTTGTTTGTTGGGGGCTTTTTAGTGTGTGTGGTTTTTTAATATTATTATATATTATAAGGAGCTACATACGTAGTAGCAATAAAATTATAAGAAACAGAGCATGGATTTTAACATTATTCGATACGAAATCGGATACAGTAATTGGACAGGTACAATTCAATGTTTTCATTGTCCTCCTATAAGTGACAGAAAAACCAAATCCCTTTTGTAATCTAAATTATATTTAATGCTACATGTATATGTGATGTGAATACTAGCAATAGAAGCCATCCATGAGTCGGTCGTATTTGTAGGAACTTAAGTCCGTTCCCAAATTTGAAAAGACTAATACTACAGATCAACACGTTTAAATAACCCGCCAAATGTATAGGTCATTCTTTGAACAGTAAGACTTGCATCAAATTGATCTGAACAACAAATACTACGGGAACAAGACCCTTTTGTTACGGACACGCATGAGTGAGAGGTAATTCCTTGATGTCTGACTGTGCAATCGATAGGGATTTACATAAGTTTCGTAAAAATCGTTGCGTCATGAATGCAACCTTTGAGTTGGGGGGGGGGGGGGGGGTATACTAGGTTTTGTGTGTGTGTTAAATTGTACATTTAATATACCGCGAATATATTTGGGTATAAAGCGCTGAGGATTTCAGGAAAATCGAAATAGCTCAGTTGGTAAAGATTAGGACTCTCAATCAGCAGGCCGTACGTTCGAATCTTTGTGGCGGTTTATATGGTTTATATTCCTTGTGCTCTATACGTAGAGCGGTCGAGTCTGGGTAGAGGTCGGTTTTCATTTATATTGACGTCATTTTAACGTTATTTATTATTTTGTATTTTCTTTCTTAATTGTTGATGTTTATTTAATTATTTATCAATCAATTAATTATAAATAGGCCTAAATACAGTAGATTTGATTGATATAATTATTAATTTAAATATTATTCATTTACATTAATTAATTCATTTCTTAATAATTATTATTTATTAGGTCACGTTCAGAGTGTATGCAACATTCTTAAATAGTCTAAAACGCAGAAAAATGACACTATTTAGGGGAGTAAGATTCATAATGCTACTTGATTACACATATTATGCCTAAACCAGAAAACAATAACACGTTATGTTTAATGGCTCCCATATTGTTTAGTATTCAATGATAACATTATCCATGCATGTACTGCTTACTCAAAAATCATCCACGGCTGAACAATAGTCTTTAAAGGCCACTTCAAGGAGGATTATTCTTATGACGTTAACGAGTGGAGTACGATAAGCCTAGCAATGAATAGGCGGCTACAAACATATCTCGTTTCAGTCGGGGTTTGAGTGATGTCGCGATTAGCCTCCTCCTCCATCACCTGCCATGATAAAACCTGGCACTTGTACTAGAAACCCGATAGGTGTACAATCTGGCAAATGGGTCGCTCTTTACGTCACAACGGGGGTCGGGTGAACACGGGTCAGCTTAATAACACAACCTTCCTCGCACTTTCATCTGTCTGCTTCACTAATTGAGCCATCGACAGTACTACAATAGTTGTTAACGCCAGATAAGTAGAGAGGCGGGTGCAGCGGGATGTTAATCACTGATCTTTTTCCGATGCTTTTAACAATAGAAAAAAATATCGTTTTAATACCGGTATAAAATCGGTGTAATACCGGTGTAACACCGCTTGATAGTTTGGATATCGACCCTAATACCTTTCCATGTAGACCAATGTAGGAATTATAATATCATTTGTACATTTGAATTAAAAATAAATTTTCCCAGGATTTGGATGGAGAAAAAACCCGAGACACTTTTACATTTAGCAACGTTTGTGTCTTAATCAATGGAGAATAGTTATACAGCGTGTAATTTGTCACACATGGGTAATAGCTATGGTGTATGTTGGTATTTTTCACTAATGATTTTTTCCTCAGGAAAGTTTTGCTTTTCAAGTACTGGTTAATGGTTTAATACTTCTTTAACATAAACACATATAAACACAATACTTTTGTTTCAAGTCTAGACAAAGCTTTATTATATAAGTTTTCACATCACATTCACATGTTTAAATATAAATTAAATTTATGGGTTAAGAACCAGAAGGTCTAGCTATCCTACTGACGGGATTAAAGATTTTGGAAGGTATGGTTAGTTGCCATAGAAATAGATAGTTATACTATAGTTTCTTAACCCTAACGAAACTAAATGCTTACAAAATACTACTTAACCACGCGCTACCCCGTAGATCTCCGGCCGCGCCCATGCGAGCTATGCGTAGCAAATAGTTAAGTTTTTTCAAGCTTGCCCCATACCTTAGTTGGATAGGCGGCGGGCTGTCACACAGGCGACCTGGATTCAACCCCGGCGCCTACTGTGCCTGTTTTTCCGCCTACATTTGACCCGTTTTTCTCCCTCGATAGTTTTAAAACACGCCGCCGGGGTTAGGGTTAAGAGCGTTCAGGAGTAATAAAAAAGCTGTTGAGTTGAGGTTTCAAGTTCTTAAATGGTAAGCTATCCTTTATATTATTTGGTTTGGTTCCAAAAATTTGTCCTCAAAAAGTAAGTATGACCTTTTAGTTATCCACGCGGCAGTCGTCTGCTGACGACAGTTCCAAAATGTCACAAAATGTTTCAAATAGTAAAATTATTAAATTTCACCACCATATCATCAAAATAGTAGAAACGTGCCTAGTATTGGTACTGTAATTCTTGAGATAGACTGAAAGTTGGGAAAAGTTTCTGAAAAATCTCTTTTGTATAATTTTTTTATGGTAAAACTAATTCCCGCGTGGAAAGTCTTAATTTATAAAGGTAATTTCAATCCTTCTGTTTTGTTGTAAAATGTAGCCAATTGTCTTTTGAAAGATATACCAATTAGGCCATCGTTATAATATTGTCCTATGATCCTAGCCTTGACCTATTTAGCTTTTCAAAGACTGTCGTATTTCAAAACAAATTCAATTCGTAGCAGGAGAACCTTGCTATCTACTGAAGATAGCAGTCACCAATGTTTATCTAGGCTACATTATAACCATATGATATTCACTATAGATGGCTCTCAACACTGTATTATGTAGGCTAGATGAGAACCATTATATGCTATCTACTAAAGATAGCACTCAACATTGTATATATCATGTAGGCTAAATAAGAACCATATGCTATCTGCTGAAGATAGCACTCAATAATGTATCATGTAGGCTTAATTAGAACCATATGCTATATACTGAGGAAAGCTCTCAAAAGTCTCAACACCTTAATATGTAAGCTAAATAAGAACCATATGCTATCTACTGAAGACAGCATTCAACAATGTATTATGTAGGCTACATAAGAACCATACGCTATCTACTGAATATAACACTCATCAATGTATCATGTAAGCTACAAAAGAACCATAAACTATCTACTAAAGATATCATTCAACAATGTATCATGTAGGCTACATAAGAACCATACGCTATCTACTGAAGACAGCACTCAACAATGCATTATGTAGGCTACATAAGAACCATATGCTATCTACTGAAGACAGCATTCAACAATATATCATGTCGGCTACAAAAGAACCATAAACTATCTACCAAAGATATCATTCAACAAGGTATCATGTAGGCTACTTAAGAACCATATGCTATCTACTGAAAATAGCACTCAACAATGTATCAAGTAGGCTACATTAGAACCATATGCTATATACTGAAGATAGCAGTGAATATTGTATCATGTAGGCTAGATAAGAACACACAGAAAAATGTTTACATAATTATGTTAAAAATAGAACTCCATAATTATTATGTAAACCTTTCACACAGTATTTGTGTACAAAATACACAAGTTATGTAAATAAAACTTGTGTATTGTGTACACAACTAAATTGTGCACAAAATACACAAGTTATGTTTACATAACTTGTGTAATTTGTACACATTTTTATACTGTGTGAAAGGTTTACATAATATTTATGGAGTTCTATTTTTAATATAATTATGTAAACATTTTTCTGTGTGAAACATATGCTCTTTACTGAATATATCACTCAACAATGTATCATGTAAGCTAGATAAGAACCATATGCTATCTACTGAAGATAGCAGTCAACATTGTATCGTGTAGGTTACATGAAAACCATATGCTATCTACTGCAGATAGAAATCAACATTGTATCTTGTAGGCTAACTAAGAACCATATGCTATCTACTTAATTAAAGGAAGGCACTATCCCTGTGTCGAGGAGCTGAAAATTACCTTTGCCAACACATTCCATCAGTGTTGGATTTTCCCAAATGGGTTCTTTTTCCATTCCTACTCATCTCTATCCTTTATTCTCATCCTTTCTACAATCTATTCTACTAGCTTCTTTACCTCATTTCATTTTCACAACACAGTTGGCTAGGAAAGGTAAGCCAAGTTAGTTGGCTTGGTAGTTTGTTGAAATCTGGTTTGTCTGGGAGGAGGCTTTTAATCCCATGAGTAGGGTAGAGGCGCTTGAACCCCGCAATGGTCATGGTAATAGGTGATAGCACACTGGGGTACAGGACACAGATCCCCTTTGTGCTGGTGACGGCGCATCGCCACACTGACATCAGGAGATGGGGGGATGTTGTCCACAAACGGATAATGACCTCCATCTTCTTTTGTCGGCTTACACTTGTGTGGATGCCAACCTGTGTTGTTACTTATCATTAAAAATTTTCCTTCTAACCTATCATAGAGATTGAGTAGGTCTTTTTGTGGGTCCCTACCTCATAGCCATATCACTTCCATCACTGGCAAGATTGGTCGACAACAACATCTGTGAACCATCAGTAGGGTGGTGCTGAACATCCCACCATGGTCAAATCTCCATCAATGACTGGCATGTTCAAACTCCGCTTAGCTGCTCAGGGCCGATCACCCGTCCCAGCGTCCAGAGCGGAGCAAACAATATCTGGAGAACACAATGATTACAAAGGTAGTCCATTACCTTGGGCGGAAGAGAGGAGTAACCTCCAACGGCAAAAGGGCGCAACAATTATAAATATTATAAATGTTACCGGCCAATGGACTCAACAGGCAGTCTGGTTGTCTGAACAACTGGAATTTAAGATTGGAGTCTGGATCTCCAGAGTTAAGGGCGGAGAAGTTGTGAACTAGTTGAATCAGCTTAACGGTCACCAGAAAACCTGTGCTGTTCCACAGCACAAACTCCACTAGGCGTGGCGCACCAATGGAGTAAATCAGCCAAGAAAGAATAATGGAAGCAAATTATAGCACCAGGGTTAAAGCCCCTGCAACAACTTCCTCTGACAGGTCTGATCCGCAAGACGGAACATATGACGCGTCTGCCTTAAACCCTTCAGGGAGGGCAGGAGCTGAGAACAGACATGGACGAGGGAGAACTATTTCGAAATTCATGAGATGCAAAAAGTCAGTTAGTTTCGCGTCTTTCAACACCAGGACACTGAGACAACCGCACAACATGGGTGAATTGACGGAAGCAGCCAGCAAATTCAAAATCGATGTGATTTGCGTGCAAGAACACCGAATGGTACACGATGCTGACATAGATTATACAAAGGTATCTGAAAAGTACACCTTGGTATCATCCTCAGCAACAAGGAATAAGAGTGGAGCTGCTACTGGTGGGATAGGATTACTGATGAGCCACTACACCATGAAATGTCTTACTGAGGTCAAGAAACACTCTGATAGGATCATTACTGCCTCCTTCACAGGGAATCCAGCCACAACCATCATGTGCTGCTACAGCCCTACAAACTGCTCCAAAGAAGAGGATGTAATCGCCTTTTACAAGAACCTCTCAGATGCGATGAGAGACATCCCCGCACACAACATGGTTTTGATTGGTGGCGACTTCAATGCAAAACTTGGTACAGGCGAAGTTCTATTCTCTTACCATGATTCCACCAATCGGAATGGCATCCTTCTTCTAGATTTTGTCAACAGCTTCGATCTTGTTGTCACAAATACCAAGTTCAGGAAGCCGAACAGGAAGCTGTGGACATTCCAGTACCCAAACACCACAAAGGCACAACTGGACTTCATTCTGGTGAGGAAGAAATGGGTAAACTCTGTGCAAAATGTAGAGGCATACAACACCTTTGTAACAGTGGGGTCTGACCACAGAATCATCACAGCGATGGTAAAGCTACGTCTGCGTGCTCCAAAGAAGAAGCCGCCTAATGCAGCACGGTCCTTGAACTTCAAAGCACTGTGTTTCAACAGAGACCTCCAGGATGAATATACCATCAAAGTACCCAACTTCTTTGATCCTTTGGCCCAAGAGAAGAGCACCATGCCATTCCAAGAGAAGTACGACCTCCTCCAATCTTCCTGCATCAAGGCAGCAGAGGAAATCTTGCCCAAGAAACCAAGGAATACTTTCAAGAGCATATCACAGACCCAGAAAGTAAAAGCGGCAAGAGAAGCCTACATCTCGTCAACCAAGGTGGATAAAAACATGGCCAAACAAAAGTTGACAGATGCGTACATAGCAGAGGAGAAAGCATTACTGGAGTCCAGCATCGAGCAGGTACAACAAGCTTCTCTCTCCAGCAAACACAGCACTGCTTGGAAAATTGTGGACGACATCAGTGGAAGAAAGGATAGCAAGCGATCTATGCTCTCAGGAACGCCAGATGACAGGAAAGGTTCATGGTTGAAGCATTTCTCTACTCTTCTTGGGAAACCACCAACAGTACCAGACAGAGACTTCACCATCTCCAAGGTGGTTGATGATACACTACCAATCTCAACCTCAGAGTTTACGTTAGCTGATCTGGAAGAAGCGCTTTCACAGTCAAAACCAGGAGGTGCCTTAGGACTGGACAGCATTCCACTTGAGCTCTGGAAGTCGGACACCTTTAAACCCCACCTTCTTCATCTGTGCAACAATCTTCTGCTACACCAAGAGAAACCTAAGCAATGGTCAACAGGTGGAATCATTCCCATCCCAAAGAAAGGGGACCTATCAAAACCAACCAACTACAGGGGCATCACCCTTACCAGTATTGCAGCCAAGCTCTTCAACAGGATGGTATTAAACAGGATAAGACCATTTGTTGACCCCTTGCTGCGTTGGAACCAGAATGGCTTCAGACAGCATAGATCAACCGTCTCTCAAATACTGGCTCTGAGACGTATCATTGAAGGCATGAAGACAAAGAATCTTCCTCTGGCAGTAGTATTCATAGATTACTCAAAAGCTTTCGATTCGATCCATCGTGAACGGATGTTCCAAATCCTACATGCGTATGGTATTCCAGGAGTCATCATTGATGCAATCAAGGCTATCTACACAGATTCATCTGCCTTAGTGATATCTGCAGACGGTGATACCGAACCTTTCGAGATTCTGGCTGGAGTTCTACAAGGAGACACCCTTGCTCCATTCCTCTTCATAGTGGTAGTAGATTACATCATGCGGCATGCCTTGAAGGACATCAACCAATCCACCGGGATCGTTCTTGAGAGAAGGAAGAGTAGACGTCATCCAGAGCTACGCCTTCATGATTTGGACTTCGCTGATGACATAGCACTCTTGTCTTCATCCATTGAGTCAGCTGAAATTCTGCTACAGCATATCGAAGAAGCTTCAAACTGTGTTGGCCTGCACCTTAATGTTGGAAAAACCAAGACTCTGCTAGTCGGCATCCCATCCTCCACAAATGTCACAACTCTGAGTGGTGCCAAACTTGACAACATCAAGGAGTTTAAGTACCTAGGATCGTCAATGCCAGACTCTTTCCATGACTTCAAGTGCCGGAAAGCTCAAGCCTGGGTTGCATGCAACAAGCTGGAGAAGATATGGAAATCTAAACTTGATAGGCCAACTAAAATCAAGTTTTTCCGAGCTTGCGTGGAAAGTATTCTACTATATGGTTCAGAGACATGGACAGTTACAAAGACTTTTGAGGACAGAATAAATGGATGCTACACACAGTTGCTGAGGAGAGTCCTTAACATCAGTTGGAGAGACCACAAAACTAATGAAGAGGTGTATGGTGAAATTCCTCCGCTGGCTAACTCAGTAAGGAAGCGACGGCTCCAGTTTGCTGGACACTGCCTACGAGCATCCGATCAACCTGTCTCCTGAGTGCTTTTCTGGACTCCAAGTGAAGGCCATTCATCCCGTGGCAGGAGATCCACCACCTATCCTGACAGCATCTCAAAGGACCTTGATCTTGAACCCAATGAAGTTCAACAGCTTATGTTGGATAAACTTGCTTGGAGGAAATTTGTAACTGCTGCTTCCAATATTCCGTCCAAGGACGACCGATGATGATGATGACTGAAGATAGCAGTGAACATTGTATTATATAGGATACCTAAGAACCCTGCTATCTACTGACGTTAGCAGTCAATATTGTATCATGTAGGCTAAATAAGAACCATATGCAATCTACTGAAGATAGCTGTCAACATTGTATCAAGCAGGCTAAATAAGAAACATATGCTCTTTACTGAATATATCACTCAACAATGTATCATGTAAACTAGATAAGAACCATAAGCTATCTACTGAAGATAGCAGTCAACATTGTATCGTGTAGGCTACACAAGAACCATATGCTATCTGCTGAAGATAGCAGTGAACATTGTATTATACAGGATACCTAAGAACCCTGCTATCTACTGACGTTAGCAGTCAATATTGTATCATGTAGGCTAAATAAGAACCATATGCAATCTACTGAAGATAGCAGTCAACATTGTATCATGTAGGCTAACTAAGAACCATATGCTATATACTGACGATAGCAGTGAACATTACTGAAGATAGCACTCAACATTGTATCATGTAGGCTACCTAAGAACCATATGTTATCTACTGAATAATATTTCACTCAACATTGTATCATGTAGGCTAAATAAGAACCATATGCTATCTACTGAAGATAGCAGTGAACATTACTGAAGATAGCAGTCAACATTGTATCATGAAGGCTACCTAAGAACCATATGTTATCTACTGAATAATATTTCACTCAACATTGTATCATGTAGGCTAAATAAGAACCATATGCTATCTACTGAAGATAGCAGTCAACATTGTATCATTAAGGCTAACTAAGAACCATATGCTATATACTGACGATAGCAGTGAACATTACTGAAGATAGCACTCAACATTGTATCATGTAGGCTACCTAAGAACCATATGTTATCTACTGAATAATATTTCACTCAACATTGTATCATGTAGGCTAAATAAGAACCATATGCTATCTACTGAAGATAGCACTCAACATTGTATCATGTAGGCTAACTAAGAACCATATGCTATATACTGACGATAGCAGTGAACATTACTGAAGATAGCACTCAACATTGTATCATGTAGGCTACCTAAGAACCATATGTTATCTACTGAATAATATTTCACTCAACATTGTATCATGTAGGCTAAATAAGAACCATATGCAATCTACTGAAGATAGCAGTGAACATTACTGAAGATAGCAGTCAACATTATATCATGTAGGCTACCTAAGAACCATATGTTATCTACTGAATAATATTTCACTCAACATTGTATCATGTAGGCTAAATAAGAACCATATGCTATCTACTGAAGATAGCACTCAACATTGTATCATGTAGGCTACCTAAGAACCATATGTTATCTACTGAATAATATTTTACTCAACATTGTATCAT
The DNA here is from genome assembly GCA_035610835.1 of Ophiura sarsii. NCBI lineage: Eukaryota > Metazoa > Echinodermata > Ophiuroidea > Amphilepidida > Ophiuridae > Ophiura > Ophiura sarsii. The sequence continues at coordinate 7,949,003 of CM069447.1, read as the reverse complement.
GTAGGCTAAATAAGAACCATATGCTATCTACTGAAGATAGCACTCAACATTGTATCATGTAGGCTACCTAAGAACCATATGTTATCTACTGAATAATATTTCACTCAACATTGTATCATGTAGGCTAAATAAGAACCATATGCAATCTACTGAAGATAGCAGTCAACATTGTATCATGTAGGCTAACTAAGAACCATATGCTATCTACTGACGATAGCAGTGAACATTACTGAAGATAGCAGTCAACATTGTATCATGTAGGCTAGATAAGAACCATATGCAATCTACTGAAGATATCATTCAACATTGTATCGTGTAGGCTACCTGAGAACCATATGCTATCTACTGAATATTTCACTCAACAATGTATCGTGTAGGCTGCATGAGAACCATATGCAATCGACTGAAGATCGCACTCAACGTTGTATCATGTATATGCTAGATAATAACCATATGCTTCATATTAAGATAGCAGTTCCTAAGAACCATATGCTATCTACTAAACATAGCTCTCAACATTGTATCATGTAGGCTATATACAAACCATTTGCTATCCACTACAAATAGCTCGATACTGGAACACAATTTGGTAAATTCGTACAATTATCAAGCGGTACTGGCAACTGTTATGTTCCAGCATCGAACGATACTGGCATACCAGTTTCTTGGACCTACATTACACCTTTTCCGTATTCATACCTAAGTTACAAGGATGATTATTGCATGGGAACAATTTTGAAATAAACAAATTAATAGTAGGCATAAATAGTAACAATTTCAAGCATAAAAATAGATACATAGGCTATATACAACAACATAACAATCTGGAGCTTTTGGTAATGATGATAGACTTTTCCAATCACCTAAGACGCTGCTGAAAGAACCATCGTCTCCATACCTCAAATTAGATCAGAGTAGATGAATGCAATATCTCTTGATAGACGAAAGGCACGGTACACCTGAAACATACAGAACCATAAACACGTATTTAATGATGTCACTATTGATAAAGTATAGATGATGTCACCTATAATGTCATCTATTTACAAATGGGACGTCCTCTGTTGTGTCACTATTGATAAAGTATAGATCAGTGGCGGATCCAGGAAAATTTATGGGGGGGGGGGGCTTTTGCCGGTACCATCCAAGCGGTGCACAGCACCGCCCTCCGAGCTATGCTCGGACAGGGGGGTGTCTGAGGGGGGATGTGCCCCCCTCCGAAGTAGAATTTTTTTCAATTTTCGAACTCATTTGGTGCGATCTGGTGTATACTTTTGACCAATATTTTATCAAAAAGCCACCTCTTCATTTCCTATAAATATTTTGTTTTTTTTATCAATGCATGAAAGAAGTTGAGCATATTATATACCAATATTTTTTTAATTTTAAGTAGGGCATATAGATGATTTGCAAGCTCGAACAGGGGGAGTCTGAGGGGGGATGTGCCCCCCTCAGAAGTAGATTTTTTTTCAATTTTCGAACTCATTTGGTACGATCTGGTGTATACTTTTGACCAACATTTTATCGAAAAGCCACCTCTTCATTTCCAATAAATATTTTGTTTTTTATCAATGCACGGAAGAAGTTGAGCATATTATACTGATATATTTTTGATTTAAGTATAGATGATTTAAAAGCTCGAACAGGGGGAGTCTGAGAGGGGATGTGCCCCCTGAGAAGTAGATTTTTTTTCAATTTTCGAACTCATTTGGTGCGATCTGGTGTATACTTTTGACCAACATTTTATCGAAAAGCCACCTCTTCATTTCCAATAAATATTTTGGTTTTTTATCAATGCAAGAAAAAAGAGTAGAGCATACTGATTTTTTCTTAATTTAAGTATAGATTGTTTAAAAGCCCGAACAGGGGGAGTCTGAGGGGTGATGTGCCCCCCCCCCCCCTCTCTCTCTCTCTCTCTCTCTTACTAGCTTCTTTCTCTCTTTCTTTTTTTTTCCTTCTTTTTTTTCTTCCTTTTTTTTTTTTTTTTTTTCCCTTTTCCCTTTTTTTTTTGGTAGGGGGGGGGCCGTCGTGCCCCCCCTGTATCCGCGCCTGGTATAGATGATGTCACCTATGATGTCATATTTACAAATGGGACGCCCTCTGTTGTGTCACTATTGATGAAATATAGAATGATGTCACATATGATGTCATCTATATATTTACCAATGGGACGCCCTCTGTTGTTTCACTGCAGGCAGAAAAGCCCAGTAGGGTTAATGCAGACAACATGAAAATTCTTTAATATGAGTTGTAAAACACATTATAGTATTTAAAAAAAGAAATAGTCTGTGAAATGTAAATGTAATAGATTAGCATTTTTAGCAAGTTTAAAGACAATGTTGATAAAAACTACTGTGACAACAAGTATAATTAGAAAACCCGATCTTGCATATCTTGTAAACTATAGGAACTAATGCCTGTCAGAGTTTGTTGTAATTTATCTCGGTATATTTAATTTGATCTTCAGAAATGAAGTCAAGGTTCTTCCTGTACCCCAACATTGATTTTTCACAAGTTATCATGAGAAATTTGACATTCAGCTTAGGGTGTAGACCCTATCTGAACGATATGAAATCAATAATAGTCTTGAGCTCTAATGAAGCATCTGGGTACTGAGATGCAGGAGGCATTTAAGGTCGCATGCTTTTTCGACACATGCACTCAAGTCTCATAAGAAAGGCTTACGGATTTGATATTACAAATATATAAACTGTGCATCAAATGACACTTCTCGAGCTTGCGGGATGATACTCAGTGAAATTCAGTATAAGTTTTATTAACGCTTTCCACGCGATATTTTAAAATTTCACAGAATGTTTTAACAAATTTAAAATTATTAAATTTCATCATCATACTTTGAATCACCATGAGAAATGCATTGCATTAAGTACAAACATGCCTATATTCAATCGTTCAATAAATAATGAAAGTGACCATGGTATGGGATGCATGAGTGATTCTATTGAGGGATAATGTGATCAATACAAAGTATGAACCTTTATCTTTCAAACAATACAGTTTTGGATTTATAAGTGTGAACTATGACGTCATAGCATTGTCTCAAAGTAAGTACACTTGGGACACTGCTACATCAGTTATTTGGCGGGAAATGTGAATTGTTTGTATAAAACATGTGGTAAGAAGATTGCATAACATGACACCAAAAGCAGGTAAATCCCATTTTTGTTCGCGTAAATATGATAAAAAAGACAATAACTTTAATCCCTGTGTAATTTGATATATGTAGTATAAGAGGAAAAAGTAAGGAGAGGCAATCAAATAAAATGTATACAAATAATCAGTATTTCAAATAGCCAATTTTCATTGAAAAATGCACAGTCAGGAGTCACTAATATTTTGGAAAATCAAATAATTTAGGAAAAATCCAAGCAATTAACCAGTTTGGGAGATTCCATATGATAGCTAACTAATTATCTGAACTTATTCGCATGGAACCTGCAGAAAATATGCGCATGCGCAGACGGCATATAATTTTGAACAGGGCCACAAATGGCTAACATCATGAAATTTACCAGATAAAAGCTTACTGTACCTTCAAATTCTTTTCAGAAATAATGAAAAATGCTTAAATCAATGTGTTTAAATATTGTGATAGTCAAAATAAAGATATACATGAATGTATCAATCAAAGATGGATGCCACCACCTCTCTCATTAATGCTATCTTTAGAGCTACTAGATATGTATTGTTAAAGTAATCGTCACATAATTTCAATGGTTTGAGGAAATTTTATGAACAGCTCCTCTTGAAATCCCCACTGTTATTGCTTTACATCCCACAACAATTTACTAAATTATAATCCCTCCATTGTTCTTTATCCTTTGTTGTTTTCTAAGGTATATTATTGCGGATTTTGCTAAATAAAAGCGCATTTGAGATGGTCCCTTCTTGTTTGTATTAAGGAATTCAGATCTAAAAAAGAGTGTCAAGCAGAGATAAGTGTGTGTTCTAACTATGTGCCAAGTGTTATCTGTTTTTATGCTTGCATTGCCGAGATATACGCAAATGTATCAATCAACCCATTTTCAACCCATTTTCAACATATTATATATCCAGCCAAATAATTGACAGATTTCAGTCAGTGTCTGAAACCTATTGTGTTTATGACATTACATAACCAAAGGTATCTAACAATCCAAAAGTGTATTGTTTGAAAGACAAAGGTTCATACTTTGTATTGATCACATTATCCCTCAATAGAATCACTCATGCATCTCATACCATGATCACTTTCATTATTTATTGAACGACCCTCGTACATTTGGAAAATTGGGAACAGTTTCTAAGAAATCTGTTTTTGTATATATAATAATGGTAAGACTATTAGTCACGTGGAAAGTGCTAACATAGATGTGTTGTAATTGCTGAGTACTAATGAAAGTAGTGGTAGATTTGAGTGAGTGTCCCCCGAAGTTTGATCCGTTTCTGTCACGGTGATGGCTAGTATTTGATACGCCGTTTGGAAGCATGGCACGAGACATGACCATGGCGAAAACTGCACACACGACTGCACCCCGGGACTGCACAGTCTTTGTATATATTTCCCGGGATTTACCCAACTTGAAGTACGCCCTCTTCTATTCTATATCCAACTTAAATACCGCCCTTTTCTTTTTATGTCCATCATTCTTCAGAAAGACTTATTGCATTACGTATTTACCTTCTTGGTTTTCGGATGGTCCTGATTATGCGGTCTTGGTGATTCATCTTCCAATATAGTTCACCGCCCCCATTTGTGGATCATGTTCAGAATAAGGAGGAGGGACATGTTCAGAATAAGGAGGAAGCTCATGTTTGGGTGACGTCACAGATACTTGTGTATTGCTGATGGTTGCGACCGGTGTGGTATCAGAGTTGGTTGCAGATTTAACAGGTACAATATGCTACGGTAACAAATACATAAACAAAGCAAATTTAACCATAACGAAAAAAAACAACACGAAATATCGATAATGTTCATTGCAAAATTAACATGAAATTTCAAACAAGTGTATATAATGTCATTATCAGGCTATTGTGGTTCCTATTCCCAAGCAACAACCACCAAGTATTGATAAACATAGACCAGTTTCCCTCATTTCAATTTTTGCTAAAATTGCAGAAGGTTTTATTACGAAGTGGGTGCTTGAGGCCGATGTGGTATGGCACTCGAGTGTTTCAGCTACTCAGTCTTAACAAATAGAATCAACTCAAAAAAGGGCATGCAGAATAATCCTTGGCCGTAATTATACTTCTTACGAGGATGCTTTAAACATTTGCAAATTTGACACCCTCTCTGGTAGACGTGAAGGGCACTGTCTTTGGTTTGCCGAAGGGATTTCCAAATCAAATCGCACCAGTTCTCTAATACCGCCTACCAGAGGGGAAGTGTCATGGGCGGTTTTTTACGCAATAATAGTAAAGCTTTCTCAGTTGTCAGCCAGGACTAATAGGTATAAAAAACAGTCCTTGCACAAAGCAGCTTTTAAATAAATAGGCCCAGGATTTTTCTGCACCCACTTCTATTTTTATAATGGTATTTGCTATGTACATAATGCAATTTCAAAAATTATCTGTAAATGTGCAATATTCGCTTTTATATTAATTGGTAAGTTACCTTGCCTTGTTTTTCAATGTATTTCAATGTTTTATATTATATCATATTGTTAATGTTTTTTATCTAAAGGGTTCAACAAAAGAAAGTATACCACTTTGTTTGTGTCATTTTGAGTAATATTCAATTTATTTTGACCAAACAGGCTAGATAGGCATTTAGATGAATCTTTTAGGCATAATTTGATACCAAATTTGCCCCTAACAACAAAGATAAACCATGATTGGTCCTTTTTTCTCGTGCTGTGTATTGGAAATGCGACTTTTGAAAATGGGATATTTTTTCTTTAAATGGTGCTAATCATGGTTTATCTTTGTTGTTAGGGGGCAAATTTGGTATCAAATTATGCCTAAAAGATTCATCTAAATGCCTATCTAGCCTGTTTGGTCAAAAAAAGAAAAAATATTACTCAAAATGACACAAACAAAGTGGTATACTTTCTTTTGTTGAACCCTTTATAATGTGCAATATTCTCTTTTATATTAATTAATAAGTTACCTTTTGTTTTTCAATGTTTTTTATCATGTAAATTTCATGTAATTTGGCCTTAGGGCAACGACTGTGAAATATTAATAAAATCAATCAATCAATCAATCAAAACAATATGGCTGTGTCTCTGGTATTTTTGACTCGCGACTTGATCCTCCATTTCTACTTTTTAAACTCAGTGACCTGCCTAAAATAGATTACTTGATTGTTTCCCGCCCCATTGGTGGCACCAGCATCACATAAATTATTGCACGCTAAATTAGTTGGCTTTAATTTTTAACAATGGCCTGAAATCAGATTAATTTGTTCTAAATAAGACATTTCATACAACATTTTAAGCTAATTTTAACAATACAATTCAACATTTTCGATTGTTTTGGGAAGGGGAGTCCCCCCCCCCCCCCCCCCCGTAGTGCCGCCACTGTTCCCATCAAAAGTTGCGCAACAAAAAGTGAGTCAAGTACAAGAAATTCTTGTTGAAAATTGTTTCTCGTATACGTGAATAACAAACTCGCGGCTCCACATGGAACCCCTTCCCCCGACAGCAAACACTACTCAGTCGTGGCTCTCCAATACAGTGCGTTCCAGTGCATTCAGCACAACAATTACAACAGCAGGTTGCTCCACGACAGCAATTGACAGCAGATATGATGGATGGAAATAATTCTACAAACCCGATCACAATGGCTATACTCCTTTATGCCGACAGAAACACTACTTACCATTTCACTTTGTGGTGGCTCTTCCCTGGGCTTTCCAATACATTCAATACAGCAACCACAGCAACATGTTGCTCCACGACAGCAATTGGAAGCAGACATGATGGATGGAAATAATTCCATAAACCCGATCACAATGGCTATACTGTGAAAGATAACCTGTGGAATATAAGAATAAGTCATCATAACGAGATGGAGAAGCTATCGAGTTTGATAACAGATTTATTATACGATAAATCATGGTTATCATACCGAATTGGCGAAGCCAATGAGGAGGAGGACTTATTGATCATGCGATATAGAGAAAAGAACATAGAAGAGTAGACGATATTAATTAAATTTAGACTTCAGGTTAATTGATAAATTGTTTATAAACCTGCCACCTAATGTTATTGTTATTACTGTCTTATGATACTTTTGGGTAATTGATGGGTTGCGGCAGACAATAATGATGTGTACTTACAATATAATTTCAATTTTCATGGATTACAGACTTTTGGGTGAATTGGGATGTTTATAAACCGGTCATGTGTGACTGTGATTAGCAGCTAACGCTACATGTCTTGGATGTTTATAGTGTAGACAATTGGATTCGTTTTCAAACTGTTACTTTATGACGTGATTAATGATGTGGTCTGGACATTAAGGAATTCAGGTTGTTAAAATATTGACGCATTTAGAAATAATATAGCACTAGTATTGTGCTCACTCATCTACCGCCACTAAGCCTCGAGCCTGAACTCATAGCTCATACAGCATATTAAGGTGACCATTGTATAATTTAGGCACGGTATGAAACTAGTGCTACAAACTAGTCAATGACTATAAATTTGAGGAATAATTGTACAATACAATGACAGTAGTCTCTCTTTAATACTTAATAATTGCTATTTATTGTTATTATACCTAGTTATTATACCTACATTGCTATAACACTATAACTTCGTAATCATTTTAGTCACATAATATGCAGTTGCCCAACAATTCCATGTTCGACAGCCCATTGCGTCGCTCGATGAGTATTGTGGGATTCGATTTAGAATTTTCTTTTCAATTTTTTTTTCTGGTCATGAAATGGAATGGTCTTTTTGCCACGTCCTGCCATTTGCATGATTTGAGATGAATTTGGGTTTACAGCTTATGATAGTCCGCTATTCTTCACCATGACTGCAATCTTATATCAAAATAATGTATGCCACTTAGAGAAGATGTATGCTTAGGGAAGACATCAAAACTCGACCGCCCGTTGACCGCCGGTTAGGGGCACTATCAACCGGTCGTGTTCACCAGAGTGTAACTATTTGAAATCATTATGTGTGTATATTATAACAGACGACACGTTTTGTGAGAACCGGGCGGAACCGGCCGTAACCGGCGGTCAACGGGCGGTCGAGTTTTGACGTGATCCCTTAATAGATATTACATTACACCAAGCCAAGTGAAATAAAGTGCGTAACAATCCAAATTGATGAAGTTATTAAAGGGGCATTAATCCTTCATGGAGGGAGCCCTCAATTTTTTCAGAAGTTTAGTTTTTCACATATACGTAATGCTTATACTAACTACCACCTAAAGTTATAGAGCTTAATTTGCAGTATTTCATGTGAAATTCATGGGTTTGATAGCATTTTGAGTTTCGATGTGATCACATATAAACTAACCAAATTCATTTAAAAGGCCACAGATGGCTTCTCCCCGGCTTCTCACTTATTTGTTTTATGTTTATTCAAAATAACCTTGAAGAACCACCCATGGCTTGTTGCGTGATGCATAGTCATGATCTTCCTAACTCAATTGGTGGTGATATATAAACCAAAATACAAAAAAAAAAGGTAAAAATGCACCAAAATACCTTCGGAAATGCAGAGAAAAGTCTTTATTTTTCATTTTAACTGATTATATTTGAATAAATCTTACACGAGAGGGTTTCTATATATATCATTTATCTAAACAAGCTAAACATTTTGAATTCATTTTTTGAGAAATCTCCCTGTGCCCCTTTAAACGAGGAAATAAGACTGATCTGCAGTTCTGCACTGAAACTTAAATTTTACAACCGACACATTGTTTGCGAAACCTTCATACTGCATCGGGCAACTGACTTATTGATTATTGATCAGGCTTGATAACGTAATGGACTCGAAGGGCTCGGTGCGGATGTGATGAGCCCCCCCCCCCTCCCCCCACCCCGATCAATTCAAGACTTACCGGATATGAAGGACAACTGTAGCAACTAGCACCCCCGTTCATCAACCCTATACTAGCCATTTCCCATGGCATCTGAACAAAAGCACACATCGCTGATACTATAGATGCCACCATGCACCCAACAATCTGTAGACGGAGAGGAATAGAAAGTTTCAAGGTCAATCTCAATGTCAGTGGCGTAGCTAGGATTTTTTCAGGGGGGGGGGGGGGGGGGGCAAGATTTCTAAAATTTTCGTAAAAGGTTGCCCCCAATTTTCCCCAGTCAGTCAACTCGTGAATTTCACGTAAATGGGGGGGGGGGGGGGGGGGGGGGGGGGGGGGGGGGGGGTTGAAGAGGTCAAACAATTTCGCACGGTCAAAGAAATCGAACGGTCAACAAATCGCACAGTCAAAAAAGCAGCACAGTCATCATATAATGGTAAATTCTCCGGGTTTTAATCATTTTTTTCTACCTATATAATTTTCCTTTATTGATAAAAACCAGGCGAAAAATGGTAATTTTTAAATGGTTATAACGCATATAAGCACTAAATCCGGAGAGTGGGGGCGGGGGCACAAAGGGGGGGGGCGGGGGCACAAAAAATTCTGTGAGGGGGGGGGGGGGGGGGCAACTGCCCCCCTGAGCTACGCCACTGCTCAAGGTTTACTGAACCAATACTAGGCATGTGTGTACTTATCCAATGCATATCTCACGGTAATTCAAAATATAGATTCAACAGCAACTTTAAATTTAACCTTGAAACTTGTTTTTTATATATCTTACCTGTTTTTGTACTTACTGCGAGTGAGTAAATAAAAATTCCGTTGAAATGGATTGGGGACGTTCAAAGAGAAAGAAGCATGTATTGAGCGAATAGTTTAAATTACATACCATACATGTAGTTCGTTTATAATATGACCAAATGCCAAGTAAACCCGCTGTACAATAGATCTGTAAATAAATTTTCATTAAAAATGAGTCAGAAGAAATGTTGTAATTTCATACGATTAATACAGACAGATAGAATGACAGACCCATCCACCACCCATAGACACTCCCAGCGCGACATCCCAGCCAGACAGGCAGCATCATGACAGACACCCAGACACCCAGACATACACCCCTTCCGACAGACATACAACCACCATTCCACACTTCCACCCCGACAGACACTCCTAGCGAGACATACCCACCCAGATACCCCCTCCCGACACGCGACAGCAGCATGACAGACACCCGGACCCTGACATACACCCATCCCGACAGACATACAACCACCCTTCAACCCCGACAGGCACTCCCAGCACGACATACCCAGCCAGACACACCCCAGCAGCGTGACAGATAACCCAGACACCCTGACATACACCCACCCCTATAATCACACAACCACTCTTCCACCCTTCCAACAGACACTCCCAACGCGACATACTCAGCCAGCCAGATACTCGGCAGCAGTATGACACCCGTCACCCTGACATACACCCCGGCAGAGATACAGCCACTCTTCCACTTCCACTCCGACAGACACTCCCAGCGCGAGATTCCCACCCGACATACCTACCCCGACACCCATCAGCAGTATGGCAGACACCCATACCCTGATATACACCCACCCCGACCGACATGCAGACACCCCGGCAGACACCGTGAGGGACACATAGACATATAACCACCCCAAATTGATCATTACTTACTGCTCCGCCCCCAATGGAATATCCTATGACTGCCAACATTGACCCACCAACAATCGTAGTAACACCACACGCTATTGACAACACACCTAGAATTAGTTGGGTTATTCCGCAGTTACGTCCCTTTGATGCATTGTATTGCGCATTTGAAGTGCTGCTGATATCAACTACCTGCAAGTTTTGTTTAAATAAACAAAATGTAACAATTTATAAGTAGTATTTTAAGATATCCACACTAATGTTCGAACGTAGCTTAATGCTTACGTTAACAAAACAAACTCGTTAAGGATTTTGAAAAGTGCCACTGTTTTTGAAAACATCATTTTTTGAAATGTGACTATTTTGGGAAAAGTAATAAATGATATTGAAATGGGAAAACTTTCTATGGGTAGCCAGGTGGTTTTGCTTTCAGAAGTGTTACAATCTCTCATTTTGAGAAGAGTCATGCAAACAAACGTAATCTAAATTTAGGGGACTTATTTTTTTGAACCCTTTAAAACAATATCATAAGTAGTATAAAATATTCATACCAATGTTTGAATAGTAGGATTTCCTTAGAAAATAACTTTTGATATTTTTGTTCCATTGAGTTATGTTTAAAAGGAATTTGGCAGTTGGGCTTAATTCCAAAGGGACAGTCCTTCTGGGACCGTCGAATGTTTTGGGTACAAGGAAATGTTGGAATCAATGTTTCAAAATCACCAAAAAGTGAGTTACGTCTTTTTGGACGTCAACACCACCCTGCAATAATATGCCTTGAAAGTAGCATCCAGTCCATGCCTCCTGTAGACGTAAGAAAACAAACAATCATTGACAAATGGACAAGGTTAGCCATGGAGCCCCGCGTAACAAAAGTAAGTCGCACCCGGCCTATTTCTACAATCAATTGAATCGGTGTATGACGTCCAATTCATTGCATGAGCCTACATGCTGTATCATAATACATGATTGTCTTAGTTCAATTATTATTGCCTATACATGAACATGATTACAATTAATAATCCGTTTCATATTGATAACCGCTAATATCGGTACAACAGTCAGTATACGTGTGGTTTCTTACCAGTAATTCGGCCATATCGTTGTAATAATATTATACACGTCAAAATACAAACTCCTATGTATTAATTTCTCTGCTGGTAAATTCTTGTTTGTAATCAAGTCCAGGTTGATCAAGTCCCCTTATAAGCAATACCGTTTGACAAAGGGCCGTTTTCTCGTATTAAACGCGGTTTGGCATTAATAAAACCGTGACTATACGTACGAGAATACGATCCGTACATGTTTCACCCATACACAGAACTATTTCATTCCAAAATCGTCAGCCTATTTCCGTGTTTAATATACATGTATCTCCGGGTTGGAAATCGTGTAATAATTGTAAAGATCAACAGTTATATTGTTGTGCTGTTTACCGTGAGCACAATACAGGGTGAGTCATATCTTCGAGTTGAACAAACTTTACAATCGTGAACTCATTGGAAAGTTCAACTGTAAATTATGTTTGTGCAGTCAAGGGCGCACAACACTAAATCAGTGGCGTCGCCACTGCACTAAATCACTCCTCCGTTTTGTGTAATGGTGGTAAGTTCCGGCAAAAACCAAAAACGATTTTGTGATTAATTGGGATACTTTGGGAATCAGTTTGGCGTGAGGGTTGCATATTATAATTAAGATGAAAGACAATCAATCTCTTGATCAGGATATTGCAAAATGTTGATTTTTGATTTTATCAAAAATGTATCACGTGGATGAACACTCATGCTCGGAGGTGGTCAAAAGGCGAGCATTCGGACTGAAAAACGAGGTGGCGCTGTTTAATATCGTAACGATCATATCGTAAAATCTAATTGGAAGACGTAACACTACTTACGATTTTATGAATTTTTTGTATTTATTAAATAGAATGAAGTATTCGAGATATTCCCAAAAAACGGGTACTCAGGACCCAAAAATCGAGACACTTTTAGCCCTATTTTACGTGTAATCTAATGGGACATGTATTAAGTACTGTGCCCCCTAAACCATGAGCACAGTGCAGGGCGAAAACAACTGAACTATTATTCTGACTTTATAGGAAGGGGATTTACTTGCTCAATCGTGGCGGGCGCTTTACCGGGTGGTTCAAAAGAAAGTTGACCCAAGTTCATGGAACTTTTAAACCACATTTTGAAGTTTCAGAGAATATGTGTTTACTTAGTCTTGATCAGCAGTAAGTTTTGAAATTATCCTGAACAAATGATACATTTATCTTGGTTGGTTCTTCAGATATGGTTCATTACAGAAAGTATGCACACAACTGCCTTGTCCACGGGAGCGTCCTTTAGTAGAGATGGAATGCACAAAGTGGACTTACACACGATTGGTCACAAATTGTAAAAAATGAAAAAAGGGGAAAAAGGAGACATCTGAAACATTTGTCTGGTGCTTGACATTACCTACTTACTTAGCTACTTTTATTTGTTGCATGTGAATGGCACATAAGCATAGAGATTGGGATACTTTGTCAGGGCGGTCTTTTCGATTCTGAAACTAGAGCATGATGTTTTGTTGAAGTCAACAACTAAATGACGCTTCCGTGGACAAGTCAGTTTTGCACATGTTTTCTGTAATGAACCATATCTGAAGAACCAAACAAGCTAAACGTGCCATCTTTTCAGGATAATTTCAAAACTTACTGCTGATTAAGATTATAGTAAACACAAATTCTCTGAAACTTTAAATGTGGCTGAAAAATTACTTTGAACTTGGGTCAACTTTTTTTTGAACCACCTGGTATTTGAATCAAAGACAGTTGTTATTTTGTAGATGAGTTTACATACCGGATGAAAACATGTTGCATACGGTGCAGCAATAAGAGAATGATATTGATAGCCATCACAAAAAGATTGACTATATCACAGTAAATCTAGTTAGCTGTGAGATTAGTCATTTTCCGCTCCACTGACCATCAATAGCATGGTGAAGAGGTATTCATCACTGACTTGCAACGGAATAAATATCTGCATCAGACTAGATGTTTACACTCTTGTCCATAATGACCAACAATGACCAACCCTGTAACATAGAGCTTGTTTTTACTGGGGAACTTACCGTTAATTACCGGTAAGTTGCCCCATTAGAAACAACCAAACAAAGTTTTGTAACCGCAAACACCTTCCAAACCAGGTTTGGTACTGGTAATTAACGGTAAGTTTCCCAGTAGAAACAGCCAGCCGATTAATCTTACCGCTGTTCCGTGAACCGTGTCACGCTGGATTATACACATTGTGAAGCAATCTTTTTCAGGATGGGGCGGCAATGTTTTGTATAATAAAAGATCAAATGTCGTGGCCCATCGACTAGGATCGATAAACTTAGCTGTAACTTTCCGCGAGTAGAAACAGGGAGGATTAAAAACTTACCGGTAATTATTACCATATAATCTTACCGTTAACTTTGCAGCGCTCCAGTATAAACACGCTCTTATTGAGAAAATATCACACCCAACCGTCTACAGTGGGGTTCTAAAACCAGAAATATAAATCTTTAAGCTAAATACCCGTATACAGTGAAAGCACGACCACTGTGGGGACGAGATTTGCGGAGTTTAAAATCGGGTTTTGTTAAACAAGTCGTTTTAAACACAAGACACAAGTTTAGTAATTATTATGCAGTTCGAATCTTCCGTCCTATACATGCAATGAATTAGTAAAGACCTATTATTCTGCACATTACGTCAGCTGGAGCGATATTGGCCAGACCAATATCCTTCGAACTTGGTCAGTTGATTACCTGCCTCTTTAACACATATAAAGCTTACGCACGAATCCACTTAACGCGCACGTGCTAATACGCCGATTGTAGCGACCGTATGTGTAGCGTTCAGAAAATGTTATAGAGACTAATTTAAACATATTCGTGTTATTTTGATCTGGTCGCCATGGTTACCATGCAAGGTCTCTGATTGGATAACCCCCTTATGAATATTGCAGCAGCATGATGATATGGAGTGAGAGTCTACAAGCAAGGCATTGTTGTGCCTGTAATTTTTTACAGGTTCCTGGTATATTAAATGAGCCAAAGGTGGTAAAACATTGTAGAAATAAATAACACTTCACAAACTAAAAATATTGCACAAATGAAATGTTCTGAAGACACTTTGTTTCTTGATAATTGCACTGAAAAGTCATTCACATTTGCTTTTAAGTTCACACGGTATGAGTTACGGTCTTCTGCTAAAGGTGTTTTTTAAGACATACAATAAAATGTAAGCTTCCTTGCAATTCAAAATATAAATCATTTAGTTGTTTGCTGATATTAAGTTTTGTTATTGAAGCCTTCCTTCGACATGGCCACCATTTTGCTGAAGACATGTGTGTGCCCTGTCCAACATGTTGTGAACAGCTCGTCTAACTACGGTATTCCCCTGTTGCGGTGTAGCCTGTCACTTCGACTCTGAGACACGTGCCCCCACTTTTTGAAGACTTCTTGCCTTCTTGGTCTGTAACAGGTGATGCTTGTATTCAGATTTGCCTTTTCATTTGACAACTCAGTATCAGACTATTAATTACTTATCCAAGAGTGAAAGAATGATTATACTAGCCCTCCCCGTAGGGCCACTATCACTATCCAGGGAAATACTATACTAAGATAGAATATAGAAACACTGAGTCAGCCATCCTAGCCGAGTCAAAAGAGTGGCCCTCCAGTTTTGGACAAATGGGTACCGAGAATCCGGCACTAGACCACAATGCAACATGATACCCCCGATAACATCATGCACACACTGGCCAATAGCAGTGCCAATAGCCACTGAGCACAATAATTGTATTGACTAGGTCTACAGGCATTCTCAAATGGTGGCGCGCGCCACTTGTGGCGCATCAAGGCGCGCATCAAGGCATCCTATAAAGTGGCGCGAGAGTGGTTAATTAAAACTTGTTATGATATAGCCAGATTTCATAGGCCTATGCAAGTGATGAAATGTAGAACATTTTAATCTCAGATCTGTGATTTAATAATATTATGATTATCTTTGGACCGATATTTGGAGGGCTTTAATTTTCTGAACTGTAGTGAACAATTTGCTATTTATAAATTATGGTTTTTTTTAAATGAATGAAAATTCTAACCTAAATGTGTTAAACAATGGATATGGTTTAAAATGTGTCTATGTAATAACATTTATTATTTAATTATCAAAATAAAATTACACCAACATTTAGGCCTACTATTGAATTATTGTCATTTATTCATTTAATAATTACTGGTAATTTACTTTAGATTGATGTATTTTATTTCCAGTTAACCATTTAGGCTATTTGTTCTGATAGATGTCCAGCTCCAGTTTCAGCCCTTCTTGATTGTAATCTTGATATATATGTATTAGGCCTATAATACCTCGAAAGGGCCCTACATGAAATTATACCACCAAAAATAAAAAATAATTGACAAAAAATAGAGCTTAAAAGATTCACTCAAAACCAGGTCCCCAAGCCTTAAACATAATCCAGATTCTTTTATCCTGAAGTTATAGTATTGATAACATGTATTCATTTATAACTTGTGTGGGCTTTTTTATTTTCTGTTGTTTACTGTTGTAAATGTTTGTACGTTAGGGGTCGTCCATAATTTTCGCCATTTTCAGTTACGTACAAAGCGTACAAACAGGGGGGAGGGGGTCGAAATATACCCCAACCGTACGTAACTTAAATGGCGATTTTGAGAGGCGGGATTTTTTATTGGCCGTTCAGATAGTGCACAAACAGAATTTGTCAACGTGTCCGTGAACAAAATTCCAAGTTGATTTTTTTCGGGGAGGGTGGGGGGGGGGGGGGGGGGGGGGGGGGAGGGTTGTGTAAAAATCCACTGGTTAGCAGGGGGGGGGGGTCATGTAATTTTCAGTTTCATTTCCATCATAAATAATGAACGGTCCCTTAGACCCGGATGTAAATCTAAAACCATTCAAAAATCGCCGAAAACGCATGTAAAATTCCCTTTATGACATGGAAATAGGATACAAATAATAGCAATAGCTTCAATCGGCTTTGCATAACAACATAAGTCTCATTAGTTGATATAAAACCACATAGTGCTGAAATACTGTTTAATTAAGTTGTTTACCTAACATCGTGACGATCACTGCGTCCTATTTCACCACGCGCGCGACTTAATGTATATCGCGCGCGTCTTCCTTGATAAATGTGATGGTCCATATGGAGTGTTACATGTGTGTATGATGTCATGTCGGTGACTGGCTCTTACGCACAGTGGGGGGTATAGTGCCAAATCTGTAGGACTACTCCATGGGTTCGGTTCTCGGGTTGGTCGGTTCTCGGATGGGGAGCAATTTGTCTAGGATTATAGTTAGAGTAGTCCTAAAGGTAGGACTATGATTATACAGGAACATTTTGACAATTAATGAGATGATAATGACCATTTTAGCAAAACCAATTTTACTGTGTGTAAATCCCATTGGAATGGCGAAAAACGCGGTCAGTTTACAAAACTTGCCACAGTTTGCTTATTTTTAAGTCGATTACTTTCATACTTTAGGAGGATAAACTAGATTAACAACACTTTATACAAACAACAAATATTTTATGGTTAAATGCACGCATCAAGGTCAAATGGCCGCTTCAAATCGTGCACAATGTTTTTTGATTCACCCTGTAATCTAGACATAAAGTTATTGCTAAAAGATGAATTATTTGGCTACCATGATGATAATAGTAATGTTGATGTTGTATAATAAGTATTGCCCAATTAACTATTAGCAAATACCAATATGGGAAACATCCTGATTTACTAAGTGTCTTTATATTTAGAACCTAAAACTACAACACTTCTGTAAGATTTGATATAAGGGAAGTGAATTATGTTATTATTGATTATTTATGGTATAAATATTATGTGATGTGATGAGATAATTAATATATTAGTATGCAATAAAACAAAAGATCCATTACTTCCAAATACGAGCGCTATAAGTATCAATTACTTGCTAATAATTATATGAGCACTGTTTATATCAATTGCCTGCTAGTAATGAGCGCTGCCTAGAATATCAATTACTTGCTAACATTAGCACTGCTCATATCCATTATGCTAATCACTGCAACTTTTATTTCCAGTACACTGTAAAAAGAAACGTTTATAGAGGTAATTGTGTAATATTTATTAACACACCAACATGTTTATATCAGCAATATAAACATGTTGGGGTGTTAATAATTATACAACAAATACCTCTATAAACGTGTTGTAGTGTTTATGCAAACGTTTATCGTAGAAATGCCTCCTATACCTTTACACGTAAAACACAAAAATAAACGTGTTTAAGTGTTTATTAAGTGTTATCAGAAATATAAACGTTTCTTTTTACAGTGTATTGAAACGAACGATGGTATACCATGTACCATACCAGTCTCTGTGACCTAAAGAACACTTTTTCCTCCATCACATTTTTAGGTGACTGACAATGTTGTTTTTGTTCCATTGAATTAAGTGTAAAAAGGAGTCTCCGTATCATAAGGATTGTTTTGGTACTACTCACAAACGGCCAAACATAGAGTTCCGTCTTACTAGCTAGTTATCAACCCTCGAATACGATGCTTTGAACGCCAAAATTGATCTTACATCATAGGTTCATTCCCGTACCAGTCTTTTAGGCTTCTTTGTGTTGAATCATTAATATTCATTGACAACATGTACAATAATAGGTATATACAACAGTCGGTATTTATGTGTGATTTCTTACCGGTAATTCGCCCATATCGTTGTGTTTGATCATATACGTCAAAAAATCCAAACTCAAGTAATTTCCTTTTAGCACTGGTAAATCCTTGTTTGTAATTCAGTCCTTCAGACAACAGTCATGACAGTCATAAGCAATGTCGTCGTGTGATAACGCTATACGCGTAGACGGAACCGTATTTTATTCAAAAAACCACCGTCAGTATATTTCCGTGTTGAATTTATATCTCCGAGTTGAACAAACTTTACAATTAGTGAAATAATTGGAAAGTTTGAGTTCAACTGTAAATAATGTGTGTGCAGTTAACCGTGAGCCCAATACAGGGTGAGTCAGAAAGAACGGTACTTTAAATTAAAGGGACATTAAGTGGTGTTGAAAATTTTAAATGTTTACAAATTTACTTCAGAATTCAAGATGAACATCAAAAATTGCTATTATTGTTGTTTCTACTAACAAAAACACAGCAAAACTTGATTAAATCAATATCATCGCTATTTATTGAAAAACGCCCTCTATGCAAATATAGTTCGCGTTATGTATCACGCGAACTGCAATGGGATACTGTCGGACGTAAAATGCTCGTCCCGGCTGTACGAGCATTTTTGAATCGACATTTTCTTGTACAAAGAGGGCTGATTTTTCTTAATCCTTATAGGTGTAAGTTCATACATGTAATACAATTATAAAAATATACTAATCCCAGTTTTTATCATAATTGAGGGCGCAGCCTCCAACACATCTCTTAGTGCCCCTTTAAGGGGTCGTTTCCATATACTCAATCACAGCTTTGTTTACTTGAGAAAGCTGCGCTATAATTGAACTCCATTCATACACATATGAACTGTATGAATGGACTCCATTCATAGCGCAGTTTCCCCAGTAACAAGTTAAGCTGGGGAAAGCTGTGATAGAGTACATGGAAACGACCTCTTAACATTGTTTTGATTTTATGATGATTGTACTAGCTCAATCGGTTGGCGCTCTATTGTAATCCAGTTAACTTTTATTTAGGCGAGATTCCCATATCGGATGACAAAAATTAACATGATGCATACGGTGCACTAAGAGTACAGTATACAAATAGCCAAACACTATACAATAGTTGTTGTATCACAGCCCAGCAAACACGTAACGTCAGGGGCGTAACAGAGGTTGGTTGTCAGGGGGGGGCACAGCCAAAAAAAATCCTGGTTAGAATAATTCCGTCCCGGAATTTTTCGTAAAAGGTTGCCCCAAATTTTTTCCCAGTCAGTAACCTCGTGAATTTCACGTAAGTGTGGGGGGGGGGGGGGGGGGGGGGGGGGGGGTCAAACATTTCGCACGGTCACAAAATTACGCACGGTAACAAATTTTCGCATGGTCACAAAATGTCGCAGTACAAAAACACAACAGTCAACAATTTGTTGACTGTTGTGCTTTTTGTACTGCGAAATTTTCTTTCTTTCTTTCTTTCTTTCTTTCTTTCTTTCTTTCCCTTTCTTCTTTTCTTTCTTTCCCCTTTTTTCTCCTTTTCCTTTTTCTTTTTCCTCCCTTTTTCCTTTCTCTCTCTCTTTTCTTTCACTTTCCCCCTTCTTTTCCTCTTTTCCCTTCCCCCCATTTTTCCTGGTGGGTAGGTTTGAATTTCCTGCTGAGCACCTTCAGGGGGCACTGTGCCCCCCCTGCACCCCCGGCTGTTACGCCACTGCGTAACGTTATCACAGCCTTCAAATTAAGCTGTGTTTTGGTTAGGTAATGGGACAAGTTTATACAATGTGTATGGGACAACGTTTTAAGAAAACAATACTAAGTACTTTCATGTAACCATAAAATCAAACATAACGTCGAATGAATGTTTTCATCAGCTTGTAACGTGTTAACAACATTATAGGAACGTTAATCAACCAAATGTTGTAAGAACGTTTTTAAATGATTGTATCATAACGTTTTCGAAACTAATAAAATATAGTTCGTAGCTGTTTTGCTATAAATAATGTATAGGCTGTACCATATTCAATTTGTAGTCGTGTAAGGTCGCCGCATGCGGCCAAAACGACGATTACATTATAATTCAACTATAATCAATTGAATGTATACTCAATAACATGTACACAATATACATGTAATAATAATAATAATAATGTATTGTAAACGAAAACGTAACATGAATATCGTGATTTTTTCTCTTTAATATTCGCAAAGGTCACCACATTTTTACATCGGCACTGATGTGTATCGTTCAATCTAAAAATGGCAAATTCTGTACACGTCTTTCTTGGGACTATAGAGGGGGTAAATAGCAAATAGCAGTTACCAGACGACGGTGGACACGAATGGTCGTACATTAAAAAAATGAATTCTGATTAATATATGACTATACAAAATTCATCACACGTGGGAACTAAATTATTTCATCCTAAAACCGTTGGAGTTGGATAACCAACACCAGTGTCAGTATCATTTTTAAAATTAATTGTTTATTAAAGAGTGAAAATAAACTAGCAGAACAATTTATTAGGAATTAGGAATCGTATAGCTCTGTAACTCAGAATATATTTATGATTTATGATCAGAAATGTAAATCTGCAAGAAAATCTACTTTCTAAAAGAAATCATGAATAGAGGGCGCCCCTGGAAAAGATCACATAATATGCCTTTAAAGGAGAACAGCAGCCTACCATTCATGAAACCAAGCAATGGTAGGAAAATAATTATTTTATGCATATTGACCAGTTTAATTGTTCAATATAACGAATTTAAACTCCACATCCCCAACCTGTGATTATTTGAAATTCGCTCCCATTTGTTTGTGTCGAATGTGCTGATGGGATAGCTATACCCAATATTGTGACGTCATCGTTAATAAAACCGCCTTATCAGCAACAGGTCGCTGCACGTATCACGCAGGAATTCAATGCATAAATGGGAAATATCAATACATGAAACAGATATGTGGAAATCTCGTAACTGTTTCGTCATAGCTTCGATTAATATGGCGACGTCCATACAGGTGAGTTTCTTTCTAAAGCCGATTTTGATATAAAATTGGATAGATTGAGCCCATATGCATTGGTCGAGCTATGAGTTTTTGAAAATATTGGGCGAGACGCAGTCGAGCCCAATATTTTAAAACTCATAGCTTCAGGGTGCACACCACCAAATAATATTTTGCATTCTGACAATATCCGGCAGTGTTTGAAATTGGATTGGCCCCACCATAAGTCTAAATTTAACATCCTAGAAATTTAAATAGTTTTTTGAGTAAAAGATGTTTTTATTTTTTAGCAATATGCTGCTATCTTCAGATAGCAAATTTGATAAAATATTACCAAACACCTAAATTCAAGACAAATGCTTGCTTATATAATATGAAGAAAAGGACTTTTTTATGCATTTTAATTTGGTGATTGAAGATGTGTTTACCTACAAAATCGCGGTATCATGATATGTCCGGGTCATCATGGAGTTTCGAATATCCTACTCGCAACCCCCCCCCCCCCCCAAAAAAAAAAAACACACGCCCCAAACAAACAAACAAAACAAACGCATTTCGCATTTGACTTTTCAGGCTTGCTACTGGAAACTGTTGAACATGTTATGAAAGTACGGCGTTTACTTGGTCACAATCGACGCTGGACACGATAAATACCTGCATTTATTGATTTACATGTTAAAACACGTAATCGCAGATACCCATTGAATTATAAATATTGGTCAGAAGTCACAAACTGGTCCAAAAAAATGTTTCACTTCTAATAATGTTGAGAAATGCACCAATTCTGATTAAACGGGACAAAACTGAAGTTTTACATACTTAATGACCCACAAACTATATATTGTTGGAAAGCTTATGATTCAAGGTTTTTCATTTTTGCAAAAAAATAATCAAATTATACAGGGTGTGTAAATTTTTACAGGGTGGAACATAAAAAAGTTGATCGTTTTTGCTCCTCACAAAATATTTTGATAGTTTGTACAGTTAGGGTTTAGCTGAAAATAGTCACCAAAATCAGAACAACCGCAGAAGGTGCTACCAAATTTGCTGAGAATCATTTGCCCAAAATGTACACAGGAAAAGTACAGGGTGTCTAAAATTATTATGAAAATAATGCATAAAATGAAGGTTTGTATATAATATTCTATGAAATTTAGTTAGCATGGACTATTTAATTTAAAAGAAAATGGTTATCAAAATGAACTATATGAATATCGTTAAAGTTCCTTTTATTTTGAATACAGGGTGGTCCAAAATAGGTCTAAATAGCAATTTTTTCATAAATCTATGACAAATTCTGTGAAGAAACACTTCTGGATATTTTAGTTAAATGTTTTACTACCCAGGGTAGAAAAGGACTGAAGAGTCACTCAAATGAAATAGAGAGACTGCGATTTGGCCATTGTTTAATAATAAAAAAATGAATAAAACTGCGTATTCTTTACATTAAAACACTCCCTGAATTGAACATCATATTCTAGTAGAGAATGTCTAGATAACAATTCAATATTAGTATTCATAGTAGCAGGCACATGTTATTAACACATATGAGAAGTTTGAACACTTTCCTATGTAGGCCTATACTTTTAAAATGGCATCAATTTCAAAAGTTCTAGTTTTCCGCTATTTTGTGTAGAAACCTATGGGCGCCACATCCACCGGCGCCTCATCCACCGGTCCCACCCTTGACTCACTCGACGTTTAGATTGATAACTTCACTGTTGCTAAACATGTGGCTTTAATTCTTTTTTATTCGGTAGCTGGATAAATTGTCTTTAATATGATACCAAAAATGTTATGTTTTTTGACAACTTCTATTTAAAATAGAGACACGTATCACGATTTAAAGGATTTTTTAAACGACCCCACCTTATTTGATATACCTATTAGTGACCTGTGACCTATTTCATTCTTCGGTAGGTACAACCATAGATAAGGTCATGTGTTTTAAGCTCGCCTCCTTTCGCGTTACACATGGATTTTGGCTTTCGCGATATGATTTTAACTTTACACATTTATATTTGCTTGTATACCTCCCTGAGGTAGTAAAAGTATACATATTCTGAAGGAAATTGCACGAGAAAACTAAATA
>CM069447.1:7788577-7925398 GCA_035610835.1 Ophiura sarsii | reverse complement strand
GTACACAAACTATATCGGTGGTAACCACCATTCGCGGTAATTCAACGCTATTTCATCGATTTCTCCGTCATTATACCGATTTAGGCCGTCAAATTTCAGTATGATGATGAGAAAAATACGAGCTTTCATATGATATGAAAATCTCTGTATGTTTGAAATAATTCTGTGTTACGAAAATGTGATCGGGTCATCTACCTTTAACCTCCAGATTCATCTATGACCCAGGCGGGGGGGGGGGGGGGGGGGGGGGGGGGGGAGGGACGATCGGACCATGATTCGGCCTAACGCATTATTCTAAATATGGGAGACTTGGCAAATCTTAGGGGGGGGGGGGGGGTCACAGAGGTGTAGGGAAATGGGGATGGGGTCACGAACATCGCGACTCCCCATCCAGTTCCCACAGCTTATGATTATACTACTGATTACACGCATGTCATTTTATTGTATACAGGGTGAGTCAAAATAGTCAGGTCCCGTTTTCAAAAAATCAAGAAAAATACTTCTTGTACAAAATTGGTAATTGTTTTCATTGTTTATGAGAGTAGACATACTTCTCCATACCTGGTGATGTTTTCACGACAATATCATACTCCACGCTAGATTTACAACATATTTACGAAAAGACGCGTAATCCAAAGTGTTCCAAGTTTGGTGGTAGATGTTAATATCACTATACAACACAACACACTGTATAACTGTTGCAATTTATACCAAAATATCATTTTTTGTTGTTGAATCTCTGCTAAATTAAACGATATTGCATGCAAAGTATTTAAATATATTATAATATAACTCAGTATTGCACAAATATATTCATAAAAATGGACTATGCACTTGTGCCAAAGCACAAACTGTTTAAAGATATAAGATCTGTTTTCTCTCAGACTTCTCTCATATCAGTTCGATTAAAATAACAAGTTTAAAAATACTTTGGTCAACATTTTGTTAAAACTCAATAATGTTTGTTATAGGCTATCTCTGATTGCACGAAGCCTACTGAAAACATAACCGCAAAGACAATCGAATCTCTTTTTCCTATTGTAAATGCTGTGAATACCAACACGCATTTTGATTGACTTATTCAAAAGGCGCGCGTTAAACGTTAACATCCATTATAGGGATCCCTTAGATAAGTTGGAACAGATTTTATTTCACAGAATTTAGAAAGATTATCATATCTCCTTTTACAAATAACCAATTTGAATGAAATAAAATTAAGATTATAGCTAGTAATGCCACCTTGCTAGGCAAGTTATTAAATAGATTATTTTTTTTATTTTTAACTGGTTTAAAAAATCGGTGAAATCGGGACTCACCCTGTATATATATGCAGCAATGGAAATACCCACATGACTTTCCACCCGGGGTAGAGCGACCCGGGGTAGACCAACCCTAAGTCGACCAACCCTAAGTCGACCAACCTGGGTGGACTAGGGTTAGGGTTAGGGAGGGTTAGGGTTAGGGTAAGGGTTAGGGTTAGGGTGTGGACAGTCCCGCGGTGGACAGTCCCGCGGTGGACAGTCCCGCCCCACATAACATTGATTTTCGGCCCACAGTGGGCCCTTATGGGACCCTTTATATTTTAATATAAAATATAAAGGGTCCGATGAGGGCCCACTGTGGGCCGAAAATCGATGTTATGGGGGGCGGTGGACAGTCCCTGGTTGGACAGTCCCGCGGTGGACAGTCCCTGGGTGGACAGTCCCGCGGTGGACAGTCCCTGGGTGGACAGTCCCGCGGAGGACAGTCCCTGGGTGGATATTCCCGCGGAAGACAGTCCCTGGGTGGATAGTCCCGCGGTGGACAGTCCCTGGGTGGACAGTCCCGCGGTGGACAGTCCCTGGGTGGACAGTCCCGCGGTGGACAGTCCCGCCCCCATAACATCGATTTTCGGCCCACAGTGGGCCCTCATGGGACCCTTACTATTTTGTCCACTTTGGCCCGTATTACGGGCCAAAGTGGACAAAATATAAAGGGTCCCATAAGGGCCCACTGTGGGCCGAAGATCAATGTTATGTGGGGCGGTGGACAGTCCCGCGGTGGACAGTCCCTGGGTGGACAGTCCCTGGGTGGACAGTCCCGCGGTGGACAGTCCCTGGGTGGACAGTCCCGCGGTGGACAGTCCCGCGGTGGACAGTCCCTGGGTGGACAGTCCCGCGGTGGACAGTCCCGCGGTGGACAGTCCCTGGGTGGACAGTCCCTGGGTGGACAGTCCCGCCCCCATAACATCGATTTTCGGCCCACAGTGGGCCCTCATGGGACCCTTAATATTTTGTCCACTTTGGCCCGTATTACGGGCCAAAGTGGACAAAATATAAAGGGTCCCATAAGGGCCCACTGTGGGCCGAAGATCAATGTTATGTGGGCGCGGTGGACAGTCCCGCGGTGGACAGTCCCTGGGTGGACAGTCCCGCGGTGGACAGTCCCTGGGTGGACAGTCCCGCGGTGGACAGTCCCGCGGTGGACAGTCCCTGGGTGGACAGTCCCGCGGTGGACAGTCCCGCGGTGGACAGTCCCTGGGTGGACAGTCCCGCGGTGGACAGTCCCTGGGTGGACAGTCCCTGGGTGGACAGTCCCTGGGTGGACAGTCCCGCGGTGGACAGTCCCGCGGTGGACAGTCCCGCGGTGGACAGTCCCTGGGTGGACAGTCCCTGGGTGGACAGTCCCGCGGTGGACAGTCCCGCGGTGGACAGTCCCGCGGTGGACAGTCCCGCGGTGGACAGTCCCTGGGTGGACAGTCCCGCGGTGGACAGTCCCTGGGTGGACAGTCCCGCGGTGGACAGTCCCGCGGTGGACAGTCCCTGGGTGGACAGTCCCGCGGTGGACAGTCCCGCCCCCATAACATCGATTTTCGGCCCACAGTGGGCCCTCATGGGACCCTTAATATTTTGTCCACTTTGGCCCGTATTACGGGCCAAAGTGGACAAAATATAAAGGGTCCCATAAGGGCCCACTGTGGGCCGAAGATCAATGTTATGTGGGGCGGTGGACAGTCCCTGGGTGGACAGTCCCTGGGTGGACAGTCCCGCGGTGGACAGTCCCTGGGTGGACAGTCCCGCGGTGGACAGTCCCGCGGTGGACAGTCCCTGGGTGGACAGTCCCGCGGTGGACAGTCCCTGGGTGGACAGTCCCTGGGTGGACAGTCCCCCCCCCCATAACATCGATTTTCGGCCCACAGTGGGCCCTCATGGGAACCTTAATATTTTGTCCACTTTGGCCCGTATTACGGGCCAAAGTGGACAAAATATAAAGGGTCCCATAAGGGCCCACTGTGGGCCGAAGATCAATGTTATGTGGGGCGGTGGACAGTCCCTGGGTGGACAGTCCCTGGGTGGACAGTCCCGCGGTGGACAGTCCCTGGGTGGACAGTCCCTGGGTGGACAGTCCCGCGGTGGACAGTCCCGCGGTGGACAGTCCCGCGGTGGACAGTCCCGCGGTGGACAGTCCCGCGGTGGACAGTCCCGCGGTGGACAGTCCCTGGGTGGACAGTCCCTGGGTGGACAGTCCCGCGGTGGACAGTCCCGCGGTGGACAGTCCCTGGGTGGACAGTCCCGCGGTGGACAGTCCCGCCCCCATAACATCGATTTTCGGCCCACAGTGGGCCCTCATGGGACCCTTAATATTTTGTCCACTTTGGCCCGTAATTACGGGCCAAAGTGGACAAAATATAAAGGGTCCCATAAGGGCCCACTGTGGGCCGAAGATCAATGTTATGTGGGGCGGTGGACAGTCCCGCGGTGGACAGTCCCTGGGTGGACAGTCCCTGGGTGGACAGTCCCTGGGTGGACAGTCCCTGGGTGGACAGTCCCGCGGTGGACAGTCCCGCGGTGGACAGTCCCTGGGTGGACAGTCCCGTGGTGGACAGTCCCTGGGTGGACAGTCCCGCGGTGGACAGTCCCGCGGTGGACAGTCCCGCCCCCCATAACATCGATTTTCGGCCCACAGTGGGCCCTCATGGGACCCTTACTATTTTGTCCACTTTGGCCCGTATTACGGGCCAAAGTGGACAAAATATAAAGGGTCCCATAAGGGCCCACTGTGGGCCGAAGATCAATGTTATGTGGGGCGGTGGACAGTCCCTGGGTGGACAGTCCCTGGGTGGACAGTCCCGCGGTGGACAGTCCCTGGGTGGACAGTCCCGCGGTGGACAGTCCCGCGGTGGACAGTCCCGCGGTGGACAGTCCCGCGGTGGACAGTCCCGCGGTGGACAGTCCCGCGGTGGACAGTCCCGCGGTGGACAGTCCCGCGGTGGACAGTCCCGCGGTGGACAGTCCCGCGGTGGACAGTCCCGCGGTGGACAGTCCCGCGGTGGACAGTCCCGCGGTGGACAGTCCCGCGGTGGACAGTCCCGCGGTGGACAGTCCCGCGGTGGACAGTCCCGCGGTGGACAGTCCCGCGGTGGACAGTCCCGCGGTGGACAGTCCCGCGGTGGACAGTCCCGCGGTGGACAGTCCCGGGCTCCCCGACCGCCAACCCCCTGAGTTTATTAACATATAGTTTAGAATGAATATAGTTTCCAAGGTGTTTTTTAAACAGTATTATGGTTTATTCCGTGAGGTCCCTATTGAGGGCGCTATTGTAGTCCACCCAGGGTTGGTCGACTTAGGGTTGATCAACCCCGGGTCGCTCTACCCCGGGTGGAAAGTCATGTGGGTATTTCCATCGCTGCGTATATATATAGTAAAGTTATTAGTTTAAAATTTGATCAAAAATTGATCAAGCCGATTGTGCCAAATTAACCGATTATTTAATCGAGCTCTCGATGTACCAAACTTTATGGTAGGGCCTATATGTATTTTCATTATCATGTATTGTATTTTCATTATCATGAATTGTATATATTGTATCATGATTTTATACTTGTATCATAGTTTGTATATAAAATTATTATTATGTATTGTTCAGTAGTCTAAAGAATACAATTGAATACCGTAAATATATCATAGCCGCAAGGCTCTCATCACAACCCTTTCAGTTCTGTTTCTATTTATTGTCTACTATGAGCAAGGGCGGAAATCCCGGGGCGGATGGGGGCGGATATGGGGGATATCCCCCACACTTATTGACTTGGGGGATGGTCAATGTTATCATCACCCTTCCTTGATTTTTCATATAGTGTATGTGATGCCCAAGGCAAAATGAAATAAAGTGATTGCTTTTCAATAAAATATTCGTCAAAAGTACACACCAAATGGGTTCGAAAAAGAAGAAAAAAAATCAATTCTGAAGGGGGCATCACCTCAGACTCCCCTTGTTTGCGCTTTTAAACAATATATACTTAAACTAAGTGCTGATGTGTGCGCCGTGCCGGTAGCCTGGTACATGAAGCGAAGTGACTGTAACAATATATACTTAAACTAAGAAAATATCAGTATAATAATATGCTCACCTTCTTTCTTGCATTGATAAAAACAAAATATTGATTGGAAATTAAAGAGCACGTGTGGTCTAGTGGAAAGATGAGAACACGTGTGGTCTAGTGGAAAGATGAGACCACGTGTGGTCTAGTGGATAGCATGCCGGTCTCACAATACAAAGGTTGTGAGTTCTAGCCCCGCTACAGCCAACTTGTTCGTATCCTTGGGCAAGGTACTTAGTTAGGGGATATTACAATCTAAGTGCTGATGTGTGCGCCGTGCCGGTAGCCTGGTACATGAAGCGAAGTGACTGTGACGATTTCCTAATGGCATTTACAATGGAGTTGGTTAGCCATGGATTAGAAAAAAATTCTTCTAATTATGATGAATTTTTAAAATGATAAGATTAACATTCGCGATTAGGCCTAGGCCTACGTGCTATTCCAATACGAATTCAAAATGTAGGATTCGCGTTGCCATCGTCGTCTGGAAAATCTTTTCTCCCAAAGTGCGCCCGCTGACGGGAGCAAAAAGTTCCTCCCACCTGAGAGGGAAAATCTTTTCTCCCAAAGTGCGCCCGCTGACGGGAGCAAAAAGTTCCTCCCACCTGAGAGGGAAAATCTTTTTCTCCCAAATGCGAACGTGAATTCCTCCCAATCCGGGAGGGAGAATCTTTTCTATCAAAGCTCTGAGTAAAATTGTTTCCTCCAAAGGTATTTTCTCACAATTTTCTCTATTCATTTATTAAACTGGTGATTCTCGGTGATAATAGGCTGTATGCATAGCTTATACAGGGTTTACAAGTGTGTATACCTCTTTTTTCAGTTAAAACTTAACTTAAATATCCCATTAGCAATGAGTAAAGATAAATTTGTGCCCATAAATAAATTCCAATTTTCCTCGTCGATACGGACATTGTTTCCAATCAAGACAATAATTATTTTAATTCTGATGAGGTCGAACTACCGCTGCCACCATTGTAACGGCCCTTACCTTCACGTCTTCATACCTCTTAGGCCAAAAAAAAGAAGAAAAGTTGACTTGCCCTTTCAGGGTCAAAGTCAGGGTCGGACGGTCGGATTTTTTTTTTTGTGTGTGAATTTTTTTGAAAATTTACTGCACAAAAACACGTTTTAAAGATTTATTTATTTATTTATTTTTTAATATTTTTTATTTATTTTTATTTTTAAACAAGCAGATACTACTTAAAAACACGTTTGATCTTTCTTTATTGTTATGCGCTTCTTTCAATTTAAAAATATAAAAAAATCAATCTTTTTTCTTTTTTTTTTGAAAAAAAAAAATAGCGACCCTAGATTTCCGAAAATTAGGGTCGGTCGGAAAGGGCAAGTCAACTCTTTTTTTTTTTGCCTTATCTTATTCGTCACTACTTTGACTATGATGATGGTTCTTTTGTTATCATCAGGATTATTATACCCAGGCAGGAGGAGCCAAGGCAGGTGGTGTCGGACACGAGGCATAATCAATAAATTATGAATACAATTATTACAAACAACAGTGGTAAAAACATGGGTGTTGGGTAAATTTTACGCAACTGTTGAGCGGTTGCATACTTCAACAACGTTGTGTAAAATTTTGAGTATATATTTAAGCAACCTTTTTACAGTGTAGGAAATGTGTATTACCCAGGATTCTACCGGTTCTGATCTGTTCTGTATGTCATTGAATAAAAAAGGAATCCAGCTTTCGGCAGCTTGGTGCTAAGCATTGGTTTCCAGTTTCCAATACGATTTATTCCGTAAAATATATACTACCGGGTTCCAAATTGTCGGTTCCTTTCATCTATGCTTAGCACCAAGCTGCTCAAAAAGAGATTCATAAAAAAGTTCCTTTTTCAAAACATTTGCACAGTGAATGGTCCACCCTATACATGATAAAAGCTGACACATCATAATTTACATCCTCGTTACTTCACAGATACAAGTGACGCCCTATCACTGAGCGATTACGCACCCTCATTGAGTAACAAGGTGAGTTCTATTAAACATGAATGTCCTCTAAATGAAACCTTGATTTCCCTAACATCGACGCTACAGCGAATCTCTCCATTCCTGCCAGATATCAATCTACGAATCTTGAATCTTTCCTTTTGCATTTCAAGAGGCAGGGATAGCACTGGATCAAAAATGTAAGAGGTCCCATGAAATTTTTCAGGACCCCGTAGGACTTCAAAAAACAAATTTAAGGGGTCCCCCAAGAAATTGAGGGGTCCTGAAGTTTGAGTATTTGAAAATTTTACTTTTTTACGGACGGTTTAATGAATTTATATTGTGAGCAAAGGATGGACATGTAATTTACAGAATTTCTTAAGGTTTCCATTTACATACATCGTCAAATTTAAGGGGTCCCTTCAATTTTGATCGGGACCCGCAAGTCTTTCCAATTTGAAACCTGACGCGTCACTAATAGAAAGTGAGAGGTCTAGGACGCGCAGACGCGTCAGAATGCGACCCCTGTCAAGAGGGCGCCCCACCGTGTCCAGTTCTCTAGTCTGGTTCTCTACAGAAGAGCAGCTCAAAATTTTGCATTGAAATTGATGGAGACTCACAGTCATCTACATGTATTGTCTATTATTATAACCATTCACTTTATTCATTTACAGCCTGTACCAAATGTAGTTGATATTCTTGGACAAATGATCGAGAGAGACATTGATACGGTGGGAGTTTACAGACTCCCGGGGAACGCGAGAATAGTTGGCGAATTAAAAGAGGAAATCCTGAAAAATAAGGATATCGATGGAAATGATGAGGTAAGACCAGGGATGGGGTCTAAAATAGAAAATTTCAAGAACAAAAAGTATTCCTAATCCTGTCGATATTTTACGCGTTTAACGCTTGATAAGGGGTCAAATTGAGGAGAAAGTGGTGAATGTTGGCTTGACGTACACGTGAAGGTGTTTGGAAACTCTGTGGTTATACGTGCATTAATATGTTGACTGATGGTCCTAGGCCCAGGGAAACATTTATAAGCCAATCGTATGTTTCGAATACGCATATTATGGAATCCATAATTATAAAAGAGAATACTAAAACAATTCAAAACCGAGCTTGAAGATATACATCTAACAAATAAAAATACGGTAATTAGGCTACACGTTACATCCAATTCTCCCGTGGGGTGGGGGGAGGGGCGGGGGGGGGGGGGGGGGAGTGGTCAGGTATAATGTTGTAATCATGCCGGTCCACGCGGACCCGTGCTAAGGGTATCGAAATCGCCAATTTCAGAGAATAAGGGTGTCTTTTTCAACATGAGTCCGCGATAAGGGTTGCTTGGGGCGATAGTCATGTGTCATCAAAAAGATAGCCCCCAAAATGGTTGGCCCGTAGGGATAAATTTACAACAAAACTGAACCATGCACTTACTTCATACGTTCATGTCAGTCTAATCTCTGTCTAGAGGGCCTATATCCTTTGTATGAGTATGATTCTTCGAGTTATAATCCTTGTTAAGGGTCACTTTTTCCTTCTTTGAGAATCCGTGTTAAGGGTAGTTTTTGAGAGTGGATTCACACGTACACGGATGATTACAACTTTTATACATGAGTGGCTCCCCCGGGCCAATTCTCTAACGACTAATTGCCCCAGCTCTAAGTGACGACATTGTATAATTGGTGGGATGGGGGGAAACTACACCTAATCACCCCAACATAATTACTCCTAAGACATCGTTTTGAGTAACCTAATCAAAATGAAGTCCTTCTCAGGATCGATTAGGAAGACAAGTTAGTTTTCAGTTGAGTTCTGTTGATACAACACAATAATTCGAGAATGATCCATGGCTGATACCCTGTAATATCATCTTTGTTATGTTTTTTTTCGTTGTGTTCAATTCAGAGATGGCAGCAAATGATCAAGGACAGGTGTTTTAATGGTGAGAAATTTGATTTGATAATGAGGCTGCACGTTTTAACCAATTCTCTGTCGACTAATTGGCCAAGCTCTAAGTGACGACATTGTATAATTGGTAGGATGGGGAAAACTACTGTAACACCTAATCACCCCAACATATTTGCTCCTAAGACATCGTTTTGAGTAAAAATGGAGTCTTCGGGATCAATTAGGAAGATAATTTTACAGTTGAGTTCTGTCGATACAACACAATAATTCGAGAATGATCCGTGGCAGATACCCTGTAACATCATCTTTGTTATTTGTTTGTGTTCATCAGAGATGGCAGCAAATGACTTCCAGAACAGGTGTCTTGAAGGACATATTGAGAAATTTGCCGGACACGTCCCTGATTCCTCACAGAGTTCGTACTCAGATATTGTGACAGCTATGAAGATGGAAGACCAGAAGGAGCTATTGGAAGCTATTCGTGTCATTCTTGAAGGGCTTGATGAAAGACATTTCTAGACTCTGAAATTCTTGGTAGAACACTTCGGACGGATATCTTCGCATACTGAAGTAGGTTGGATTAGGTATTCATGATGTTTCGCTGTTCCGTCAAAACGTTGTATCTATCTCCATCTGGCCCTTCAATATGTATAAAGTAATACTTCGTATGTATAACCTTTGGTCTGTCTACTCTAAACATGTTCAAAGACCCCAAAACAAAGTCGAAACCTTGTACTGCTCTTTCCACTGAACATGTATTATAACTTTATAAGCATCACCTTGCATAATAATGCATAATCGCAAGGCAGTTTTAATATATTTGACAGATTTTGCTAAGATTTCTGTAAAAAACCCAGCAAAATTAAGAGTTCAAGGACCCGTACATTTACCAAAAATGGCTTTGAAAAGGAGTCATTCAGATACCATAGGGGGACAAATGAGACCCTATATGGGAGCACATCCCCGTAAGTGAGATTCGAACCAGGAATTGTCATCTGGAACCTGCGATCACAATTGCCCTAACTGCCGGCTTAACCAATTGATCTAAACGAGACTGCTGTGTCAGATACTGTTTTATAACTACATGTATGATTGATGGGTCGGTATAAATGGACGGCCCTCTATCTTATTGGAAATAAATTGATTTAATAGCCATCCATTCATTCACCTATTCATTCATTGTGAGACCAGGATTATAGTGGTTTGCATAGTTACTTTCATTTTGTTGCTTAACTTGATCTACCAACCTAATATGCATCATCATAATTTGCCCTTAAATCATGATGAAGGAAACGTTTAAGATTACTGTGTGAAACATTTAAAATAAGCCAATGAATACATTTTGCTGTGGTTAATTTGTAGTATAAATGTGTTTTAGCTTATAAAAAGGTTGGACTATTAAGATCATTACTTTATACAATCAAATTAATTATGCGCTTGTTTTTTGAAAAATAACAATAAAGCTAGTATAATTGAGTAATCATTTTACATTCAAGTTTGCATTAATTTTTATATCACTTGGATTTCAAATAAAAATTGCAAAAGGTGTAGTTGAGAATTGATCCACCAACCTCGTGATACTGAAGTTGACGCTTTACCGGGCGCTTTACCAATTGAGCAATTCGTCTGTCCATGAAATTATTTAGAGAGTAATACAACTTTATAGTATTGAATATCGAATACACTAAACAAATTCGTGCTAATTTCTCTAGATCAAAAGAGGGCGCTCATACCTTTTTATCTATTCTCTGCTTATCAACTATTTGTCAATGGGTGCTTATAGATGAAGTTTAACGGTATATGCTATCGCACTCAACAATATATCACGTAGGCTAAATAAGAACCATATACTATCTACTACGGTGTGTCATAAGTGATTACCCCTCCTGGCACTGCCGATTATCATCATTACTGGAGAGAAGATGTTGTGCTCAGCTGTACCACATATCTAATATGGTAGCCCACATGTATTAGATGTATCTCAGCGTTTAGACCATCAAAATTGATCGGGTTTTCAGAATTTTATAGCTGTTTTACTGAAGAGGTGAAATTTAAAGGTACCTGTACCTCACTGCGAATACGGTGGGATATTGAGGTCGGCCATGTTTAGTGACGTCATTGTGACGTCATGCATGTGATGTTTGTACTTGTTTTGGTATGTACGGAAAGAGGGGACCTCTAGCTATACCATGGTACCCAAATAAGCATACTCTGCATTTGCAAACACTTTACGAGCCTCCCTACTGCACGACACATGACCAACTTCAAAACCATTATTCTTCGATAATGGAAAATATTCCATAATCGACGTTGAGGGCGATTTTTGATGTACACTGGGTAAAAAGAGTGCAAGAAGTGATCATGATGGTGCCAACATCTCCGGGTCAGACTCATCATAACACTAAAGTATTGGTACGTTTATACCTTTCTAAATAATCATTTACACTTTTAATTTATAGTGGGGGGGGGGGGGTAATCACTTATGACACGGTATACTGAAGATAACACTCAACATTGTATCATGTAGGCTGCATAAGAACCATATGCTATCTACTGAAGATAGCAATCAACAATGCATCGTGTAGGCTACATAAGAACCATATGCTATCTACTGAAGATAGCAGTCAACATTGTATCGTGTAGGCTACGTAAGAACCATATGCTATCTACTGAAGATAGCTCTCAACATTGTCTCGTGTAGGCTACATAAGAACCATATGCTATCTACTGAAGAAACAGTCAACATTGTATCGTGTAGGCTACATAAAACAATATGCTATCTACTGAAGATAGCAGTCAACTTTGCATCGGGCAGACTACATAAGAACCATATGCTATATACTGAAGATGACACTCAACAATGTATCATTTAGGCTAAATAAGAACCATGCTATCCACTAAAGATAGCATTCAACCATATGCTATACTGTATATAGCAATCAACATTGTTTTATGCAAGCTACATTAGACATGCTTTTTACTAAAGATACTAGTCAATAATGAATAATTTAGGTTACATTAAAGCCATTTTCCTATAGATAGCACTTAACATTGGTAACCACGCAGTTATCTATGCATAAAGGTCACAATATAATAACATATCAACACGTTTTCGTGTTTGTCTGGATCAAACTCGCTAGTCATAAGGGTCGCTAGTCATAATCTGCCCTAACACTAACCCTAACCCTGACCCTAAACCTAACCCTTACCCTAACCATAACCCTAAACCCTAACTCTAACCCCTAACCTTAAACCCTAAACTTAACCCTAACCCTAACCCTAACCCTAACCATGATCCCCTAACCCTAATCCTAACCATAATCCCCCAACTCTAACCCCTAACCCTCACCCTGAACCTAAACCTACCTTATGATTAGCGGTCCTTATGATTATAGCGGGTAGACCCCGTTTGTATATGACGGTTTGCAAACGGTACTGGATACTGGCATAATAAATACATGTATATGACATTGAGTCTATCTATCTATCTATCTAGCCTATTTCACTCCACTGCAGAAGGAAGGCCTCTTCATCAATTTTCCATTTCACTCTGTCTTGAGCTGTCCTTTTCCAAGTAACGTTGCCATACTCTATGATGTCGTCTATCCACCGTCTGTTTGGCCTGCCTCTTCCTCTGGTGAATGCTCTGGGGATGTCTGTTAATTTATGAGTCCATCTGTTGTCTTTCCTCCTGGCTAGATGGCCAGCCCATCTCCATTTTTTTGATTTTATTTCCAGTGTGATGTCCCTCACTTCTGTATTCTTCCTTAAATCTGTGTTGGTCACCCTGTCCCTTCTTGTAACGCCAATCAATATCCTTTCCATTGCCCTCTCAGTGACTTTTAGCTTCTTCTCCAATCTCTTAGTTGTTGTCCATGTTTCTGAGCCATACGATAGCACTGGGATGATACACTGGTTGAAAATTGGTCGCTTTAGTGACAATGGTAGCTCTTCATCACGAAAGATAAAGCTGAGCTTACCAAACATCACCCATGCTAGCTGTATCCTTCTGTTCACTGCCCCTGCTGTTTCATTTTCCAGAGGAATCTTCTTGCCCAGGTATATATAACTGTCCACTCTTTCTATGTTTTTTTTGTTGACATTGAGTATAACCTCAATAATCTATATTACAATCCACGTAAAGCCATCCTAATAGTCAACCAAGCCACAGTCAGTCGTTAGCGCTATGCATGAGTGCTGCAGTCTTATCTACGCTGATGCAAGAATGCGGGAAAGGCTGTATTAACTCTTCCCAAGCTCAATCAATTATAAAGACGTAGTCCTAGCTCATTCTGAACTTGAATGGAGCAACGAAGTGTAAGATATTACAAAATCACACTGATGTCCCACACACCGCTTGCGCTACCCGAGGCTCGGAACCGAATCCTCTGCACTTCCCCAACGGATTAAAGTTGGTATAAATATTTAAAAGTTTGTTCATTAACCATTATGTGCTAATTAAAACCCTCATGGCTGACGAAATCCTTTTAGTTTTTGCGTAGTTTTATAGTTTTTACGAAATGTGAATTTGTATTTTAGACCGACCCCAAACCAGGGTATACGATGTTTCTTTTTACTTTCTTTTTACACACCTATAGGATTGAATGGTTTGGTGGCCCAACGGACTAGAGCGTCGTAATTAACAGATGCATAATAGTGTGTACGTTGAGATCGCACCCAAGGGATCAAATTTGTCTGGTACCGCTTTTTCTTTTGTCTTTATTTTTGTACAACTTTTGACGTTGTTTTATAAATTAAACATTGGAAATTTGATTTATACTTTACAAATGCCTTTTTTCCTCTGAAATATGATATTTGAATTATTTTTTATAATTGCAATAGGGCCTACTACTTTGCATTTTTTTTTGGGGGGGGGGGGTGCGGGGCATCGGGGGTGCATGGTCTCTGACTGGGGGGCATATCCAGTGGCGGCGCCAGCATTACAAAAAATGGTGGGTAAACGGGGGGCAAGATACATTCGTGGTGGGAAATGCGCGCGTAGCGCGCAAAAGCAAAACCGTGTGCCTTTTAATATCAGAATTACTTAAATTTAGCTTAATTTGGCCTAAAAGTAGGTATTTCAGACCATTTTATAGTTTTTACTTTAAAAGTCAAACGTAACCACTGGTCAAATTAGGGCATGTATTGCACTGTCATGGGTCATTGTATTTTGTCATTTTTCATTATTTGGGGGGGGGGGGGGGGGGAGGGCATCAGGGAGACCATGGTTTCTGACTGGGGGAAATCACCTAAAAATAGTTTTTGGTCTAAAAGTAGGACCGTATTTCAGACCATTATAGAGCTATTTTACTTTAAAAGTCAAGCCACTTGGCAAATTAGGGCATGTGGGCTACTGCACTGTCATGGGTAACATTGTATTTTGTCATTTTTTCATTTGGGGGCATCAGGGAGAGGGGCATGGTTTCTGTTCTGACGTGGGTGGGGGGGGGGCTACGTCATTGAATATATGAACGTGTATGGGCGGCCATTGGGTTAAAGTATTGAATATAGTCTAAATCGGGGTAAAGAGATATTAATAAATTATAATTTTGTAATGAATACTAATTTGCAATATGAATATTTACTAGCAATATGAATAATTAATTAATTAATTATCAATATGAATATTAATTATCAATATGAATATTAATTATCAATATGAATATTAATTATCAATATGAATATTAATTAGCAATATGAATGATCCAGATTGAACTGAAATGATCCTGGTTGAACCGAGATGACCCAAGAGAATCCCAAATTAATCATGAATATTCATATTAACAATTTATAAGCATTACAAAAGAATTATCATAATTTATTCATCTCTTACAAATTTACAAGACTATATTCAATAAATCTAATGATACTGTGCAGATGCTTTTTCCCCTCTGAAATATGATATTTGAATTAATTGCAATTTAATATTAGAGAAATGTACGGCTTTTCACAAGAAGCACGGCGCGGCGAAAGAAAAAAAAAATCTTAATTTATTCATCTCTTTCAATCAATGATTTTTTACTCTGTTTTGTTTAACTATTTTTAATATATAAATACTGGTGTTCTACAAATATGTTTCGGTGTGTTTTCCTCGGTTTCAGTGTGTTTTCCTGGTCCATGTTCAGGTATAGTAATAGATCTTTTCAACATGGCGCCCTCTGCCGTCATTTTTAACCCCCTAAAGCATATCATTTTACAGTTCTATTTATGCCAATAAAACGGGAATACCAGCCAAGTTGAGCTTTACTAGCAGTAATTACCCCATACTCGATATCTCGATATCAAACGATTGGTGTATATTTTGCCGTTTCTGCATGATGTAGTGCTTTGTTATCAATTTACAGCTCATTTTCATTGCTTTTAAAAGTCAAGCCACTTGGCAAAT
The DNA here is from genome assembly GCA_035610835.1 of Ophiura sarsii. NCBI lineage: Eukaryota > Metazoa > Echinodermata > Ophiuroidea > Amphilepidida > Ophiuridae > Ophiura > Ophiura sarsii. Next base: position 7,909,796 of record CM069447.1, on the reverse strand, counting down.
TAGGGCATGTAGGCTACTGCACTGTCATGGGTAACATCGTATTTTGTCATTTTTCATTTGGGGGCATCATAGGGGGGGGGGGGGCATGGTTTCTGACGGGGGGGGGGGGGGGGCTACGTCACTGAATATATGAACGACGTTGTATGGGCGGCCATTGGGTTAAAGTATTGAATACAGTCTAAATCTAAATTTACTAGCAATATGAATAATTATTTAATCAATTAGCAATATGAATATTAATTAGCAATATGAATATTAATTAGCAATATGAATGATCCAGATTGAACTGAAATGATCCTGGTTGAACCGAGATGATCCAAGAGAATCCCAAATTAATCATGAATATTCATATTACCAATTTATAATTATTACAAAAAAATTATCATAATTTATTCATCTCTTACAAATTTACAAGACTATATTCAATAAATCTAATGATACTGTGCAGATGCTTTTTTCCCCTCTGAAATATGATATTTGAATTAATTGCAATTTAATATTAGAGAAATGTACGGCTTTTCACAAGAAGCACGGCGCGGCGACCAAAAAAATATCTTAATTTATTCATCTCTTTCAATCAATGATTTTTTACTCTGTTTTTTTTAAAACTATTTTAAATATATAAATACTGGTGTTCTACAAATATGTTTCGGTGTGTTTTCCTCGGCTTCAGTGTGTTTTCCTGGTCCATGTTCAGGTATAGTAATAATAGATCTTTTCAACATGGCGCCCTCTGCCGTCATTTTTAATCCCCTAAAGCATATCATTTTACAGTTCTATTTACAGTCAGTATGCAGCCACGCGAAAAGTTCCTTTTCTAACCCAGCAAAGCGACCCGGAAGTACTCACCCGTAGCGATACGGCTTCGCAGTCATAGTTGACCTCGTAATAGCACGATGTAAATTAGCTCTTTTCATGATTATAATCACACATTTCAAACACATTTGCCATGAAATTGTATAATAAAAGGCATATTATGCAAATAATATTATCTAATATTATCTGTGAACTTCATGACATGTTGTATTTTCGGTGCAAATTATTGCAATCACACAAACCCGAATTCAAGAAAAACTTGACGAAACTAAAGCCAAATCCACGGTAAAAAAGTCACTTCTGAAGAATCAGGCATCAATTTTATCCATCGTATCATAATATTCATAGTCTTTTGTAACTAGAAACATGCTTACAATTTTATAAAATTATTTAGTCCGGTCAAGTGAATGCTTATAATATAGCTCCTCGAATCTTGTCTCGATCTAAATTCATTTCGTAGCGTCGATGGGTTGTTGATCAACTGTTTAAATCTCACGTTTATATTCAGATTCGCTTGATAGCTCAGATGGTAAAGGGTTCGCTTTGGGAGCGGGAGGTCCGGGGTTCGAAATCGATCCTTCTGCTCTGCACAATGTCATATGATATTTTTTTTACAGAAAGTCTATTCTGGTCAAAATGAATAAACATTTCACAATTTCATCACACAAAATGCATGAATTCGGACGTTTTCATTGGAAAAACGGTATTTTTTTTCAAAAATTTCAATAATGAATTCAAACGCGGGCATGAAAATGAAGCGCGGGCGTGTTACGGGAAACTAAAAAGCAAGTTGGCGAGGCCTAACGGGGGATCGTAAGTTTCGTTTTCTGACCGAAAATCGGTGAAAATCAAACTCGGTTTTTCTTATCAAAAAAGAAGTCGGGCATCAATGTTTTTGATATGAAATTAAAGCTTAAGATTCCGTTAGTACGGAAATTGCTCTTAAAATATCGTACGAATTTTAGTCCGGTCAAGTGAATAGTTACAAGAAGCAAAGTCACGAAAGTTGTTAAATTCTAAAATTAGCGATAAAATCACTGTTTGTGGACCAAATATGTCAGATTTGGCATCATATTATAGAGAAAATTACGAACAATCCACCTTCGCCATCATGGCTGCCAGCTAACCCTACCTCAATTAATTCAGGGAAAACAAACTTCTCGTAAGGTTTTAGCGCAAGGTTGACATCCTGAAATCGATCTTTGCGTGGGTTAGAAATCGGCAAGGTCACTCATTGAAAGCGATACCTGCGTGCTGACTGTTTATGCCAATAAAACGGGAATACCAGCCAATTTGAGCTTTACTAGCAGTAATTACCCCATACTCGATATCTCGATATCAAACGATTGGTGTATATTTTGCCGTTGAGTACTGAGTAAAAGTGGGCCTAGGCTTACAAGTATGCATGTCCCATATAGCAAACCTGAGAAAAAACAAATCGCCTGTTGCCATTGATGTACATAATTATAGCCTACCAATTGACATGACGACACATGCACATTATACCCCATATTATATTAAGATATAGAATAAAAGATGTAAATCAGTGGCATAACATCCAGGAGTGGGAAAGTCTTCCCCGTGCACTTTTACCGTCGTACTGAGTCAACGAACTTAAAACAACACAATTAAGGGACATTAATTAGTGTCCCATAGTCCACCCTCCAAAAAATGCAGTACTTCTCAAAAACAAAACAAAATTAACCGCCCATGCAGGTTCACTCATCGAACCCAAAATATTAACCGCCCTGGTTTACTCATCTAGCGGGTCCCGCTAGTGTTTATACAAGTTATAAGAATAGTCATTGCATTACACAATGCTGAAATAAACAAGATTAATAAGCAAACGAGTTTGTTTCCAAAAGGAGCCAACTCACTATAAGTGAAATAGGAGAAAAGGAACGGGGTTTTTTTTAAATAAGGATGTTGCACTTCTTTGATTATGCTTATTTTCTGCCCTAATCTGATTTATTATTTCGTGAGAAAACTGTACATTTTGACAATTTGGCACATTTTTTTAAAATAACAACAATTTTGTTCGTGCGCAATTTTCAAAACAATATCCCATACATCTTATGTTTCTTCATTGCATTTCATTGAGGACACTCCTATCAATTTTTTACCACAATAAAAGAACCATATTTCCACTATTTTGGCTTAAAAAATAGTGAATCATATTCAAATTTCCGGAACTTTCCGGAAACTTTCGGAAATTATCGAGGGCCATAACTTTGAACCCAAACATGCTACAGATGTAGAACAAAGTTTAAAATATGTATTTTGTTACTCTCTTTCATGTTCTGCACATAACTCAATTTCGACAAAAAGTGAGTTAGCTCCTTTTGGAACTAAACTCTTCAAATATATAACAACTTCAAAACATATAAAATAGTAATACATGTACTTAGTATACACACAACATTATTATCATATTTCAAAATCCCATCTTGTTTATACGTTGTTGTAACAACAACGTATACACAAGATGGGACTTTGAAATATGATGATAAACTATTCGAATCACTGTTGCTGAAAGATTCCTTGTCTATATGCGAATATGAATGCCACATCTATATGCGAATATGAATGCCATATCTCTTGATGGACGAAAGACACGATACACCTGAAACATACAGAACCATAAACACGTATCTAATATGATGTTACTATTGATAAAGTAGAAGTATATGGTACAGTCACAGTGTCAGTCATATTTTATTCAAATGTCCTATATGAACTTAAAGGCATATTATGTGATCTTTTCCAGGGGGCGCACTCTATCTATAATTTCTTTTATAAAGTAAGTTTTCTTGCAGATTTACATTTCTGATGATAAATCATAAATATATCCTGAGTTACAGAGCAATACGATTCCTAATTACTTCAAAATCATGGTTTTTAGGGTTGAAAATAGATTGTTCGCTAGCGAACAGTTTATTTTCACTCTAAAAAACATGAATTTGAATTAATTAAGAATCGATTCGCTCTGTAACTCCGAATATATTCATGATTTATGATCAAAAATATAAATCTGCAAGAAAATCCATTTTTTTAGGATTGAGGGCGCCCCCCTGGAAAAGATCACACAATATACCTTTAAGTGTCTTCTACGAGTGACTCCTAAATTGAGGGGGCATATATATTTTCAGAGGGAGGGATGCATGGTTAAGGTGGATGAGTTCAATCAATATAGACGTATAGGTGCTATTTCTAAAATTTGAAAATGACACTGCATTATCTATACATTATTATATCGCCGTAGGCCTATAAAGTTTCTTTCACTGATTATTTTCGCATGCATACTGCAACTCCGTGGAACCCATTCCGACTTTCTCTTGTGGCGTGTCATTTGCATTTGGGTGATTTGGGCAACACCTTGTTCATTAACATACTATCGACAGACTGCACCCTGGGACTTGCATATCCCGGGTTTTACCCAACATGAAGCACGCCCTCCTCTGTTTATATCAAACTTAAACACTGTCCTCTCCTATATTATTGTGTTCCTCATTCTTCAAAAGTCTTTACATTATATATTGCCTTAACTGGGCTTTCTTGTATTCCTGACCATGATCTTCAATATAGTTTACCGCCTCCCCATCTGTGGATCATGTTCAGAATAAGGAGGAAGCTCATGTTTGGGTGACGTCATAGCTACGTGTGTATTGCTGCTGCTGCTGGTTGCGATCAGTGTGGTATCAGAGTTGGTTGCAGGTCCAGCAGATACAGAATGCTACAAAAACAAACCAAATTTACCCATAAATAAACTCAAATTAATATGAACAAAATGATATGAACACTTTCCACGTGGCTATTAGCTTTACCATACAATACATATTTTGTTTTTCAAAAACCTTTCCCAACTTTCAAAGTCCTATTACTTCAAGAATCAATACTAGTCATAGTTGTACTTATTCTAATGCATTTCTCATGGTGATTTCAAATATGGTGATGAAATTCAATAATGTTGACATTTTGTGAAACACTTTGTGAAATGTTTAAATATGTCAGCGTCTGAGGCAAGTCTCACTTGTGCCTTGACCATTTTACTCAGTACTCAATTACAAGCTTGATGATCCCTCGTCTGATTTTTGTTCACCAAAAGTTGCGCAACGAAAGGTAAGACAAGCACAAATGTTCATGAAAGTTAAAAGCAAAATCTCGATTCCATATGGACTTTCCAATACATTCAATACAGCAATCACAACAACATGCTGCTCCACATTGAACCCTCCTTTATGCCGACAGCAAATACTACTTACCATTACTCTGTGTGGTGGCTCTTCCCTGGGCTTTCCAATACATTCAATACAGCAATCACAACCACATGCTGCTCCACATTAAACCCTCCTTTATGCCGACAGCAAACACTACGTACCGTTACTCTGTGTGGTGGCTCTTCCATGGGCTTTCCAATACATTCAATACAGCAAACACAACCACATGCTGCTCCACATTGAACCCTCCTTTATGCCGACAGCAAACACTACGTACCGTTACTCTCTGTGGTGGCTCTTCCATGGGCTTTCCAATACATTCAATACAGCAAACACAACCACATGCTGCTCCACATTGAACCCTCCTTTATGCCGACAGCAAACACTACTTACCATTACTCTGTGTGGTGGCTCTTCCCTGGGCTTTCCAATACATTCAATACAGCAATCACAACCACATGCTGCTCCACATTAAACCCTCCTTTATGCCGACAGCAAACACTACGTACCGTTACTCTGTGTGGTGGCTCTTCCATGGGCTTTCCAATACATTCAATACAGCAAACACAACCACATGCTGCTCCACATTGAACCCTCCTTTATGCCGACAGCAAACACTACTAACCATTACTCTGTGTGGTGGCTCTTCCTAGGGCTTTCCAATACATTCAAAACAGCAATCACAACTACATGTTGCTCCACATTGAACACTCCTTTATGCCGACATCAAACACTACTTACCATTACTCTGTGTGGTGGCTCTTCCCTGGGCTTTCCAATACATTCAATACAGCAATCACAACCACATGTTGCTCCACATTGAACCCTCCTTTATGCCGACAGCAAACACTACTTACCATTACTCTGTGTGATGGCTCTTCCATGGGCTTTCCAATACATTCAATACAGCAATCACAACTACATGCTGCTCCACATTGAACACTCCTTTATGCCGATAGCAAACACTACTAACCATTACTCTGTGTGGTGGCTCTTCCCTGGGCTTTCTAATACATTCAATACAGCAATCACAACAACATGTTGCTCCACGTTGAACACTCCTTTATGCCGATAGCAAACACTACTAACCATTACTCTGTGTGGTGGCTCTTCCCTGGGCTTTACAATACATTCAATACAGCATTCACAACCACATGTTGCTCCACATTGAACCCTCCTTAATGCCGACAGCAAACACTACTTACCATTACTCTGTGTGATGGCTCTTCCATGGGCTTTCCAATACATTCAATACAGCAATCACAACAACATGTTGCTCCACATTGAACACTCCTTTATGCCGACATCAAACACTACTTACCATTACTCTGTGTGGTGACTCTTCCATGGGCTTTCCAATACATTCAATACAGCAATCACAACCACATGTTGCTCCACATTGAACACTCATTTATGCCGACAGCAAACACTACTTACCATTACTCTGTGTGGTGGCTCTTCCCTGGGCTTTCTAATAGATTCAATACAGCAATCACAACCACATGGTGCTCCACATTGAACCCTCCTTTATGCCGACAGCAAACACTACTAACCATTACTCTGTGTGGTGGCTCTTCCCTGGGCTTTCTAATACATTCAATACAGCAATCACAACAACATGTTGCTCCATATTGAACCCTCCTTTATGCCGACAGCAAACACAACTTACCATTACTCTGTGTGGTGGCTCTTCCATGGGCTTTCCAATACATTCAATACAGCAATCACAGCAACACGTTGCTCCACATTGAACACTCCTTTATGCCGACAGCAAACACTACTTACCATTACTATGTGTGGTGGCTCTTCCCTGGGCTTTCCAATACATTCAATACAGCAATCACAACCACATGTTGCTCCACATTGAACACTCCTTTATGCCGACAGCAAACACAACTTACCATTACTCTGTGTGGTGGCTCTTCCCTGGGCTTTCCAATACATTCAATACAGCAATCACAGCAACATGCTGCTCCACATTGAACCCTCATTTATGCCAACAGCAAACACTACTTACCATTACTCTGTGTGGTGGCTCTCCCCTTGGCTTTCCAATACATTCAATACAGCAATCACAACCACATGTTGCTCCACATTGAACACTCCTTTATGCCGACAGCAAACACTACTTACCATTACTCTGTGTGGTTGCTCTTCCCTGGGCTTTCCAATACATTAAATACAGCAATCACAACCACATGTTGCTCCACATTAAACCCTCCTTTATGCCGATAGCAAACACTACTTACCATTACTCTGTGTGGTGGCTCTTCCATGGGCTTTCCAATACATTCAATACAGCAATCACAACCACATGTTGCTCCACATTGAACACTAACTTATGCCGACAGCAAACACTACTTACCATTACTCTGTGTGGTGGCTCTTCCCTGGGCTTTCCAATACATTCAAAACAGCAATCACAAATACATGTTGCTCTACATTGAACACTCCTTTATGCCAACAGCAAACACTACTTACCATTACTCTGTGTGGTGGCTCTTCCCTGGGATTTCCAATACATTCAATACAGCAATCACAACCACATGTTGCTCCGCATTGAACACTCCTTTATGCCGACAGCAAACACTACTTACCATTACTCTGTGTGGTGGCTCTTCCCCTGTGCTTTCCAATACATTCAAAACAGCAATCACAACCACATATTGCTTCACATTGAACCCTCCTTTATGCCGATAGCAAACACTACTTACCATTACTCTGTGTGGTGGCTCTTCCCAGGGCTTTCCAATACATTCAATACAGCAATCACAACCACATGTTGCTCCACATCGAATCCTCCTTTATGCCGACAGCAAACACTACTTACCATTACTCTGTGTGGTGGCTCTTCCCCTGTGCTTTCCAATATATTCAATACAGCAATCACAACCACGTGTTGCTCCACATCGAACCCTCCTTTATGCCGACAGCAAACACTACTTACCATTACTCTGTGTGGTGGCTCTTCCCTGGGCTTTCCAATACATTCAATACAGCAATCACAACCACATGTTGCTCCACATTAAACCCTCCTTTATGCCGACAGCAAAGACTACTTACCGTTACTCTGTGTGGTGACTCTTCCCTGGGCTTTCCAATACATTCAATACAGCAATCACAACAACATGTTGCTCCACATTGAACACTCCTTTATGCCGACAGCAAACACTACTTACCGTTACTCTTTGTGGTGGCTCTTCCCTGGGCTTTCCAATACATTCAATACAGCAAACACAACCACATGCTGCTCCACATTGAACCCTCCTTTATGCCGACAGCAAACACTACTAACCATTACTCTGTGTGGTGGCTCTTCCCTGGGCTTTCCAATACATTCAATACAGCAATCACAACCACTTGTTGCTCCACATTGAACACTCCTTTATGCCGGCAGCAAACACTACGTACCGTTACTCTGTGTGGTGGCTCTTCCCTGGGCTTTCCAATACATTCAATACAGCAATCACAACAACATGCTGCTCCACATTAAACCCTCCTTTATGCCGACAGCAAACACTACCTACCGTTACTCTGTGTGGTGACTCTTCCCTGGGCTTTCCAATACATTCAATACAGCAATCACAACAACTTGTTGCTCCACGTTGAACCCTCCTTTATGCCGACAGCAAACACTACGTACCGTTACTCTGTGTGATGGCTCTTCCCTGCCTGGGCTTTCCAATACATTCAATACAGCAATCACAACCACATGCTGCTCCACATTGAACCCTCCTTTATGCCGACAGCAAACACTACTTACCATTACTCTGTGTGATGGCTCTTCCATGGGCTTTCCAATACATTCAATACAGCAATCACAACAACATGTTGCTCCACATTGAACCCTCCTTTATGCCGACAGCAAACACTACTAACCATTACTCTGTGTGGTGGCTCTCCCCTTGGCTTTCCAATACATTCAATACAGCAATCACAACCCCATGTTGCTCCACATTGAACCCTCCTCCTTTATGCCGACAGCAAACACTACTTACCATTACTCTGTGTGGTGACTCTTCCCTGCCTGGGCTTTCCAATACATTCAATACAGCAATCACAACCACATGTTGCTCCACATTAAACCCTCCTTTATGCCGACAGCAAACACTACCTACCGTTACTCTGTGTGGTGACTCTTCCCTGGGCTTTCCAATACATTCAATACAGCAATCACAACCACATGTTGCTCCACATTAAACCTTCCTTTATGCCGACAGCAAACACTACTTACTGTTACTCTGTGTGGTGACTCTTCCCTGGGTTTTCCAATACATTCAATACAGCAATCACAACAACATGTTGCTCCACATTGAACACTCCTTTATGCCGACAGCAAACACTACTTACCGTTACTCTTTGTGGTGGCTCTTCCCTGGGCTTTCCAATACATTCAATACAGCAATCACAACCACATGTTGCTCCACATTAAACCCTCCTTTATGCCGACAGCAAACACTACTTACCGTTACTCTGTGTGGTGGTGGTTCTCCCCAGGCCTTTTAAAGACATCCACTACAGCAATCACCACATTGAACACTCCTTAATAACCGACAGCAAACACTACTTACAGTTACTCTGGGAGGTAGCTCTCCCATGGGCTTTCCAATACATTCAATACACCAACCACAGCAACAGCTTGCTCCACGACAGCAATTGACAGCAGATATGATGGATGGAAATAATTCTATAAACCCGATCACGCTGGCTATACTGTGAAAGGCAACCTGTGGAATAAAGAGTAAGTTATCATAACGAGATGGATAAGCTATCGAATCTGATAAATGATTATAACGAGATGGTTATCATAACGAGATAACAATGTCCTGCCAGAGAATGAATTACAGATTGCTATAGAATAGCTAATATATTTCACTAAAGTGAAGTGCATTAACAATACAAATTAGTCATTCAGCAATACGGATTACATTTTCTCGAGTAAATTTAATGAACACGTGACTAATAGGAGGCCGCCATTGCGAGTGCAGTGGAGAATGATCCCCGAATCCGGAAGCTTCACTGTACAACAGCATAGGGATATTATTAAATAACTTAGTGAAATGTTCACTATTCTTTATAAAAGCTTTTGTATAAATAATATATAGACTCGGACAAACTGGCGAGAATTAAATTAACAAAGACCTTAAAAATACACAGCCTCGAACCCGGTCCCTCTCGCTATCGCGGCGATCGGTTACTCCACTAGGCTACAGGGACTGTGCTTACATGGATACCAGACGAACGAGCTATTATGTATACAAAGTCTTTTGTTGAAAGCCTCTAGCAGCCGAAATACATGAGTAAATAATAACAATTGATGATGGCCTATAAGCATGATTCTAGCAGAATCTATGACGAGCGAAACTTAATTAAATGAACGCGAGGATCAAGCAAATGATACCAGCCGAGTAATTGAAATGAATAAATAATATATAGACTCGGACAAACTGGCGAGAATTAAATTAACAAAGACCTTAAAAATACACAGCCTCGAACCCGGTCCCTCTCGCTATCGCGGCGATCGGTTACTCCACTAGGCTACAGGGACTGTGCTTACATGGATACCAGACGAACGAGCTATTATGTATACAAAGTCTTTTGTTGAAAGCCTCTAGCAGCCGAAATACATGAGTAAATAATAACAATTGATGATGGCCTATAAGCATGATTCTAGCAGAATCTATGACGAGCGAAACTTAATTAAATTAAAAGCTTTTGTTGTTGTTATTGTTGTATGGCGATGACCTGTGAATATTGACCTTGCATATCATATGCAGCTTTTGACCGTGGGATATAATATAATATGTGGTGATTTTGTGTGCAGGGCATCTCGATTGTGACTACATGGATTACGTATCGCGTGGTTTGTGTGTTGAAATTTGTCTTCTGGGCGGAAATAATGACTGTAAATATCTACATTATTTGTGTGTTTTTCGTAAGTTTCGTTTGTAACTTTGTAATGTAAGCTTATTAAACAAACACTTTGCAATTTTTGCAAAATTGCCACTCGAAAAGGAAATCCCTTAGCCATGCGTTATGGGTGGCCTAAGCAATGGCGGCCTCCTGTTAGTCACGTGTCCATTAAATTTACTCGAGAAAATTTAATCCGTTTTAAGGTATATTGTGTGATCTTTGAGTGAAAAATAAACTGTCCTTCTAGCAGGCCCAGTTTATTTTCACTTATTAAACCATGTTTTTTAAGTAAATAGGAATTCTTTCGCGCGCTCTGTAACTCAGAATATATTTATGATTTATGAACAGAAATGTAAATCTGCAAGAAAATCTACTTTCTATACAAATCATGAATAGAGGGCGCCCCATGGAAAAGATCACATAATATGCCTTTAAGGACCCTGTATGGATGATACCCCTTGCCCCCCCCCCCCTGATCGACGGATGACTTACCGGATATGAAGGACAATCATATATGCCGGAGCAATTACTACCTGCATATAATGCACAAAACGCTTCCCATGGCAACTGACCAAGAGCGCATACCGCGGATACTATCGATATCACCATGCATCCAACAATCTGTACGGAGAGGAATAGAAGTTTTAAGGTCTATCTCAAAGATTACTGAACCAATACTAGGCATGTTTATACTTATCCAATGCATTTTTCATGGTGATTCCAAATATGGTAATGAAATTCAATAATTTTGAGATTTGTGAAACATTTGTGAAACGAATGTTTGGAATGTCGTCTGCAGACCCAGCAATCTGTAGGCGGAGAGAAAATACAGTTGACGGTGTGTTAAGGTCCAACCGAGAGTTCACGCGTTACAGCAAACGGCGTGATGCAATTTTACACAGCAACTTAAAAGTAAACATTATTTGTGGCTGGAAAATTGACGACTCTGAGTTTGATATAACAAATGTTATAATCATCCTTGCGTGCCATGCAATATAGAGAGCACGTGTGGTCTAGTGGATAGCATGCCGGTCTTTACAATACAAAGGTTGTGAGTTCTAGCCCCGCTGTGGCCAACTTGTTTGTGTCCTTGGGCAAGGTACTTAGTCTCAATTGCCTCGTTTACCCAAGCGAGATTGGGTAGCTGTTAAAAAAGGGTGATATTACAATCTAAGTGCTGATATGGATGTGCGCCTTGCCAGCAGCCGGCGTAGATGAAGCGAAATGATTGTGACGATTTCCCAACGACAGCGTAATAATAATTAGGCTACAGCGCCATGAGCGTCGCTTGCGACGGATACCGGCGCTATATAAATGTCCATTATTATCATTATTATTATTACATAATTCGAATGATATATGAATAAATAAACCCCTTTTTTATATCTTACCTTTTACTATTATACAGAGTGAGAAAAAACCCTGCAATTAGATGAAAGAAACCATCTTCTTTCAAACTAATTTAAAATGTGAATTTGTTTTTTTCAATTGTGGTAAGAAGGAATATTTGCTAGCAACTTTGTGTAAAAAATGGTCAATCTTATTGTTTCTTCTTGGTGAGCACATTAAGACCAAAGACTACCAATAATTTGTATACGTTACATACCACGCAGGTAGTTCGTTTATACGACTCAATGCCAAGTAAACCAGCTGTGCAATAGATCTGTAAACAGGAACGATTAAAGAAACGGGGTAAAGTGTACTTTAGGTCCAAGATACTGGTATACCAGTATCGTTCAACTTGTTCAAGACTGCGACATAAAAGTTGCCAGCATCGCTTGATACTGGTACGATTTACCAGTATCGAGCGACACGATTTACCAGTATCGAGCGATACTCGAACGTTTTTATGTTCAAGTATCGGGCGACATTGGTACACATGATACCAGTGAGATTTGTCCCAGTATTGAACGATACTGGTACAAAGTCAGTGATCCAGTATCGCCCGATATCCTACTGGAACATTTTAAATGAGCCAGTATCGGCCGATACTGGAACACTGACTTTGTACCAGCATGAAAGTGGTACCAGTATTGAACGATACTGGGTGTTCGAGTATCGGACGATACTAGGTACAATCCAGAATCTGGGACCTAAAGTACACTTTTTCCGAAGAGATGTTATATAACTTTTTGCATTATAACAACAACTGTAAATAGTAGGATAGAATGAAAGACATGTACAACCACCCTCATTCCTCGTAGACAGACAGTCAGACACATACCCACCCTTCCACCCACCCTCCCTCCATGAAATGCTCCCTCGCAGACAGACAGACAGACAAACTGACTGAAAGACACATCCAGACAGAGGGTCATACAGACACATAACCCGGGACAAACCATCCCAAATTGATAATTACTTACCGCTCCGCCCCATATGGAGTATCCTATGATTGCCAATTCCGACCTACCAATAATCGCAGTGACACCACACGCTATTGACAGCACACCTAGAATCAGTTGAGTTATTCCACACTTACGTCCTTTTGATGCATTGTATTGCGCATTAGGAGCGATGCTAACATCAACTACCTGCAAGTATTGGTTTATATCAAAATATAACAACATTATCAGTAGTATAGATATTCATACCAATGTTCGAATAATATTAATAGACTTCCTGAGAAAAATTAATTTTGATATTTTGTTCCATTGAGATGGGTGTAAAAGGAATGGCAGTTGGGCTTAATACCAATATGGTGCTGTTTTTAAGTCCTTTTGTGACCTTCGAATGTCGGAACCAATATTTCAAAATCACAAAAAAGTGAGTTACGTCTTTCTGGTCGTCAACCCTGGAATGATATGCCTTGAAAGTAGCATCTAGTCCATACTTCCTGTAGACTTCAACAAATCAAATAATATTTGACAAATGGACATGTAGTCATGCGAAACAAAGGGGAATCACACCCAGCTTATTTCTACATTAAATTGAATCGGTATGCATGACGTCCATTACATGAACCTACAGCAAAATTGTTAACTTTATTTGTTGGAAGTGGCTCTTTTCTTCCATCTTTTCTAACTTTCATTTCATTCAGCCAGCATGCTTATATAGGCTTTTTGAGCTAGCCCCAAGGGGCTCGCTCTTATCCCCGGAATACAGCAAGTACGCGTTATTCATAATGGCTTCGAGTCACTTGGCTCAGAAAACCGTGACCAAATCGGTATAATTGTCAAACGGGTCCAGCCAAATGACACTCTCATGCGGGTAAATTGATTGGACGAGAAGTGTGACGCTTGGATACCATTGTGTTGTGTATTTGTATCACGGATCAAGTACAAGCGCCTCTGAGTCCAGCCGTGTGTCGATGGCTTTTATTGGACGAGGGGTTTGTATATGTTTACAAAGGGGCGTCTCTCCGTGTCGAGGATTTGATGACGAGAACCGTGCTGGCCGGGCGTTGATGTTATTTACATTTGATATCTTGACTGAGTAAAGGCGTATAGTATACATAATAAGGATGGTAAATGTATGCTTTGTAATGATAATGATGATTCAGTGGAAGACCTGAGACATTTCTTATTTACATGTAGATCACTGAATGAGATAAGGGTCGAGGAATATCTCAAACTAGAAAATAACCTATGCAACAATGGTTTTAGTGATGTTTGGCTGGAATTCATTAATATCAGTAATCTGGATTCAAAATTGTATATAATGCTCGGTTGTCCAATAAATATCACCAAGCCTTACAGACACACTAAAGATGCCTGTAATGCATATGCTATCTTTGACCAATTCTGCAAATCATACCTTAAACGTGCGTGGGCAGTTAGATCATGGACTTATTATTCTGATAAGTCCATGGTTAGATGTAATATCATGAACTCAAAGTGAGTCTATTGAGACTATTGTATACAAGACTATATAATAATTATTCGTGCTCTTTTGTTTTTTCTACTATTGTATGTATATATTATGAACGCACCGTCGGGTAGACGAGTGCCACTGTTGTAAAAGTGTATGTTCAAATAAAGAAATAAAGAAATAAAGAAATAAAGAAATAAAGAAATAAAGAAATAAAGAAATAAAGAAATAAAGAAATAAAGAAATAAAGAAATAAAGAAATAAAGAAATAAAGAAATAAAGAAATAAAGAAATAAAGAAATAAAGAAATAAAGAAAGAAAGAAAGAAAAAAAGAAAAAAAGAAAAAAAGAAAGAAAGAAAGAAAGAAAGAAAGAAAGAAAGAAAGAAAGAAAGAAAGAAAGAAAGAAAGAAAGAAGACATGCACATACATTGTACAGCAATACATGTATACAGTGTTGTACAGCAATACATGTATACAGTGTTTGGTTTTAATAATTCATTTATTCTTCATCTGAACTCTGGCTGAATCAACCATACATTGATTCAGTTGATTATACGCAACATTATGGTCCCTCCTGAACTTTTATTTGTACGTAACTTCTCATCGTGTACATACATTACATTTGTTTCTAATAAAATTACAAAACAAAGAAACCGTTTTATGCTTCTTATGTAACTTGTTTTTGTATTTCTTGTTTGATTGCCAGTAAATGTGTACATCCTCTTAGAGTCTCGATTACAAATTGCACCATAATAACAACTAGAGGATATTTACATGTTTCTAAATGACAACCCTGTGGTTACATCATATGTATCTGTTCTACCGAAACCAAATGAATTGGGCAGAGCTCCAAACTGAGAAATAGCCCAAAACCTAATTTAGGTGATTTTTTTTGTGATTTCTTGTCAATAATAAATGTCCAGAGTGTTTATAACATTAAAGGTAGATGACCCGATCACATTCCGATTTTCAACTTGACGTTTTTTATTCTACATGAAAGGTCATCCTTAAAAAAGTCGTGTTACAAAGTTTGAGTTGCATAGCTCTAATGGTTCTTATTTAGACGCACAAGATGTTGTGAACTGTACCCATTGAGTAGTACACAAACTATATCGGTGGTTACCACCATTCGCGGTAATTGACGTTATTTCATCGATTTCTCCGTAAATATACCGATTTAGGCCGTCAAATTTCAGTATGATGATGAGAAAAATACGAGCTTTCATATGATATGAAAATCTCCGTATGTTTGAAATAATTCTGTGTTATGAAAATGTGATCGGGTCATATAAAGTTTCAGATTAAAAAATAAAACCAAAAATATATATATAAAAAAAATATGTATTGACAACCGTTTCTGGTTAGACTAGCCATTGAACAAAGTGCTCAATACCGTAAACGGTAGAGCGTATAAAAATTCAGAGGTATAGACCTTCCGGAATATTATCGCTACTCTGAGTTTCATGGACATATAAAAAAAAAAAAAAAATTAATAATTTATGTACATTGTAAGTACAACTTTTAAGGATAATATCTCAGTTTGGAGTTTTCATAATATAGACTATTAAAGGCACATTAGTGGTGTTGAACATTTTAAATGTTTAAAAATTTACTTCAGAATTCAAGATGAATTAAAAATGGCCATTACTGTTGTTTCTACTAGCAAAAACACAGCAAAAGTTGATTAAAACAATATCATCGCTATTTATTGAAAAATGCCCTCTATGCAAATATGGTTCGCGTTATGTATCACGCGTACTGCAGGGGGATACTGTTGGACGTAAAATGCTCGTCCCGCGGGACGAGTTTATTTTGAATCGACGTTTTCTTGTACATAGAGGGCTGATTTTTCTTAATCCTTATAGGTGTAAGTTCATACATGTAATACAATTATAAAAATATGCTAATCCCAGTTTTTATCATAATTGAGGGCGCATCCTCCAACACATCTCTTAGTGCCCCTTTAACTTGAAAATGATATAACTCCGCTTTGGGAAGTCCGATTAAAAAAGTACCATTGTTAAGTGGAAGATCTCTACTACAATAATCAATTACAAACTCAATTTTGATATCTTGCCTAATTGTGTCTGATTTCGGTAGACCTCGTCACATATACGGACAACTGCTGCAAATTTCTCTTCATATTCATTACTTGATATCATGCCCAAATTTGCCAATACGTTCACTGCCTGCTCTTGTGCCAATCCCTGATTACCCAATTACATGTCATTATTCTACCAACTGCTTTCCTAAAAAATATTAAAGTCTTTCATTTGTACTAGCTCTTCCCTTTTAAAGGTTTTTTTTATTAAGCCTGGCCCGAGCATTTTGCTTGAGCATGGTCCCTTCAGGACCCAAGCGTGTGTCCGTATGGACCGACCGTGTAAACAAACAAACAAACATTATTATCATGAAACAAGTGTGTCCTCGTTCTGAAAATCTTAAACACAGTTACTTATTGCCTACAATATGGCAACGGATAACCGCAATATACAAACTTAAAAATAGGTAGTTAAAATTGACCCTTAATTAGTCATTTTGACTACCTTCTGACGGTCAACTATAATACACCACAGTCATTTTTAACCCTGTGTGGATAGTCAAATCATTTGACCCTGAAAATAGTCAATACCAACTACAAACGGAGTCAACATTTGACTACCCTATATAGGGTCAACCAAAGCAACCCTGTGTGGATAGTCAAATCATTTGACCCCGAAAATAGTCAATATCAACTACAAAAGGGTCAAAATTTGAATACCTTTTAGGGTCAACCATAGCAACCCTGTGTGGGTAGTCAAATCATTTTGACACTGAAAATAGTGAATATCAACTACAAAAGGGGTCAACATTTGACTTCATGTTAGTCAAATTTTGACTTCGTTTTAGTCAAATGTTGACTTCGTTTTAGTCAAGTGCTCAATACCGTAAACGGTAGAGCGTATAAAAATTCAGAGGTATAGACCTTCCGGAATATTATCGCTACTCTGAGTTTCATGGACATATAAAAAATAAAAAAAAATTAATAATTTATGTACATTGTAAGTACAACTTTTAAGGATAATATCTCAGTTTGGAGTTTTCATAATATAGACTATTAAAGGCACATTAGTGGTGTTGAACATTTTAAATGTTTAAAAATTTACTTCAGAATTCAAGATGAATTAAAAATGGCCATTACTGTTGTTTCTACTAGCAAAAACACAGCAAAAGTTGATTAAAACAATATCATCGCTATTTATTGAAAAATGCCCTCTATGCAAATATGGTTCGCGTTATGTATCACGCGTACTGCAGGGGGATACTGTTGGACGTAAAATGCTCGTCCCGCGGGACGAGTTTATTTTGAATCGACGTTTTCTTGTACATAGAGGGCTGATTTTTCTTAATCCTTATAGGTGTAAGTTCATACATGTAATACAATTATAAAAATATGCTAATCCCAGTTTTTATCATAATTGAGGGCGCATCCTCCAACACATCTCTTAGTGCCCCTTTAACTTGAAAATGATATAACTCCGCTTTGGGAAGTCCGATTAAAAAAGTACCATTGTTAAGTGGAAGATCTCTACTACAATAATCAATTACAAACTCAATTTTGATATCTTGCCTAATTGTGTCTGATTTCGGTAGACCTCGTCACATATACGGACAACTGCTGCAAATTTCTCTTCATATTCATTACTTGATATCATGCCCAAATTTGCCAATACGTTCACTGCCTGCTCTTGTGCCAATCCCTGATTACCCAATTACATGTCATTATTCTACCAACTGCTTTCCTAAAAAATATTAAAGTCTTTCATTTGTACTAGCTCTTCCCTTTTAAAGGTTTTTTTTATTAAGCCTGGCCCGAGCATTTTGCTTGAGCATGGTCCCTTCAGGACCCAAGCGTGTGTCCGTATGGACCGACCGTGTAAACAAACAAACAAACATTATTATCATGAAACAAGTGTGTCCTCGTTCTGAAAATCTTAAACACAGTTACTTATTGCCTACAATATGGCAACGGATAACCGCAATATACAAACTTAAAAATAGGTAGTTAAAATTGACCCTTAATTAGTCATTTTGACTACCTTCTGACGGTCAACTATAATACACCACAGTCATTTTTAACCCTGTGTGGATAGTCAAATCATTTGACCCTGAAAATAGTCAATACCAACTACAAACGGAGTCAACATTTGACTACCCTATATAGGGTCAACCAAAGCAACCCTGTGTGGATAGTCAAATCATTTGACCCCGAAAATAGTCAATATCAACTACAAAAGGGTCAAAATTTGAATACCTTTTAGGGTCAACCATAGCAACCCTGTGTGGGTAGTCAAATCATTTTGACACTGAAAATAGTGAATATCAACTACAAAAGGGGTCAACATTTGACTTCATGTTAGTCAAATTTTGACTTCGTTTTAGTCAAATGTTGACTTCGTTTTAGTCAAATGTTGACTTCATTGTAGTCAAATGTTGACTTCATTGTAGTCAAAGGTTTAACTTAGATTGGTTAATCTACTTTGTAGTCGTGAAACACGAGATCGGCATTCATTCCGGCCAAGAAAACCTGTATAACGGCTTTAAACAACATGTTTATTACTTCATAAAAACAATAGATGTGCTTCTGATATGTGAACAATCACTGCCATCATGTAGTGACGTCTTGAATTCTGTTGGTTAATTATACCTATATACTATCCTAAGAATCTACTTTTCATGGTGTTATTTAGTTGTGAGATGATTTGCCTAATCAAGACGCCGGCGTTGTGAGACATGTTTTTCAAATAGTCTTTAATTAAATCTCATATTATTGTAGATGAAATTAAATACATGGACATAATATGTGCTGTTATTTTTTGAATTGGTTGAAGGATTGAGCTATTGTTAAGTCATAAAATATTTAACAGGAACATATTTGACTGGCATGGTAGTCATTTTGACGATGACTTTTTGCAACAGTTAAATTGTAACTTCATATAGGCCTACATAGTTATTATGAACTACATACAAAGTCGAATTTAACTACATTCAAAGTCGAAAGGCAAATATCAACCCCGTATGGCGGTCAAATTAACTACATCTAGGGCTATTTCAAAGTGACCCCCAAACCAGTCAAATGACTATGAATGATGAATGAATGAAAACGTGATTTATTAAGCGCATTTCCAAAAACACGATCAATACGCTGTACAGGAATTATACAATATAAAAGATAAGCATAATAAAAAATACCAATCAAAGTACAAAGTACATTACAGATAGGTTACAAGATAATTAAAATATACAATGTAATAATATACAGATACAATTTAAGCATTAAAAAGCATGGATTAAAAACACACACAATTTTTTATAAAAGGGTGCGTTTGCATCCGAAATTGACCAACAAACTACACCTGCGGAAATAGATGAGTTTTAAGCATCTTTTTAAAAGATTTGACACTGCCTGCGGTGCGTATGGAGAGTGGGAGATCATTCCACAGCCTTGGACCGATATATGAGAAAGCGGTTTCAGTCTTAGTATGTTTGTTGAAAGGTACAACAAGGCGGAAAGTGTCGTTGGAAGATCTCAAACCAGCTCTTGGACAGACATACGGCATCAAAATCTGAGATAAATAGGTAGGCCCCAGATTATGTACACCATTGTACACATGCAGCAAGATCTTGAAGTCAATTCTCTGCTGGATAGGCAACCAATGAAGCTTCCGCAAGAGTGGTTCAGCACTTGTGCGTCTATTTTTACAAAAGACTAGACGCGCAGCACGATTTTGAAGTTTTTGCAGGCGCTGAACATTAAATTTAGAAATGCCACCTAAAAGAGAGTTGCCATAATCCAGCCGAGAGAGGACTAAAGACCTCACCGCATGTGCACAAGTATCGTGATCAATAAAACGACGGATACGACGAATGTTCCGCAGGTGAAAATTAACCGTACGACATATGGAACTGACCTGCAGATCCATTTTGAGAAAGGTGTCAAATGTAACTCCTAAATTTCTGATGGAGGGGGAAGGGTCAATCACAGATTCACCGATCTTCAAGTTAACCTCAGACAACAAATCTACCTGTCGAGGCGAGGAAATGAGGATAAACTCAGTTTTAGTGTCATTCAGCTTGAGCTTGTTTGCCAACATCCATTTCCCCACCTCGGCAATGCACATCGTTAGTCTGCTCTGCGCATCGTCAAAGTCACCAGGCACTTTCGGATCAAAACTAACGTACATTTGGGTGTCGTCAGCATACGCGTGGTAAGGAACATTAAAGCGGCGCAGGATGGCAGTCACAGGTCTGGAATACAGGGTAAAAATCGGTGGACCAGCAACTGACCCTTGAGGAACACCGTATTTCAGTGGATGAACAGATGAGTAACTATCTAAAACACAAACTCTACTAGTACGATTAGTAATATAAGAATTGAACCAGCTTAAAACACAGCCGTCGATACCGTATTCACTATTGAGCCTATTAGCAAGAACGTTGTGATCGATAGTATCGAAGGCTGCTGACATATCTAATAAAACAAGCATGACAATCTTACCTCTACCAAGTTCATTTATAATGTCATTTTTTACACGAAGAAGAGCAACATAGTCATTGTTAACATAGTCATTTTCCACTCAAAAGTTGAAGGACAAACTTAACTTATAAGGGGTTGTTTTAAAATGACTTCCCAAAACAGTCAATATTTTAACTACCTATTTCTAAGTGTGATAGGTAGGCCTACAACAGTTGGTAAGCGTGTGATTTCTTACCAGTATTTCGCCCATATCGTTGTAATAATATTACACACGTCAAAATACAAACTGCTATATGTAGTAATTTCTCTGCTGGCTGGTAGATCCTTGTTTGTAATTCAGTCCCATTATGACGACAGTCAGTAAATAAGCAATATCGTATGACAAAGGCCACTTACTGGTACTAAACGCAGTTTTAGTGACTAACATAGACTCGTTCTGAATTAAACGCGAGTTTCACCAGATTCACTGATTCACCAGTAGACGGAACTATTTCATTTCAAAATGTCAGTTTAATATTTCCGTGTTATATCTTCGTGAAATAATTGTCAAGTTCAACAGTCCAGTGTTTGTCAGTTTGTACTGTTTACCGTGAGCACAATACATGGTAAGTTGAACAAACTTTACAATCGTGAAATAATTGGAAAGTTCAACTTACTGTAAATAATGTTTGTGGAGTTAGAAAGAACGGTACTGTTATTTTATTGTTATGATTTTAGGATGATTGTACTAGCCCAATCGTGGCGAGCGTTCTATTTGAATCCAGGACAGTTGTTATTTAGACGAGGTTTTCATACCTGATGGTAGCATGTTGCATATGCTGCAACTAGAGTATAATTGCCATACACGACAAGAGTTGCTACATCACAGAACAATTAAATTCGTACACCAATATTGTACGCCTTGAACTCAACCGTGCCTGGTGCAAGCTGACGTGCAGATCGTGTAGTCATAAAAATACATTCGCCTTTGAGGAATTCGGTCGATATCTATAATTGTAACCCATTTGGGCCAAAATAAATTCAATACCCGTATAGAGTGAACGCACGACCACTCTGGGGACGAGATTTTAAAATCGGGTTTTGTAAACAAGTCGTCAATTAAAAAAAATCGCGTTTAATTTAGACACATGTTTTGTTAGACACGGTTTTAAGCTAAAACCGTGTTTAGAACGCGAATACGGCCCTTTCAGTCCAGGCTTACTTAGCACAAAATATGTTTCCACGCGGCTTTTAGTTTTACTACATACAAAACAGATTTGTCAGAAACCTGTCCCAACTTTCAAGGTCTATCTCAAGGATTAATGAACCAATACTAGGCATGTTTGTACTTATTTCAATGCATTTCAACACCATCCTGCACACACCTCTTTTGAGCGTCGTAAAAAATCAGTTCTCATGATGGTAGATTATAATAAGATGTTTCATATTCCCCCTTGGAGATTTTTTGAGTGTTTAAGACAATTGTTACCGCATCATCTTGAGCTCTAATCTTACAATCAAAATTCGGAACCTTTGACAGTCCATTTTTGCAACCACAATGATGGCCATGTCGCTCACTCGATCGTCCGCAGGGGTGCGTTTGTGTTAGGGTTATCCCTTCACGCACTCAAATTTATTTATTTATTATTTATTTGGGTCCTACGACCCTGGATAACCCAATAAATCCACGAAGTAGCGTATTTCCATTGGGTCCGTTAGATGTGTGAACAGATACAGACCGGAATGATCCCCTACTCTTTACGAAAGAGTCTCCAACCTTTTTAACGTGCTCGAGTATTGATCTTCAAATACTAGTCTCAAAAGATACATTACACATAAATGAGGCAAATCAGGTGTAAATGCATCACTTGAAACATTGTCATGAAATACGCAACCCATCTTCAAAAACGTCATATCATGGACCGACCGGCCTCCGTGGAATGTTTATCATTTTATTTTTATGCCAGTTTAGTCTGGCGAATTTTTGCTTCCCCCCGTTTGGTCATAGGAAATAGGGGTTGCCTGGCAACTCCTATCAATTTCTTAGCCATTCGATGTCGCTTGGGTACTTATAGGGTAGGGAGATGAGGCACTATTATTCACTGAAAACTTAAATTAGTCAGCCACAGGCTGGACTAACTTTAAACTAGTCCAGCAGGTTAGTCAAGCCTGCTGGTCCGACTTGACTATCTTAAGGTTAGTCCGGCTCAGCCTGACTTGCTTGATTCGTTCTGCTGGACTAGTCTGTGGCTGGATTAGCTTATGTTAGTCAAGCTGGAGCATTGCTGGACTAGCTTTACGTTAGTCGCTCACTAGCTTGATGTGAGTCCGTCCTAAGCTGGGCTAGTTTAGGCTAGTCGCATTGCTGGACTAGCTTAACGTAAGTCAAGGCACTGAGATGCAATTTAATGTTCTTTATATCAGCTTTAATTTTTATCTAATACAGGTGGACTTATCACTAACCCCACTCATTTTTTTATTTTTAAATCTTCTGCATGCTGACCATATACTCTCTGAATGTTAAAAGAGCGAGAAAAAACCCCTCTAACACAGGAGGGAACGCCCTCAACATCGAAAAAAAAATTGAAAGCAGATTTTCTTGCAGATTTACATTTCTGATCATAAACCGTACATACATTCCAAGTTACAGGGCGATACGGTTCTTAATTACTTCAAAATCATGGTTTTAGAGTGAAAATAAACTGTCGGGATATATAACACGACAGTTTATATTTTCACTCTAAATTCACTCTAAAACCATGATTTTGAGGTAATTAGGAATCTTATCGCAATGTAACTTGGAATGTATGTACGATTTAGGATCAGAAATGTAAATCTGCAAGAAAATCTACTTTCTAAAAAAAATTATGAATAGAGGGCGCTCTCTGGAAAAGATCACATAATATGCCTTTCAGACTCATTAAAGATTGCTGTACATGATTATTAGCATTTTGCGAACAATCTTTATATTTTCATGGCCAAAAAGATATTTTTTTCACATGGGACACTTTTTTTGACACGCGGCTATACTGGTATTTTGAATGAAATTTAGAACATTTCTGAAATGGGACGATGGATTTGATATTTGTACCTTTCCATAGTACCAATCTTTAACATTTTTAAACACATGGCGCCATATTCTCGTTCTAAACACGGTTTTAGCTCAAAACCGTATCTAACTAAACTCGTGTTTCTTTTAAACGACGCGTGTTTAACAAAACCCGATTTCAAACTCCGCAATTCTCGTCCCCAGAGTGGTCATGCTTTTAATGTATACAGGTATCCAATTTATTATGGCCCAAATGGGTTACAATAGATATCGATCGAATTCCTCAAACACGTTCATTTTTAAGACTACACGATCTGCACGTCAGCTTGCACCGTGCATGGTTGAGTAATCATCCAAGGCGTACAATTGGTGCACGAGTTTAGTTAAACTCGCGTTAAACTACCCCCGATAACCATGTTAAAGTTAGACACTTTTCAATGAGTTAGACGCGTGTTTAAGTTAAACATATTTTCGAGAATTGCATTTAGCTAAACAATGTGGTTAAACTGAAATTTAAACGCATGTTTAGCTTAAAACCGTGTTAAAATACGAGAAAACGGGCCATGGATTTCACTTGAATAATTACTTTAATTGCGGAATAATGGGAATTGCCTTTGTTTACAAATTCGCCTTAACGTCGTTTAAACAAAAGCACGGAATCGCCTTAACGTCAATTACACAATGGACGGAATAAACTGCATTATTCGGATTCTCCTTAGAAAACAACTAATCATATATCGATACTTATTGTTATTATTATTATTAATATCGATACTTATTATATGATGACCTTTTGATGTTCAAGTACTGTGGTCCGCTGCTATAATCACATTTAATATCAAATCTCTATTTATAACAATAATAACCACTAACCTGGATATTTGTATCTATTTGACTTTACTTATGAATTTGATATAAACAATGGAGACAAGCATAAATGATAAAGATATATGAGTAAATAATGCACTCGCACGTGTATCAGTCAATAGTTAGGTCACCCAAGCCCTATATGAAAGGTATGAAGATTGTTAAACGGGGTCAGCAGTCACAAACATGCACAAACACAATAGTCGAACGACCTTGCTATTGTCAAAACTCCCTACACAGAGGACTGCAGTGCAAATCTGTACGATGTTCGCCATGTAATGTCTATGGCGCCTAATGGCGGATTTCATTCCGTGGTATGAAGCTATGAAGTTTCCGTGGTCTTCGCTATCTCCAAGCAGATAGAGCAATACGTACACGGAATTTTTTGTAGACGAGGGTTCATTTCATGATTTGGTGAGGTTTAGAATGAGTTAGGATTCCTGTAATTTCGAAGACCACAGATTTTCAAAACGTGAATTTTCTAACATTTTACGACATAAATTTGGTCACAAAACGTGTTTAATACTATACATTTTACCGATCTGCAGATGTTATTGACCCTCCTCTAAAATTCTCAGTTTTTGAGATGCCCAAATAGACCATTTTCCGAAGCTATATCTAGCAAATATTGCAGTCACTGATACTCCATTGTTTTCTTGCGTATAACAAAATATGACATGCAGCGTGACCTCCCTACTGACTGTGTATCAACATGATCAACACAGATGATCAACGGTCATATTTGTTTGGATGTACCTAGCTAGGTGTTAACACTTTATATGCGGCTAAGTATTAGTTTTACTATCACAAAACAAGATGTTTCAGAAACCTTTTCCAACTGTGAAGGTCTATCTCAAGGATTACTGATCTGGATTACTGAAATTTCAATGCATTTCTAAAATGGTGATTCCAAATATGGAAATGTAATTAAATAATCTTGAAATGTGCAAAACATTTTGTGACATTTTGGAATGTCGTCTGTACACGACTGCCGTGTGGAAAGCGTTTTAACAACAACAGCATGTCCTTAAAAGGACATGCTATTGAAGGTATTCTCCGGATTCGAACCCTAATGCCTGTAACCACCCCTGAAGGTCTTCTCATGGATACGCCTCTGACAGTAATTCATACACTCTTAGTAGTGTCGAACCAATCAGAAGGCAAGAAATTAAAATACGCGAAGTGCATTGAAAGTGTCTAATGCACTCCGCGTGTGCGCCGTTCAATCCGCGAACTACTCGCTTTGTTTTGATACGTTGTTCAGGCATCTCGGGTTCGCCGATTTTCATTGCGGGTGTTAGCAAACTTGTTAACGTGTTTTTATTCGTTATTACATAATTATATCAAAATTATTTGTAGTGTCGTGTATGAATTAAGTCAATGCATGCTTATGTTTTGTTTCTCGAAAATAAGGCAAATCGATGACTTGCGCAAATGTTGATATGCTCACAATAGCACCCCCTGCGGGTCGTGCCATTATTCACACATCAACATCAGCGCGCGTGCATTGATTTGTCTAATTTTTCTCGAAACAACACATACGCATTTATTGACCTATCACTAATACCCTCCCTAGAAAGGAAATAACACCAAGGCGAAAGGATGATTTGGGTCTATAAGGGAAAACTCTATTCCGTACTTCAATGTCGTACTGTTGCAGCAGTATTTTAATACTTACCTTAAAAGGACATAAATAATTAAAAATATATGTTTGCTGATTGCATCATTTCGTCCAAATTTACATGAACGCCAAAAAGCGCGCGCATGAACGCCAAAAAGCGCGCATGAACGCCAAAAGCGCGCTATACATGCTGGGATAAGATGATTTTGCTCGTACCCTACGTGGTGGTGTTGGCTCCCTGCACTCGTATAGTTTGATATGCAGTTGCACTTGAGCAGTGGCGTAACTAGACTTTTTCATTTGGGCGGGGGGGGGGGGGGGGGGGGGCGGCAAGAAGGGGCAGTGACTTGAAATGGGGATCCTAATGGGGGGCTACATTCCACATCCACACCGATTGATTTCATTTGGGTGGCAAGCGGGTTACGCCACTGCACTTGAGGAAAAGGCAACGTGTGTTTACTCAAAACTATTCATGGCGAGGTAGCGATCCTGGTTAAAGGCGAGTCACATCTAGCCGATGTGGCTCGCGTAGCTATACCGAATCACAAATTTGGCGTTTTTCGGGGATCGGTACTAGTGCGGTAGGGCAACGGTATCACATCGCTAAGAACGGTAGGACATCGTCAGGACAACCATTTCTGGTTAGACTAGCCATTGAGCAAGGTGCTCAATACCGTAAAAAAACGGCAGAGCTTATAAACGTTTAGAGGTATACACTTTCCGGAATATATCGCTACACGCTACTCGGGAGTTTCATGTACAATCCCATACGGTCATTTTGTCCGATCATCAGGCGAATAGATGTTTCTCTGGTCGCAGGTTATTCACGCCATAGAAAAGTAATATACACACATTCAATGGTGTTAAACAGAGTGGTCCAAAAAAAGGTTTACACTTTTTAGAGGCAAATTTATCAAAATTGGAGAAACATGTTTAAACCATTTTAAAATATTCCTAAACTAAAATATCTTGTTGGTATATGGTGAAAACGGCGTTGAAATTAAAGCTCAAATTAAGAAATAGCGTCAATTTAAAGAAAACTTGTCAAATACAAGTTTGTCCACACGTAAATCTATGGCAGTCATGGATGTTTCCATATAAACTCCTCAAAAAAGTACTACTGAGTTGACAATATCCCATAGACTTGCGTAACACGTGGACAAACTGTTTTTTGACCATTATTCTTTAAACCGTCACCATTTCTTATCCAATTTATGCTTCATTTTCAACGCCGTTTTCACCATAAATCACTAAGATAATGGCGTTTAAGATAATATTAAAACAATTATTAGATGTCTCGTCCATTTCGAGAAATATGCATCTTAAAAAGTGTAATCCTTTTTGGACCACTCTATATATACATATTTTTTGAATTATCTTTCTTTCTTTTTTCATCCGCTATGAAAAACAAAATATACAGATAATATATGTTTATAAATCAAATAGTCTGCATATTGAGTGTGGATAACTATTTGAGTAACATCATAAAGTAAACTAGATATTGCATACCAACAATGGTAAATATACATAAATACAGGATAAGGGAGCACATCAAAACTCGACCGCCCGGCAACCGCCGGTTCCGTGGGGTTCCGTGCGGTTGCAGCCGGTTTCTATTGTTCTAAACAATGATATGCGGTCCAACCGGGCGGAACCGGCGGTTGCCGCGCGGTCGAGTTTTTATGTGCTCCCTAACGTACTACAAAACCCCACTAAATTACAAAATATGACGGCATTTTATACAAATGCCGGATAGACGAATAATATACATTATACGTCTGTCATGGCATTTTTTACAAATGCCATTACAGACGTCCGATTTTATGTATATAAACATTTTTTCAACATGTGTTTTTCAGTGTTATGGTACTTAATTATATCAAGTTGGATATTTTGAAAAGACGGTTTTGAACCAGAGGTTAATGTTATCCCAGCATGCAGTAGAAAAGCACCGTGCACTGAGATAAATCAACACCTGATTTAGGCTGATTTCCATTGAAATGTACAGAAACATCATGGTCCAATAGAGGAACTAATAATTGAGACTTTTCATATATGTATCAATATATGAATTGGGATTCTATTTCTCAATACAATGATACCAAAAAAGTTGAAAAGTCTCAATTATTAGTTCCTCTAACCCTAACACTTTTGAAGAATTTTCCAACGAAATTTTTTTCAAGCAAAAAAAACACACACAACAAGAGGTGCCACGCCCCGGGGTTTGAACCCACGACCTCTCGGTTACAAGTCGAACGCTCTACCAACTGAGCCACGGGGGGAGCTATGCTGGGCGAGTGTATTCGCCCAGCTATGTAGCCCGGGGCCATTATTTCACACAAAAACCTCAGCGCCAGGTGGAACCGACAGGCTGGGAAATGGGATTTCATGGGGTGCGGGGCTGTAAGGGCTAATGGACCATGATGTTTCTATACATTTCAATGCAAATCAGGTGTTGAACTGTCTCAATCATCACAGTGCACAGTGCTTTTCTACTGCATGCTGGGATTACATTGAGGCAACCCCTGGTCTTGAACCATTGCATCTATTTCTGTATGCAGCAAATTTCGCTATTAGAATGATTTTATTAAGAGCAGTATGATTACTAATGGGGAATTTGCCAAATAGAATGTCATTATCGCAAAGCGAAACCTTAATTTTACATTGGTTTAGGATCCATTCCTCAAGCTTTCCCCAGATGGTATTAGTAATAAAACACATACAGAATATATGATACATTGTTTCCTGGATCTGATTACAGAAAGAACATCGTCACTGGAAACCTTTATAATCTTAAGAAAGTAGTTTGTACTTAGGATTTCTAAAGTGTAACAATCTTTGCTTGGTATCTCCAGTACATTTAAATGGCGCGCGGCATATAGTTTTCCATTATCTTGGCTTTATTATTGAAATTGGGTAAATAAATTTTATGGGTACGCCTACAACCCCTTTTGACTTTTAAGAGAATATCAATGTTTATAGGAATAAATGGGTTGAAAACCGGTTTAACATTAATAATCAATAACACATTTCTAAACCCCCTCAATAATAGCACGTGTGAGCTTATAGGCCTACTCAAGAAAGGTAGTTCTAAGATTAACATATCATTTCCTCCTAAGTGCATCCAAAGAGTAGAAACCTCACTCTGCATCCATTAGATCAATAATCATGTTAATATAGAGCAGTGGTTCTCAACCTTTTTGCCCCACGACCCCTTTTGACATTCCTGGTCAGTACCGTGACCCCCAAAACAAAAATTGAATAATAACACCAGCCGGATATCATGAATGAAACTTCTTAGTTTTGATGCGAGCGTATCGAGTAGGAAATTTTGCATATTTGAATGTTTCTTTTGTGTGTTTCTAAGCTTTTTTAAAGCGAAATGTAACACAGTTCCCCCAAAACCTATATTTATGAGCCCTTCATGACCCCCTGGAAAAACCCAAACGACCCCCAGGTTGAGAACCCCTGATATAGAGAATGCCATTTTGAACCCAACTGGAATACAAAAACAACATTTTCACCAATAGTAATAATCAGTGAATTGTGCCAGATACATGACCGTAACCATGGTAACACTTCGATGCAGTCTTTTGGCTTTAGGTGGTGCTGTAACAAAACCCAGGCAAGAAGAACTTCCTTCCAAAAGTTATTGCAGCTCATCCTGTTAATAGAACTAGTCCACCTACGAGTGAGAAATACAGAAACAGGGTAACAGCTTTATTGGAATTACCAGTAGACGCCTAATCAATGATATTTTCAGCGCATTGATAAATATACCAACTTGGATCATTTGTGTGCCACTTTCCTCATAATCACCACACATCTGATCTCTGCTAATCCTACTCGTCTTGCGTTTCCATATAAATTAGAAATGGATTGGGGATGGCAAGAACCAGGTGACTGAGCTCTGTGTGGAGGCTCTTCCCTGGGCTTTCCAAGACATTCAATACAGCAATCACAACAACATGTTGATCCACATTGAGCCCTCCTTAATGCCGACAGCAAACACTACTTACCATTACTCTGTGTGGTGGCTCTCCCCTGGGCTTTCCAATACATTCAATACAACAATCACAACAACATGTTGCTCCACATTGAACACTCCTTTATGCCGACAGCAAACACTACTTACCATTACTCTGTGTGTTGGCTCTTCCCTGGGCTTTCCAATACATTCAATACAACAACCACAACAACATGTTGCTCCACATTGAACCCTCCTTTATGCCGACAGCAAACACTACTTACCGTTACTCTGTGTGGTGGCTCTCCTCTGGGATTTCCAATACATTCAATACAGCAATCACAACAACATGTTGCTCCACATTGAACCCTCCTTTATGCCGACAGCAAACACTACTTACCATTACTCTGTGTGGTGGCTCTCCCCTGGGCTTTCCAATACATTCAATACAGCAATCACAACCACATGTTGCTCCACATTGAACCCTCCTTTATGCCGACAGCAAACACTACTTACCATTACTCTGTGTGGTGGCTCTCCCCTGGGCTTTCAAATACATTCAATACAGCAATCACAACCACATGTTGCTCCACATTGAACCCTCCTTCATGCCGACAGCAAACACTATTTACCATTACTCTGTGTGTTGGCTCTCCTCTGGGCTTTCCAATACATTCCATACAGCAATCACGACAACATGTTGCTCCACATGGAACCCTCCTGTATGCCGACAGCAAACACTACTTACCGTTAATCTGTGTGGTGGCTCTTCCCTGGGCTTTCCAAGACATTCAATACAGCAACCACAACCACATGTTGCTCCACATTGAACCCTTCTTTATGCCGACAGCAAACACTACTTACCATTACTCTGTGTGTTGGCTCTCCTCTGGGCTTTCCAATACATTCAATACAGCAATCACAACAACATATTGCTCCACATTGAACACTCCTTTATGCCGACAGCAAACACTACCTACCGTTAATATGTGTGGTGGCTCTCTCCAAGACATTCAATACAGCAATCACCACAACATGTTGCTCCACATTGAACCCTCATGTATGCCGACAGCAAACACTACTTACTGGCTCTCCCCAGGGCTCTCCAATACATTCAATACAGCAATCACTACCACATGTTGCTCCACATTGAACCCTCATGTATGCCGACAGCAAACACTACTTACCGGCTCTCCCCAGGGCTTTCCAATACATTCAATACAGCAATCACCACAACATGTTGCTCCACATTGAACCCTCCTTTATGCCGACAGCAAACACTACTTACCATTACTCTGTGTGGTGGCTCTCCCCAGGGCTTTCCAATACATTCAATACAGCAATCACAACAACATGTTGCTCCACATTGAACCTTCCTTTATGCCGACAGCAAACACTACTTACCGTTACTCTGTTTGGTGGCTCTTCCCTGGGCTTTCCAATACATTCAATACAGTAATCACAACAACATGTTGATCCACATTGAGCCCTCCTTTATGCCGACAGCAAACACTACTTACCATTACTCTGTGTGGTGGCTCTCCCCTGGGCTTTCCAATACATTCAATACAGCAATCACAACAATATGTTGCTCCACATTGAACACTTCTTCATGCCGACAGCAAACACTACTTACCATTACTCTGTGTGGTGGCTCTCCCCTGGGCTTTCCAATACATTCAATACAGCAATCACAACAACATGTTGCTCCACATTGAGCCCTCCTTTATGCCGACAGCAAACACTACTTACCATTACTCTGTGTGTTGGCTCTCCTCTGGGCTTTCCAATACATTCAATACAGCAATCACAACAACATATTGCTCCACATGGAACCCTCCTGTATGCCGACAGCAAACACTACTTACCGTTAATCTGTGTGGTGGCTCTTCCCTGGGCTTTCCAAGACATTCAATACAACAATCACAACAACATGTTGCTCCACATGGAACCCTCCTGTATGCCGACAGCAAACACTACCTACCGTTAATCTGTGTGGTGGCTCTCTCCAAGACATTCAATACAGCAATCACCACAACATGTTGCTCCACATTGAACCCTCATGTATGCCGACCTGCAAACACTACATACTGCCTCTCCCCAGGGCTCTCCAATACATTCAATACAGCAATCACTACCACATGTTGCTCCACATTGAACCCTCATGTATGCCGACAGCAAACACTACTTACCGGCTCTCCCCAGGGCTGTCCAATACATTCAATACAGCAATCACAACAACATGTTGCTCCACATTGAACCCTCCTGTATGCCGACAGCAAACACTACTTACCGTTAATCTGTGTGGTGGCTCTTCCCTGGGCTTTCCAATACATTCAATACAACAATCACAACAACATGTTGCTCCACATTGAACACTCCTTTATGCCGACAGCAAACACTACTTACCATTACTCTGTGTGTTGGCTCTTCCCTGGGCTTTCCAATACATTCAATACAACAACCACAACAACATGTTGCTCCACATTGAACCCTCCTTTATGCCGACAGCAAACACTACTTACCGTTACTCTGTGTGGTGGCTCTCCTCTGGGATTTCCAATACATTCAATACAGCAATCACAACAACATGTTGCTCCACATTGAACCCTCCTTTATGCCGACAGCAAACACTACTTACCATTACTCTGTGTGGTGGCTCTCCCCTGGGCTTTCCAATACATTCAATACAGCAATCACAACCACATGTTGCTCCACATTGAACCCTCCTTTATGCCGACAGCAAACACTACTTACCATTACTCTGTGTGGTGGCTCTCCCCTGGGCTTTCAAATACATTCAATACAGCAATCACAACCACATGTTGCTCCACATTGAACCCTCCTTCATGCCGACAGCAAACACTATTTACCATTACTCTGTGTGTTGGCTCTCCTCTGGGCTTTCCAATACATTCCATACAGCAATCACGACAACATGTTGCTCCACATGGAACCCTCCTGTATGCCGACAGCAAACACTACTTACCGTTAATCTGTGTGGTGGCTCTTCCCTGGGCTTTCCAAGACATTCAATACAGCAACCACAACCACATGTTGCTCCACATTGAACCCTTCTTTATGCCGACAGCAAACACTACTTACCATTACTCTGTGTGTTGGCTCTCCTCTGGGCTTTCCAATACATTCAATACAGCAATCACAACAACATATTGCTCCACATTGAACACTCCTTTATGCCGACAGCAAACACTACCTACCGTTAATATGTGTGGTGGCTCTCTCCAAGACATTCAATACAGCAATCACCACAACATGTTGCTCCACATTGAACCCTCATGTATGCCGACAGCAAACACTACTTACTGGCTCTCCCCAGGGCTCTCCAATACATTCAATACAGCAATCACTACCACATGTTGCTCCACATTGAACCCTCATGTATGCCGACAGCAAACACTACTTACCGGCTCTCCCCAGGGCTTTCCAATACATTCAATACAGCAATCACCACAACATGTTGCTCCACATTGAACCCTCCTTTATGCCGACAGCAAACACTACTTACCATTACTCTGTGTGGTGGCTCTCCCCAGGGCTTTCCAATACATTCAATACAGCAATCACAACAACATGTTGCTCCACATTGAACCTTCCTTTATGCCGACAGCAAACACTACTTACCGTTACTCTGTTTGGTGGCTCTTCCCTGGGCTTTCCAATACATTCAATACAGTAATCACAACAACATGTTGATCCACATTGAGCCCTCCTTTATGCCGACAGCAAACACTACTTACCATTACTCTGTGTGGTGGCTCTCCCCTGGGCTTTCCAATACATTCAATACAGCAATCACAACAATATGTTGCTCCACATTGAACACTTCTTCATGCCGACAGCAAACACTACTTACCATTACTCTGTGTGGTGGCTCTCCCCTGGGCTTTCCAATACATTCAATACAGCAATCACAACAACATGTTGCTCCACATTGAGCCCTCCTTTATGCCGACAGCAAACACTACTTACCATTACTCTGTGTGTTGGCTCTCCTCTGGGCTTTCCAATACATTCAATACAGCAATCACAACAACATATTGCTCCACATGGAACCCTCCTGTATGCCGACAGCAAACACTACTTACCGTTAATCTGTGTGGTGGCTCTTCCCTGGGCTTTCCAAGACATTCAATACAACAATCACAACAACATGTTGCTCCACATGGAACCCTCCTGTATGCCGACAGCAAACACTACCTACCGTTAATCTGTGTGGTGGCTCTCTCCAAGACATTCAATACAGCAATCACCACAACATGTTGCTCCACATTGAACCCTCATGTATGCCGACCTGCAAACACTACATACTGCCTCTCCCCAGGGCTCTCCAATACATTCAATACAGCAATCACTACCACATGTTGCTCCACATTGAACCCTCATGTATGCCGACAGCAAACACTACTTACCGGCTCTCCCCAGGGCTGTCCAATACATTCAATACAGCAATCACAACAACATGTTGCTCCACATTGAACCCTCCTGTATGCCGACAGCAAACACTACTTACCGTTAATCTGTGTGGTGGCTCTTCCCTGGGCTTTCCAAGACATTCAATACAACAATCACAACAACATGTTGCTCCACATGGAACCCTCCTGTATGCCGACAGCAAACACTACCTACCGTTAATCTGTGTGGTGGCTCTCTCCAAGACATTCAATACAGCAATCACCACAACATGTTGCTCCACATTGAACCCTCATGTATGCCGACCTGCAAACACTACATACTGCCTCTCCCCAGGGCTCTCCAATACATTCAATACAGCAATCACTACCACATGTTGCTCCACATTGAACCCTCATGTATGCCGACAGCAAACACTACTTACCGGCTCTCCCCAGGGCTGTCCAATACATTCAATACAGCAATCACAACAACATGTTGCTCCACATGGAACCCTCCTGTATGCCGACAGCAAACACTACCTACCGTTAATCTGTGTGGTGGCTCTCTCCAAGACATTCAATACAGCAATCACCACAACATGTTGCTCCACATTGAACCCTCATGTATGCCGACCTGCAAACACTACATACTGCCTCTCCCCAGGGCTCTCCAATACATTCAATACAGCAATCACTACCACATGTTGCTCCACATTGAACCCTCATGTATGCCGACAGCAAACACTACTTACCGGCTCTCCCCAGGGCTTTCCAATACATTCAATACAGCAATCACAACATGTTGCTCCACATTGAACCCTCATGTATGCCGACAGCAAACACTACTTACCGGCTCTCCACAGGCCTCTCCAATACATTCAATACAGCAATCACCACAACATGTTGCTCCACATTGAACCCTCATGTATGCCGACAGCAAACACTACTTACCGGCTTTCCCCAGGGCTGTCCAATACATTCAATACAGCAATCACCACAACATGTTGCTCCACATTGAACCCTCATGTATGCCGACAGCAAACATTACTTACCGGCTCTCCCCAGGGCTGTCCAATACATTCAATACAGCAATCACCACAGCATGTTGCTCCACATTGAACCCTCATGTATGCCGACAGAAAACACTACTTACCGGCTCTCCCCAGGGCTCTCCAATACATTCAATACAGCAATCACTACCACATGTTGCCCCACATTGAACCCTCCTTTATGCCGACAGCAAACACTACTTACCATTACTCTGTGTGTTGGCTCTTCCCTGGGCTTTCCAATACATTCAATACAGCAATCACAACAACATGTTGCTCCACATTGAACCCTCCTTTATGCCGACAGCAAACACTACTTACCGTTACTCTGTGTTGTGGCTCTTCCCAGGGCTTTCCAATACATGCAATGCAGCAATCACAACAACATGTTGCTCCACATTGAACCTTCCTTTATGCCGACAGCAAACACTACTTACCGTTAATCTGTGTGGTGGCTCTTCCCAGGGCTTTCCAATACATTCAATACAGCAATCACCACAACATGTTGCTCCACATTGAACACTCCTTTATGCCGACAGCAAACACTACTTACCGTTACTCTTTGTGGTGGCTCTTCCCTGGGCTTTCCAATACATTCAATGCAGCAATCACCACAACATGTTGCTCCACATTGAACCCTCATGTATGCCGACAGCAAACACTACTTACCGGCTCTCCCCAGGGCTCTCCAATACATTCAATACAGCAATCACTACCACATGTTGCCCCACATTGAACCCTCCTGTATGCCCACAGCAAACACTACTTACCGTTACTCTTTGTGGTGGCTCTTCCCTGGGCTTTCCAATACATTCAATACAGCAATCACCACAACATGTTGCTCCACATTGAACACTCATGTATGCCGACAGCAAACACCACTTACCGGCTTCCCCAGGGCTCTCCAAGACATTCAATACAGCAATCACCACAACATGTTGCTCCACATTGAACCCTCCTTTATGCTGACAGCAAACACTACTTACCGTTACTCTTTGTGGTGGCTCTTCCCTGGGCTTTCCAATACATTCAATACAGCAATCACAACCACATGTTGCTCCACATTGAACACTTCTTCATGCCGACAGCAAACACTACTTACCATTACTCTGTATGGTGGCTCTCCTCTGGGCTTTCCAATACATTCAATACAGCAATCACAACCACATGTTGCTCCACATTGAACACTCCTTTATGCCGACAGCAAACACTACTTACCATTACTCTGTGTGGTGGCTCTCCTCAGGCCTCTCCAATACATTCAATACAGCAATCACAACCACATGTTGCTCCACATTGAACCCTCCTTTATGCCGACAGCAAACACTACTTACCGTTACTCTTTGTGGTGGCTCTCTCCTGGGCTTTCCAATACATTCAATACAACAATCACAACAACATGTTGCTCCACATTGAACACTCCTGTATGCCGACAGCAAACACTACTTACCATTACTCTGTGTGGTGGCTCTTCCCTGGGCTTTCCAATACATTCAATACAGCAATCACAACCACATGTTGCTCCACATTAAACCCTCCTTTATGCCGACAGCAAACACTACGTACCGTTACTCTGTGTGATGGCTCTCCCCTGGGCTTTCCAATACATTCAATACAGCAACCACAACCACATGTTGCTCCACATTGAACCCTCCTTTATGCCGACAGCAAACACTACGTACCGTTACTCTTGATGGTAGCTCTCCCATGGGCTTTCCAAGACATTCAATACAGCAACCACAGCAACATGTTGCTCCACGACAGCAATTGACAGCAGATATGATGGATGGAAATAATTCTATAAACCCGATCACGCTCGATATACTGTGAAAGGCAACCTGTGGAATAATGAGTAATGATTATAACGAGATAGTTATAATAACAAGATGGAGACGCTATCGAGTTTGATAAATGATTATAACGAGATAGTTATCATAACAAGATGGAGAAGCTATCGAGTTTGATAAATGATTATAACAAGATAGTTATCATAACAAGATGGAGAAGCTATCGAGTTTGATAAATTATTATAACGAGATAGTTATCATAACAAGATGGAGAAGCTATCGAGTTTGATAAATTATTATAACGAGATAGTTATCATAACAAGATGGAGACGCTATCGAGTTTGATAAATTATTATAACGAGATAGTTATCATAACAAGATGGAGACGCTATCGAGTTTGATAAATGATTATAACGAGATAGTTATCATAACAAGATGGAGAAGCTATCGAGTTTGATAAATTATAATAACGAGATAGTTATCATAACAAGATGGAGACGCTATCGAATTTGATAAATTATTATAACGAGATAGTTATCACAACGAGATGGAGACGCTATCGAGTTTGATAAATTATTATAACGAGATAGTTATCATAACAAGGTAACAATGTCCTTCCAGAGAAAGAATATTAGATTGCTATAGCATAGCTAATATATTTCACTAAAGTGAAGGGCATTAATAATACAAATTAGTGATGGACTCGTTAAAGGCACATTGTGTGATCTTTGAGTGAAAAATAAACTGTCCTTCTAGCAGGCCCAGTTTATTTTCACTCATTAAACCATGATTTTGAAGTAAATAGGAATCGTATCGCTCTGTAACTCAGAATATATTTATGATTTATGATCAGAAATGTAAATCTGCAAGAAAATCTACTTTCTATATAAATCATGAACAGAGGGTGCCCCGTGGGAAAGATCACATAATATGCCTTTAAGGACCCTGTAGGGATTATACCACTTGCCCCCCCCCCCCCCCCCCCCCGATTGACTGATGACTTACCGGATATGAAGGACAATCATATAATATTTCGTAGCAATTAATAGCTGCATATAATGCACAAAACGCTTCCCATGGCAACTGACCAAGAGCACATACCGCGGATACTATCGATATCACCATGCATCCAACAATCTGTACGGAGAGGAATAGAAGTTTCAAGGTCTATCTCAAGGATTACTGAACCAATACTAGGTATACTTATACTTATACAATGCATTTTTCATGGTGATTCCAAATATGGTAATGAAATTCAATAATTTTGAGATTCGTGAAACATTTTGCGAATGTTTGGAATGTCGTCTGCAGACGCCTGCCGCGTGGAAAGTGTTAATAGATTAAACATTTCCCATCCAATCGCGTACCGCGGAAATAATTGATCACCATGCACCCAGCAATCTGTAGGCGGAGAGAAAATAAAGTTGAGTGTGTTAAGGTCCAACCGAGAGTTCACGCGTTACAGCAAACGGCGTGATGCAATTTTACACAGCAACTTCAAATTAAACGTGGCTGGAAAATTGACGACTCTGAGTTTGATGTTATAAATGTTATAATCATCCTTGCGTGCCATGCAATATACATAAAGGGTTCAACAAAAGAAAGTATACACTTTGTTTATGTCATTTTGAGTAACATTCAATATTTGTTTTGACCAAACAGGCTAAATAGGCATTTAGATGAATCTTTTAGGCATCATTTGATACCAAATTTGCCCCCTAACAACAAAGATAAACCATGATTAGCACCATTTAAAGAAATGTGTCACTTTTCAAAAGTCACATTTTCAACGCACGCAAACCGCGAGAAAATGCTGTGCGTGGCACTTTGAATGGCCGGGAATGAAATGGATATTGATCACACAGTGGGGATGCGTTGGGCTGTGCCTGAGTGAGCGGGCTATTTGATTATGGACAGGTAACATGTGGTCTTTTCTTCCCGCGTAGTGTATTGAAAATGTGACTTTTGAAAAGTGACCAATTTTCTTTAAATGGTGCTAATCATGGTTTATCTTTGTTATTCGGGGGCAAATTTGGTATCAAATTATGCCTAAAAGATTCATCTAAATGCCTATCTAGCCTGTTTGGTCAAAACAAAAATTGAATGTTACTCAAAATGACATAAACAAAGTGTATACTTTCTTTTGTTGAACCCTTTATTTCGAATGATATAAGTTAAACCATTTGGAACGGTAGATGCTACTCAGAGTTTCACGCTTGTGCGATCATCAGACAACTGGTTGCTATTCTGTGTATACCGGGAAAGTCGTTGGTTATTGCGGTTGTAGATGCCAGTTATTGCGAACGTGGTTGTAATAAGGTTATGTCTCTGGGACAATTCGTGAGGTAGAACTTGTTTTCATGGCGGCACTTGGAAACAAGCTCAGATCTTTTGTTGAGGAGTCTACTTTTGTCGCTGTTGATGATGTACAGCTTCTCCGTGAGGCAAAGGTCGCACCGCTTGGATCCGTTGACGTATTGCACGCGCTCTGGTGATGATAGACCATTTGATGGTGAATGGCTGGTTCTTCTTCTTTAGCTGCCACGCGTGTCTTGATAGTTCAGTGCTATGTGTTGATGTTTTTCCTTTCGAATGATATATGAATAAATAAATCCCTTTTTTATATATTACCTGTTGCACTTACGCAGAGTGAGAAAAACCATCTTCTTTCAAACTAATTTAAAATGTGAATTTGTTTTGTCAGTTGTGGTAAGAAGGAATATTTGTTAGTAACTTTGTGTGAAAAAAGAAGTCAATCTTATTGTTTCTTCTTGGGTGAGCACATTAAGGCCAAAGACTACCAATAATTTCTATACGTTGCCATACGTTGCATACATACCACGTAGGTAGTTCGTTTATACGACAAAATGCCAAGTAAACCAGCTGTACAATAGATCTGTAAACAGGGACGATTAAAGAAATGGGGTAAAGTGTACTTTCGGTCCAAGATACGTGTACCGTATACCAGTATCGTTCAACATGTTCAAGACTGCGACATAAAAGTTGCCAGTATCG
This sequence comes from Ophiura sarsii, assembly GCA_035610835.1. NCBI lineage: Eukaryota > Metazoa > Echinodermata > Ophiuroidea > Amphilepidida > Ophiuridae > Ophiura > Ophiura sarsii. Next base: position 7,868,772 of record CM069447.1, on the reverse strand, counting down.
CTCGATACTGGTACGATTTACCAGTATCGAGCGACACGATTTACCAGTATCGAGCGATACTCGAATGTTTTTATGTTCAAGTATCGGGCGATACTGGTACACATGATACCAGTGAGAGTTGTCCCAGTATTGAACGATACTGGTACAAAGTCAGTATTCCAGTATCGCCCGATATCCTACTGGAACATTTTATATGTGCCAGTATCGGCCGATACTGGACCACTGACTTTGTACCATCATGAAAGTGGTACCAGTATCGAACGATACACTGACAGCCAAAAAGGAGTCCAAGTAACTCCTTAGTCAGAGTCAAAGTGACTCCATGACTCCATGTCAAAAACAACTCCACTTTTGGAGTCAAATGACTCCCTAAAGGAAGGGGTCAAGCAGCAGTGACTCCTTTAGGGAGTCACTGATTTATGACTCTATGTTAGGAGTCACTGTGACTCCTCAGATGACTCCAATGGAGTCACACCTATAGGTAGGACTCCCTTTCGAGGGTAATAATGACTCCAACTGGCTAAATACAGTCACCATGACTCCAGGTAGGAATAAGACACTGAGAACTGGGGGAGGAGGCAGGCTTTAGGGTCATTGGCTCTTTGATGTTTATGGTCTTGCTCAATGTATTTGCATTTAATACCAGTGAGAAATATGCGTATAGGATCAATATACATTCAACGGTGTTAAATAGTGTTAAATTAATGCATCGACTTAATTCAAATAAATGAATAGGTTTAAATAAATAAAAGGTGCAAATTAGTTCATTAGCATATTTGAAATGGTACACACGAGCACCGGTGCTAATTTTTGTACCGTTGCAATTATGCTAATGAGCGATTTGCGCATTTTACTTGGCTATTACAAGACCACGTAAACTATGCAAATTAGCTCCAGAGAGTCAGGACGACTCCTTTGGAGAGTCAATGCATGTTTTAAGTGACTCCTAAGGTAGAGTCAAGGGACCTTTACTCTACTTAAGGAGACCTAAGGGGTCATAGTGACTCTTTAGGGGAGTCAATGCATGTTTTAGGTGACTCCTAAGGTAGAGTCAATGGGTCTTTACTCTACTTAAGGAGTCAGATGACTCCTTTTTGGCTGTCAGTGTACTGGGTGTTCCAGTATTGGACGATACTAGGTACAGTCCAGAGTCTGGGACCTAAAGTACACTTTTTCCGATGAGATGTTATAATTTAATACTTTTTGCATTATAACAACAACCACACCTGTAAATGGTGGGATAAAATGAAATCACCCTCATTCCTCGTAGACAGACAGTCAGACACATACCCACCCTTCCCTCACAGAGAGACACGATAACAGACAGACAGACAGACAGACCGACACGCCAACAGACAGACACACAGACACCAAGACAGACAGACAGACAGATTGACAGACACGTCAACAGACTGAAAGACACAGCCATACAGAAGGTCATACGGACACATAACCCCCGACATAACCACCCCAAATTGATAATTACTTACCGCCCCACCCCATGTGGAATATCCTATGATTGCTAATCCCGACATACCAACAATCGCAGTGACACCACACGCTATTGACAGCACACCTAGAATCAGTTGCGTTATTCCGCAGTTACGTCCTTTTGATGCATTGTATTGCGCATTAGGAGCGATGCTAACATCAACTATCTGCAAGTATTGGTTTATATCAAAATAAAGAGTGACTTAAAGGGGAACTTACTTTTATAAGAATATCACATAAGTAGTAGAACATATTCATACCAATGTTCGAATAGTAGGATTTCCTGAGAACAAAATACTTTTGATATTTTTGTTCCATTGAATTATGTGTAAAAGGAGTTTGGCAGCTGGGCTTAATTCCAAAGGGACTGTTTTTAAGTCCTTTTGTGACTGTCGAATGTGTTGGTTTACAAGGAAATGTTAGAACCAATATTTCAAAATCACCAATAAGTCAGTTACGTCTTTCTGGTCGTCAACACCCTGCAATAATATGCCTTGAAAGTAGCATCTAGTCCATGCCTCCTGTAGACTTAGAAAATCAAACAATCATTGACAAATGGACAAAGTTATCCATATAGTTATGGTATCAAAAGTGATTCGCACCCGGCCTATTTCTACAATCAATTGAATCGGTGTATGACGTCCAATTTATTGCATGAGCCTACATGCTGTATCATAATACAGGATTGTCTTAGTTCAATTATTATTGCCCACAAGATGGCAATTAATAATCCGTTACAGCAGTCAGTATAATATAAGTGTGATTTATTATCATTAATTCGCCCATATCGTTGTCATGATATACACATCAAATACAGGGTGAGTCAAAATAGTCAGGTCCCGTTTTCAAAAAATCAAGAAAAATACTTCTTGTACAAAATTGGTAATTGTTTTCATTGTTTATGAGTGTAGACATACTTCTTCATACCTGGTGATGTTTTCACGACAATATCATATTCCACGCCAGATTTACAACATATTTACGAAAAGACGCGTAATCCAAAGTGTTCCAAGTTTGGTGGTGGATGTTAAAGGCATATTATGTGATCTTTTCCAGATATCGCCCTCTATTCATTATTTTTTTTAGAAAGTAGATTTTCTTACAGATTTACATTTCTGATCATAAATCATACATACATTCCAAGTTACAGAGCGATACGATTCCTAATTACCTCAAAATCATGGTTTTAGAGTGAATTTAGAGTAAAAATATAAACTGTCGGAGTTATCCGACAGTTTATTTTCACTCTAAAATCATGATTTTGAAGTAATTAAGAATCGTATCGCCCTGTAACTTGGAATGTATGTACGATTTATGATCAGAAATGTAAATCTGCAAGAAAATCTTCTTTCAATTTTTTTTTCGATGTTGAGGGCGTTCCCTGGAAAGATCACACAATATACCTTTAATACGACTGTAATATTATAGTTATTCATACAACACACCACACTGTATAACTGTTGCAATTTATACCAAAATCTCAAGGTTTTTTTGGTAAATCCTGATAAATTAAACGATATTGCATGCAAAGTATTTAAATATATTATAATATAACTCAGTATTGCACAAATATATTCATAAAAATGGACTATGCACTTTGCCTGGTAAGTTGCCAAAGGACAAACTATTTAAAGATATATCTCTCAGACTTCTCTCATATCAGTTCGATTAAAATAACAAGTTTCAAAATACTTTGGTCAACATTTTGTTAAAAGTCAATAATGTTTGTTATAGGCTATCTCTGATTGCACGCAAACTATTGAAAACATAACCGCAAAGACAATAGAATCTTTTTTCCTATTGTAATTGCTGTAAATACCAACACGCATTTGATTGACTTATTCAAAAGGCGCGCGTTAAACGTTAACATCCATAGGGATCCCTTAGACAAGTTGGAACAGATTTTATTTCACCGAATTTAGAAAAACTATCATATCTCCCGTTTCGAATAACCAATTTGATTGAAATAAAATTGAGGTTATAGCTAGTAATGCTACCTTGCAAGGCAAGTATTCATTTTTGAATTATAACTGGTTTAAAAAATTGGTGAAATCGGGACCTGACTATTTTGACTCACCCTGTACAAACTCCCCGGGGTGCTCAGTGGTCACTACAAGAGGGGTATCAAGCGTGTGTCCAAGAAATCACGTAGGGTAGTTTTTCAAGCTGGTGCACGTTACGTACGTAACGTGAATAGGGTATCAAAACAAGACAAATTAAGAAAAAGGGTATACTTTTTACATCATTGGCTTTCGTATTTAGCGTCCCTTTTTGCTCCATGACTGAGGATTATAAATAGCCATGATGCATGGACAAGATATATTTCTTAAATTGTATCCACGCAAGTATCTGATGATCAGCTCAGCATTTGTTTCAGAATACTTTTAGCTTATTAGGGATGGGAAAAGGGTTAGAAATGTATGTGTCATGCACAGCAAGAAGTTTAAACTACATGTATACAAATTACTTATGCTTAGGGTATTAAAATATTTTGAGTACTTGTTTAGGGTATCAAAATATTTTGAGTACTTGTTTAGGGTATTGGAAATACTGATATTACTTGCTTAGGGTAAGTAAAAGACTGTGATTTACTTGTTTAGGGGGTGCTTTTCGCATTAACACGATTACGTATTTAGGGTAGTTTTTGAAAGTCCTTGGACGCGCATGATACCCCCTTGTAATGACCACTGAGCACCCCGGGGTTGGATGTCATCTGCGTACAGGTGATATTGCCAGGCTATGCTTCCTAATGATGCGACCAATTGGAATGGAGTAAATGGCGAATGACTGGGGACCTTGTCAAAACATGAACCATGTTTTAGGTATTAATTTTTTTAATTATATTTTATTGTTTATTACTATCATACTTTTCACATTTCACATAGTTTTATTATGTTTACATTGCATTATCGATACATGTGTAACACATTTTCATATGCTTTTCAGCATGTTTACATTGCATATCATATACATGTTTAGCACATTTTCATATGCCGGCTTCTCATTTTTATATTTTTATATGCTTTTCGGCATGTTTACATTCGTAATTTTCACATTTCATAGTTCCATCATGTTTACATTTCATATGAAATACATGTATGACATTCACACATTTTCATATGCTTTTCAGCATGTTTACATTGCATATCATGTATAGCACATTTCATATGCTTTTCAGCATGTTTACACATTTTCATATGCTTTTCAGCATGTTTACACATTTTCATATGCTTTTCAGCATGTTTACACATTTTCATATGCTTTTCAGCATGTTTACACATTTTCATATGCTTTTCATTTCAATTACATGAATAACACATTTTCATGTGGTTTTCATGTTTACATTGCATATCATTACATAATACATTTTTATATGCTTTTCGGTATGTTTACATGTCCACATAATTTTAACATTTCATAGTTTCATCATGTTTACATTTCACATCAATTACATGTATATAATACAGGTTATTATTACATTTTGTTTAAACATTTTTTTGTTCAATATGTTCATATGCATATTCATATTATTACATGAACATAATTGTTCAATATTATATACATCATGTATCCAGTTATTTGTATATAATTTTGTAAACTCATATTTAATTTTAATATAAGTTTTACATCAAATCATGTTTATAATATTGAATTTGAACCAATATACATGTGCATTCATACAAATATATTTGGTATTATACTATTATATTTTTAATATCTACGTTTTATTAATCTCTGATATGCAGCTCAAACAATAATAAGCTGATTAAATTTGGGTGATTCCCTTAACGGAACTTGCTGATAACTAATTTACCAACACTCATTATTTTATTTATAGAATTGTTTGTGTCTTCATCGTCTATATTATAACCAAATAATACATCAGTAACTGATACTTTAATTAAACTATTGTGTTGTTGCGATAAAATATTATTGACTTCAGTCCATACACTCTTTATTTTTTTACAATAATAAAAGAAATGTTCAATATAATCTATTTCATTAGGCCTACACGCGTCACATAAAGTATCATGCTCTTTATCTATTTTGTGGAGAAATATCTTCGTCGGGTAAATGTTACTATTATTTTCCAGTTTAATGTCACGACTATTTGAATCTAAACAAGTTGGACATACAGTACAACAGAGCATAAATTTCCAAAGTGCATGTTATTGAAATTACGCTCTAATTCAAAAAGTAACATATGTAAGACAAGGAGACAATATCATATTATAGAATACAGCTTGGTGATTTAATGGCATAGAGAAAAAAAGTTTTACCTTATTTGCCTATGATTAGCATATTATAAAGAAATACATTAGCATTTTGCTTTTTGGAATTTCCAGCAAAAACTATAAATGCTATTAACACCAAAGTTACAGGAAATGAAGTTCCCATCATTGCCAACAATACTGTCTGAGGAAAAGTTCACATTTATCTTTACTTTTAACAAAAACCCAAAATCTCTCTTAATTAAGCTTAATTCATGACCAAACTCGTTGAAATTATTAAGTAATACTGTGTATCCAAACCAGACTTGCATGGTATCAAATTAAAGGTAAAGATGTGCTTAAAAGAATGGTCTGAGCAGATAATTCAATATCCCTTTAGTATTTAAAATATCGTCCTCCAAACATTTAGTATATTTAAAAAGAGAAAAAAACACATGTAACCACTATTTCATACAACTGTACACAGACTTGGCAAAAGTCTATTAATACTTGTGCAGCCATGCATGCAAACAATGGAAGGAATATTCAAGGACATGCCCATGCTAAAGGGACCAGTGGTTTAAAATTCGCGCTACATGAAATTTGAAATGCAATTCGCCAGTGTGCAGTCATAATGGTGTAGGCCTATGTTACTTTAGGTGACCGTGTGCTGACATGCATGGGTGTACAAACAGGTATCGTGTTAAAGGCCTGCACTAAGTCTAAATAAAAAAGAAATGTTTAAATAGTCAAGGCCATGAAAGGAAGTAGGCAGTAGCTGGTTGGATTAGCGTGTATGGATAATCAAGTATTGGCCAATCTGAAATCAGGTTTAATAAGAAATGTAACAATGCTGATAATCATACAAGGACACGAAATAGTACTTTAAAACAAAGCTGTTTTAATTATGTATGATACACATACTTAGGATTGAAATGTTCATTGTTGTACAACAATCAGGAGGCACTATTATAATTCAATATTTGGAAATTTATGCTCTGTTGCACTGTAGGCGCAGTCTGTAATTGTTCTACGTATGTTTACATGCAAGCGGTATTGTGTGCGACTCTCCAACAATCTCTTAACCCAATGTGGTGAACGGCGCGCTCAATCAATCCTTCATTTGATTGAACGCATTTTCTATCGTGTGATATAAGTGATGTATTAGTTATTAGCTAAGGTTTAGCTGTACCAACAATCGCCGTCAGCGGTTCCTTTCCTCACCATGACCGCTTTCCTTTAATATGTTTGCCCCAAATTTCGCCCCACTCAAAATTGTTATACTCGATTTTTTTGTTCCCAAAACAATTCGCAAATTGGTTTTGTATTTATTTTGTCTATCATTGCATTTCGATATATTTTTGTTGTACAAAGTTCTAATGAAGTGTTACCATTATTATATTTGAACGTTATGCCATCCGATCTAGTACCTGTTCTTTCATTCTTCCACAAAGTAGGTATTGCTTGTTTTACAGCTATGTATTGTATACAAGCATTTGCTGGATGAACAAATCTGTCCTTTATTTCTTCAAATGTATACATTTCCCCATCGTCTTTGAATAGGCCAAAAAAAAAAGAGTTGTGTTGCCCTCAGCGACCGACCCTAAAATCGTAAAAACTGGGGTCGCATTTTTTTTTAGATTTAAATTTGATTAAAAGTGTCTAAATGTTACTATTTCTTGCTGGAAATGAATAAATAAGCCTAAATAAATGGTTCTTTAGACTATTGTCACACTAGAAACATTAGTTAAATTGACATATGGGCATATACCAATTTTGTCTTGACATAAACCATATATTTTTCAGCCAAAAAAAAAAAAAAGGTTGAAATAAAAATGTGAAAAAAAATTTTGAAAAAAAAGAAAAATTCCGACCGACCGACCCGAATTTTAATTTTTGGCACTTGAGGGCAACACAACATTTTTTTTTGGGCCTAAGTCTGACACATAAACAAAACATATTTTTATCCATCCCTTAAAATACAATGTATTACCTTTGCTCGTAATACAATCATTATTCCATATTTCTTGATTATCCCAGTATTCAATTTCGTTCATAGTTTCAGTATTTTTGGTTTTAAGCCAAACTTTGATCAGGCGCAAGCAGTTCCGGGCGGTAGTGTACGAGGGGGTATCAAATAGTGTTTGACATCACCAAGATGTGAAGGAGCCAGACACTTTTTTTGATATGTAACCCTTCAGACATCTTTAAAAAGTCACTGTGCAAAGTCACACATTTCTCCCACTTTTTATTACCTGTCCACAGACTGCCACTTTTTGTAGAGATCTTCAGATCGACCGCCATTGATTGATCCTCAGATTGCGTTTTTCCCAAAACAGCAATAAATGGTTTAAAGTGTTGACAGAAAGAGGTCAAAGGACATGTAGGGGTCATTAGAGGTCAATCTGTGTAAAACCTATGTTACCCATAAGATTTTTGTCACCAAGCTGGTTTGTAATGACCTTTGACCCCGTTCTGTCAAAACTTTAAACTATTTATTGCTTTTTTGTGAATAACGCAATCTGAGGATCAATCAATGGCGGTCACTCTGAGGATCTTTACAATGGCGGTCTGTGGACAGGTAATAAAAAATGGGAGAAATGTGTGACTTTGCACAGTGACTTTTTAAAGATATCTGAAGGGTCACATATCAAAAAAAGGTTTCTGGCTCCTTTACTTCTTGGTGATGTCAAGAACTTTTTGATACCCCCTCGTATGTATTAAAGTTGGACAATACATCATTTGAAACCAGGGGAGTGTTTACCTTGGTGTTTGACCGTTCAGGTTATTTAGAAAATCGGAATACACGTGTGGATAACACTGGTTTCAAAATAGCGCGATACTCTATAAAAAATGAGGTCGTGCTACAAATTAAACTGAATGATGATAATCGATTGACCATTAACTATAACCACAGATAACAATGCAGGTATCAGACCTGGATCGCTGCACATGAATGGTATGAATGGGCGCTTCTTATCCCTTTGAGGTATACTTGTCTCAGCACGGAATGATGTCATTTAGCAACCACCTTTGATTGAAAGGCAAATATTTAACTTTGGTGACGGTTTTAAGGGCACCAATTTATAGCGCTTATAAGCGGGCCTTGTAGCCTAATGCACACGCTATTCCTTTCAAGGTGTTGATCTTGGCAATTTTGATCGCCAGCGTTGCAGTATCATACAGGGCAAGGGCAATTTGTACAATTAATGCCACGCCACCAGACGCATAAGCAGCAACGATCAAGGCGACGGCGACTTCAGCTATGGCTATCCCATATTCCAACCAACCCATTTCGGAGAGGAGTGTCTTCACGATATCCATGAAAAGACTCCCCCCATCATTGAATATATTCATGACCAAATTGAAGATTGCTGCGGCTTGATCAGTAACACTTCCAGATGCATTCCAAGCTTTAATGAAATCAGAGAGATCTTTTTGCAACTGCGTATTCTTTTCTATCTCGGCTACGGCCACTCTCGTGGCTTTTTCAACTACCGACGACGGCACGTGTACGTCTATTCCGACGATGGACATTACCAACATTATGACCTCCACCACTATGCTAGCATACTGCTCGTTTATCGCCCAGATGACGTCGTCAGCGTTGTTGAGATCACGAGATCCCTCCCCCACCGCCTTTCCGTCCCTGCTCAGATTTACGGTGTATTTGTTGCCGCTTTTCTTTATGATGTCTACATCGTAGGTAGGGATGGTCAACGCATCTTGGATCAACTTGATTCTCTCTGCAGACAGGTGTTTGGCGAGCAGACTGGCGATATCTTCTTGTTTGTAGGTCTTGCCTTTAAACTCATCTGTCAATGTATGGGTTTCGATGGCCACCTTCCTTGCTGCTTCCCTCAATGCCTCCTTTTGACTAGAATTCATTTGCGCATATTTGTCTGCGGCATGCAGGCGAACTTTCTCCAGAGCCTCATCAGAAACCTGCCTAATATGCCCGCTAATATGATCTTCTCGTACGGTTGCCATCTTAGTATAACACCGAAGGAAACTGTAAACAAAAATACAATAAAATCATTTAGGCTTCACATTTTCAGATGTTTTAAAATACCAATTCGCTAATAGGTAGAATGTCAAAAAATTACTTAAATTTTAAAACGTCATATCGCATGTATTGGCATATTCTATTGCATAAATAAAACAAATAAAATGTCAGTGTATTGTACATGTAGGGGTTTTCCAAAATAATCAATATCGTTGCGAAAAGGTTAACATAATTTGAATAGTAGAGTTATACATAAACCCTTGATATGACAACGATTTTGTGATATAATCATTTGCTTTGCATTAAATAAACAGCTGTGGCAGGGGTGGGGGCGTTACTCTATACGAATATCATGCTCGTTTAAAAAAGGTTATAGCTAAAAAAAAGGGCCTCCTAGATAATTGACTTAAGATGATTTTGGTGAAATTTTAAATCAAAAACTGACGTCAGTTTGAAGATAAATAGTCATTAGTTTAGTTAGACACGTGGCGGAATGATGAAGTTGAAGGTACACTTCTCAATGTTACCTACAAATACAAGTCCCATATTTTGATTAAGTGATAATTATTCCACCTTTTTACATATTTCATTCAAATTTGTGATTGTTTTATATACAGAAGATGCTAATGCTGATAGAAAGTGATCATATTTGTCCAGGTACTCATTTTGTTTTACATTTTAGATTCACACAGTTAGGTAGCATTTTCAGGCTCTCAATACTTTAAAACATGAGGTTGAGTCACTTTGTGTACTTTCACCAAGATGATGTTAATGAACATTTGTTTTCATGTACCTCAAAGAGGTGGAATGACCCTCTCTGTAAAATTTAGAATTTTGAGCATGCGCCCAAAACCTAAGTACATAGAGGAATGTGGAAATTTGGTATTCGAAGGTAACAGTTAATGTATACGTAGGTAAGAGAAGTAAAACTGTAATAAATTAATGTTCTACTTAATAATATGTTACATTTTGGGGTGAAATAATCATGCAGGGTTGTTAACAATATTTGTTTTTTTAAATATTAAAACGTGTTTAAATCCTAATAGTATGAACATATTCCCAGGAGTTTACTTTTAATAGATACTAGAATATTAATTTAATGTTGAAAAAATATACAATATCTAACTGTCAGTTGTAATTTTGAATAGGTTTATTATGAACAATATGTCAGGCAACATTTTTAAGCATTCCTATAAGAGAAAAACATGTTAAGACTTAAAACACGGTAGCTTACATTGCAATTATCAAAGTATTCGTAGGTAACACATTTGTTCTCAACTTCAACTTAATTGACTAAGAACAGTTGGATTCGTTGATTTAACATAGGTTTAAGGGCAAACTGAATGCCCTTAATCACGTGTGAGGGGGAATGTCGTATCAAAATGGTGTCTTACTTGACTTTATAAGTATATTTAAGAATGTGCGCTCAGCGCTGCTTTTACAAAACAATCAGAATTGCGTAATATTCAACATTTGAATAGAACAGCAAGAATAACCAAATAAACATTAAAATAATATTAAAAAAACATGTTCCTATTTCTACGATATAAAAGAAAACACCCTAAGCATCAATAACCTCACTAGTGATAGACATATACTGTTATTTTTCTTGACCCCTAATTTGGTTAAGGCATATTGAATAGAATTAACCTTTTACACATGATAATTATGGCAGAAAATGTTTTAATTATGCTAACGTATCTGACCATCCAATTTTGTTAGTGTCTTTCTTGCTTGACTTTCAATTATTAAGAATGTGCGTTTAACTTCTACAAAACAGTCAGAAGTGTGTAAGTATATTTAATATCTGATTTAAGGCAAGATGATGACAATATACATATCGTACTGTGTTAAAATTGTGTAAAGGTATAGTTAAACAATCAATCAACTCGCTAGTAATAATAATATTATTACTGATCTAATTTGGTAAAAAGCATGTTCATCATTAAAACTAAACATGACAAAAATTAAGCACATACATGTACATGTAGACACATTTAGATTAAGAAACATCTGATAATTCAGCCTTGTAATCTCTACTTAACAAGTTTAGTGGTTCTTGTTGTATTCTGTGTGTAGTTAGTTCATCAAGTCTCTCATGTCGCGAGGATGAATTATATATAATAGAACATAATTACTCTTTGTTTATTATATAGGACATTCTAGAATGTTAAGAATGAACGTTTCAGTTTCCGTGTGAATCCAAAATATTGGATCGAATAAACTATTGAATAGTTCAACGAGCCATCTTTTATTAGAAAGCGAGCGGTTTCCTTTAATCAGACAGTTTGATTTGCCTGTAACTCATAGTCTTGAATGTCAGGTTATCTGTTTTAAGCAATAAAACAACTGGTTGCCTTCCTCAATTTGTTCTAAATAAAGGAGGCAAGTGGAAGTTATCATTTTGAACAGCTGTTTTAAACACGAAAGCCAGATCGCTTTTTGATTCATTTAATATATACTTTGAAATAATTTCATATCAGACCTTAGGCCTATATAATATATAAGTTTTATGTGAGCCGAACATGTTCAAAGTCTATAACATTCAAACATTTTGCCTTTCAGTCCACAACGTAATAAAGCACGTATACAACTTTCAGCAAGACATTCAGTTGTCAGATTAGAATTAAGATATAATTTCCTAGTTTGGAATCTGTATCATTCTAAATGTTGTACATAGTCAGTTTTTATCGAGTTTCAACCGGAGGAAGAGACATAGAATCACCAATATAATATATTTTGTCAGATGTAGACAAAATAGGAATTTTATGTTTAGAAATTATGTTTAACAACACTAATCTAATACGGTTTGCCTCGACAGAGATATTGTCGGGCATGTGCCTTTCATTATGATTTTCTTTTAAAATCAACCACTGCTTAGTTCAATTTCACTAATTAATAAATGCTGGAAGCATTATTCATGAGCAATTTTTTGATTTGAGACTGAAAGAAGTTAGGCCTACCCTTGATTCCCTCCCACCTTTAAAAATAAAGGAAAAGGTTTTACGTAATTTCTTGTTCACTTAAAATACGTTTCGGTGACATTACACAACCTACCACAGCAAAAATGAAGCAAGTTATTTTATATTTGTTACACATGAATTCCATTTTCAAATACAACTACAATAATGGCCAATATTATGTACCTCAGTAGTCACTGCTCTGCAATTACAGGGGAAATTGGTTAACTACGCATACATATCGACAAGCTGGTTTAAAACAATATTCCGCACCAAACCATATTATTTCCGTCTCATACATTCCTACTTAATATTTACATAATATTAGGTGCGAATGAAAGCGACAAACAATACAGGAATTGTACCATGCTCATTAACTAATATATAAGTTACCTACGAATACAAAATGGAATATGAAAATATTGATTATGAAACCGAAATTTCATGGATGTTATGTCTAAATGTATCCATTTTAAGACGATCAACATGCAATCTATGGATATACATATCATTCATTCACTCTAACCACCAACAAAAATATTTTCTCGGCAAAAACAGTGTGATTACACCAGGCATTTTATTTGAATCAACACCTCCCATTTTCGTTTAATAAGGGAATATTATTTTTTCCCCTCCAAATATAAATATAATAGTATATCCAGTCAGATTGTATGATTGCGCACTGCTTTTATGTAAAATAAGATAGTTTAGGGCCAATATGCACCGTGTATATTATTGAATGTTGCCTACATATACATGTTACCTCCGAATACAACATGAAGTCATGCACGAGATACTGTTACTGAATATTTATATAAACATTCATCACCCCTATTGTGATTTAAATCAACTGTCAGAGGATGTCTTTACGTGAATAGCATAAAAAACTACACTAATAGGAGTAATAAGATTGAGACAGAAGGAGGCTATATACAATCAACTTTTAAGACAACAACATATTATTGATGCACTTGTACACAAAGTACAGAATTTTGTGAAAAGTTACTTACAAAAGCTGAAAGATTGATGCAAATCTTCTCTGTTGCTTGCCGAACGCAGCGCACATTTCTACTTTATTCCAGTCGATACAAGTATGTAACAACAGAGGGAAGTACCACGGTATCGTTATTTGTATTTGAAGGTAACAGTTCATATTTCAAATTTGCCTACGAATACAGCCTTTTATTGCTGATATTTCAAAAAATGTTGCCTTCAAAATGATAAAACTTGGCACACATGTACATTGTATCACACTTCGCTTATTCTATAGATATCATTCACTAATCTGTGTTTATATAAAAATGGCAGTGTTTTAAATAGGTATTCGGAGGTAATGCATATTTTTTACCAAACCGATCGTTTCCGCTTTTAAAATTTCTAACAGCTTTATCAAAAAATCAACTTGAATGGGGACAATGCATTTAAGTATTTAATATATTTAGGCTTCCTTACAGCACAAATTACTCTACCTAATGCGAATTCTTCCCCGAAAGTGAGATTTAACAAAACATGTATTTGTAGGTAACGTCAAAACTTACCACAGCGAAAAAAATCACAACAATTCAGGGGAGTGATCGAAAGTAACAAACATTAAAAGAGGCATTCTTGAGATATCCAGCAATCAAACAGGCAAAATTATTTCCACTTAAGCTCGTTTTCATCTAAACGGTTATATGTCTAACAAAAACCTTAACAACTATTTTGTAAAAAGGGTAAAAAATAGCAGGTTTATTGCTCGTATACGCCCAATTGTGCATTTAAGTTAGTCATATTAAATATGGCGCGAACCGTCTCATCGAGGCGGATACGTATAACACAAAAATAAAATTGTCAAGATATAGATTATTTTATTATAGGCCTGAACATCACGTGTACACTTTTCGTTGGATTCGACCATATGCATAGAAACACTTTTGTTGAAAGTCTAGACAAAGCTTTATTATACAAATGTTCATATCACATTCACATGTTACATAACACATACTTTATTGGTTGAGAACCAGAAGGTCTCATTATTTTACTGATAGAATTAAAGATTTTGGAAGGTCTGATTTGTTACCAATTTTTACCATATATAATTACATATTTATACTATAGTTTCTTAATCCTAACGGAACTAAATGCTAACAAATACTACTTTCCCCCGTCTATTTCCGGTATTATACAAGTTTTCACATCACATTCACATGTTAAAAAATATAAAACATAATTTATGGTTTGAGAACCAGAAGGTCTTATTATTTTACTGATGGAAATAAATATTTTAGAAGGGCCGATTTGTTACCATATGTAGCGTTAGATATTTAAACTATAGTTTCTAATATTGCCTTTTAGACTAACGAATGCCAACACGGGCCGGAAAGCAAAACTGTATAAGTGTTGACTCTGGCCACGTTGCAACTTATAGATATTAAAATGAAAAATGCAATGTTTCTAAACAGAAACATTCTTCTGATTATAACCGGTTGTGTTTTCTTCTTTCCATTGAAAATAAAAATAAAACTTTTCCGTTTAACACCAATGTTTGCTGGATATGGCTTCTGAAATGTTCTAAATCACTTTATCAACAACTGTAAGTTATTTTCGTGTCATACAATCGAACAATTTTCATAAAATAAAACGTCTATGACTATTGCATGATATAGCCAAGAAGTTGTGATTCCCCATTAAAGCGCAATGTGCATTGCTAAGCTGTTGGTGTACACTCTTATTCTTGATTAGTCAAATTTTCCGTGTCATTTCTTTGTGACACATGTTTGTGTTACACTGATCAATTTATTGGTCGTTATGCGTCTGAAATGAGTTGGAAAAATGTGTCACCTTTTTTTGACACTGAAGTGTGTCAAATGGAACAAATATCCGGGTCAAAATGATCATTTTAATAGTATTCCCATTCAGATTTAACAAATAAAATGATCCTTTTGACCCGGATATTTGTTACATTTAACACACTACAGTGTCAAAAAAAGGTGACACATTTTTCCGTGTTATTTTGACTAATAAGTTGTAGTTTCCCCGCGGACTAATTTTCTGTGTCAGATTTGACAATTTCCGTGTCAAATTTGACTAATCTAGAATAAGAGTGTATTACCTTATATGGAGATCGTCTTGCGCAACATTATCCTTACAAGCGACCATTTAATCGTAACACATTACTGCAATGTGGATCAACAGGGTGAATAAAAATGTGCAAAAGATGAAACGGCAATAAGACCTTGTTGTGTGCATGGAACCATAACACGGTTATTGTGTGTGTCAAGCGTAGTTAATATGATTAAAATGAAAGCGATCGAATGAAAAATAAGCGAAATATGACAAGAAATGTATGTTGGACGTGTTTTTCGCCATTCCAATGGGTTTTACACCCGTAACATTAGTTTTGCTATAGCGGTCATTATCACCACACCAATTGCCTAAATATTCCTAAAAAAATATGATTTAACTCAAATTTAAATTCAATTTATTCAGCAATATGGATACAGAAAATACAATAATAACACAACGTGAGAAAGACGCTAGGAGCCCCAAAAGAAACACTGACAGCGGGCTTATAATATGGGGACCCTTAAAACAAGAAATGGATGTAGATCAGATGAAAACAAAACAGAAACAAAAAAATACACAAGCAAAACAAGACAAGACAAGAACAGAGACTACACAGAATATAACAAATAACAAAATATAACAAAACCTATACAAAACAAGAGACAGGAAATTGAACTCTGGGAAATGCAATTAATCGTGTGATAAAGGTATCAACTGAAAGTTAAAACTAAATACATGCATTACCGGTGTATTGAGCAAGAATGCTATCTTCCTGGGATAGTATCTTTGGGCGCAAAATTGTATGAGTTTCAACCGTATACACTGTGTAATTCTTTTCTAAAGACAGCTCGTATCCAGTTTCTTGGCATCATCGCGTGTATTGGCGTTATGAATGTGAGCGATGCGGACTTTATATTTAACCATGAATACCGTAAGTAGTACATTGTATTATCAGGGAGTTTAATAATAGTAATGGTATTATATGGGAAGATTGGCTTCAAATTCGAATCAGACAAAGAAGATCTGACATACATAATCAACAGGTCGGGCTTCAATTTGATATAGGCCCCTAATAATAATATAAATAAGCTTAGGTTTTAATTTAAAATTTGGTAACAATTTGTATGACAATTTGCAAACATTGCAAATGCAAGTCCAATGAATGCCAATACTATACTAGCCTAGTACAGGAAACCCATACGTTGGTGGTTTTTTTTCTTTTTCCCTATGGGGACAGATAGTGAAACATGCAAAATACCCTATGATGAATAATACCAACTCAACTGATGACAAATATCACTAAGTATGATTTGTTGTACTAATACTAGCCTGCCCTAGGGGATGACAATGTCATGATAGGGCCTAGTACTTACTAAGTTTATATTTGGCTGTATGTAGTGATGTAAGCATGTATAGGTCGGAGCGGACCTACGTCATGCCGGTGAAAATAATCAAATGCCGGTGAAAACAACTTGCGCAGAATTAAGGCAACCGCACATTGCGACTACTGCGAATCAAGTGTTGAGTGTGTGCATCACTATTTGCCAAGCAAATTTGCTAAAAATAACTCAAGTCCGCCCTTGCCTTATGATACTTACTACTAGTACATGTATTCTACCAATTGCATTACATAACGTGCACGCCTACATGTACTCCAGTCCAGGTGTTGGCGTTTATAACACACAAGCGTTGAAAGATGTCGGAACATGCATACTACGTGTGGGTCAAAGCTGCACCGGTTAAGTTACGTCACTGTCCAAAGGAATCCAAATAGAATATGGCCTACATGTATAGTATAACTATAGGCTATAGTTAACGTAAAACCAACAATAAACATGATAGTGCTGTAAACGACTACCGTTACTTCAAGTATCCCGGGTCTGTATCTGTATTCATAGCTCTGTGGTTGAGCTAGAGCTATGGAATGAAAGTATGAGTTGACGTCACGGATGTTTTGATGTTTAATCAATATTTTTGCACTTTTCTGAATAAAATTAGTCAAACTTTTGCTTCACATATTGGTTAACTGGGCAAAGAAGGGGTCAAATTTGCCAAATTTACGAGAAACACCAAGAAATGAGGGGTATCAAGACCCTGTAGAACGATCATGTGAAATCCCTCCGAATACAGAGAGAGAATACTGAGAGAGTGAAGGTCCAGTTCTACTGGGTGAGGGGGGAGGCACGTGCCAGGAGAGCCCTCCCCAAGGCCTTGAAACGGCAGAAAACCTACATACACTACAGGAGTCGCTTCCTCACAGGGCTAGAAATTTGGTGAAAATCTGATTCTCAATTGATTCTCGTGGACAGGTTTGCGAGAGTCTTAATTGGATTCTCCCAAATTAAAAAGATTGCACATAAAATCAATTGACGGGAATCTTGGATTCTCGTAAAATGGGGTTGCGAGAATCTGTTTGGATTTGGATTCTCCCGGTGCCCCCGGGTAAAAAGCCTGGCTATGCTACCAACATGGGACCGTTGAATTACGGGACAAAAATGATGTAAAATCATCTTCAGGATCTTCTTAACCCTAACCCTACTGCATCTTAACAAAATCATTGCCAGAAACCTCCACGCACGTGCTGCTGCATCGACTCAATTACGTCACCTACCACAGGCATGTGTGGGCAGGAAATTGCTGCCCGCATATGCGCTGGGAGCTTAGCTCAATCGGTAGGGGGACAGACTTTGGTGTGGATGGTCCCACGATCGAATCCCGGGGTGCTGGGTGATTTTTTTTTGGTCCAAAAATTGTACTTTTTCCTCTCCCCCGATACGAACAAAAACATAGCCGCGAGAGTTAGGGTTAAGAAATCCATATTGGGTCATTCCATGCCAAATCAACAAATTTGTTGAAAATCTTGGCTGGTCACCAGGGGCGTAACAGAGGTTGGTTGTCACTCGGGGGGGGGGGGGCACAGCCAAAAAAAATCCTGGTTAGAATAACTCCGTTCCGGAATTTTTCGTAAAAGGTTGCCCCAAAATCAGTCAGTCACCTCGTGAATTTCACGTAAGTGGGGGGGGGGGGGAGGTAGGTCAAAAAAAAATTGCACGGTCACAAAATTTCGCACGGTTACACAATTTCGCACGGTCACAAAATTTCGCAGTACAAAAAGCACAACAGTCAATAATTTGTTGCCTGATTGTTGAATTGACTGTGGTGCTTTTTGTAGTCTGCAAAATTTTCTTTCTTTCTTTCTTTCACTTTCTTCTTTTCTTTCTTTCCCCTTTTTTCTCCTTTTCCCTTTTTTTCCTCCCTTTTTCCTTTCACTCTCTCTTTTCTTTCCCTTTCCCCTTTCTTTTCCTCTTTTCCCTTCCACCATTTTTCCTGGTGGGTAGATAGGTTTGAATTTCCTGCTGAGCACCTTCAGGGGGGGGGGGGGGGGGGCACTGTGCCCCCCCCCCGGCTGTTACGCCACTGCTGGTCACCCTCTCAGATTTGGCTGAAAATCATTTCTAGAGTACATCTTTACATCAAATGAACACAAGCAAAAAACAAGCGCTCAACTCTAAGCGGATTTGGAAATACGGCCCGTTGAAATTTGACACCGACGCCCCCTTTTTGGCATCCTGAGTCGCGTTGTGAAATGAATTGAATTTTGAATCGTGCATATCTTAACTTTGGTAAAAGATACAAAGCTGAAAATTGCTACCTACATGTAGGTTGACTTCTACCCAAATAACCAGAAAATGACATCAGAAACAGTGTATCACATCAACTTATTGTGCTATAGGTCTACGAACATGCCTTCATTTTGCAGAAAATTGAATATATTTTATTTTTACACCCCCCTAAAACACGGAAATAGGATTTTATTTTATTTTTACACCCCCTAAAACACGGAAATAGGATTTTCAGCCAAATCTGAGAGGGTGACCAACCAACCCATTTGTTGATTTAACATGAAATGACCCTAATACAAATTATACGTATAGTAATCAGTAAAGGTGATTAAAGCAAATGAATAAACAACATCAGAAATTTGATGAGTATCAATAATCAATCCACGCAAAACACCTGAATTGAGATGGTGAATCCATCTTTTGCAAGGATTCTAGCAAAACTTTTGATAAACTTGTAAATCTTCCATTTCATCCTATTCCCTCCTGGGTATGCCACTGTGACTGTTTTGAATTGTTCATTTTTATACTGCATGCATACATGTGAATGCGGCAAAATGCCCCATGGTTGCTTACTAATTGAATTTAATGCATGCCTGTGAATTTAATGTGTGCCTGTGGATATTGCTTGCAGTTACATGTAACACGTACTACACCGTTTTAGGTGCCTGACCAGCCCAGATTTTGTGATATTCGTATTTTTTTTGTGAAGATATATTATATAGTATTCTAAATTTATGTAAAATCAACCGATATGTTTGGCCGTACATTTTTTTTCACAAATCTGATTTTTTTTGCAGATTTTGGTGACATTTTAAGGGAAGAAAAACCTGACCGACTGACCCTACTTCACAGGTCCGTCCGCCCGTAAAATAGAGTGTGTTTTTTGTCGCCTTATGTGCCTGTGGTTATTTAATGGATGCAGGCAGGCGTCGAAATAAGTAGGGTCCTGCTGTGATCAAAAACCCTAAACAAATGGTGAGGACCCTTGACTCTTCTATCATAGGGGTCCTTGATCCGGACCCACACAAATTAAATACAGAAAATTGTGTGCATTTCACTACATGAAAGATGTTGCTGATAAGAGATGTTATGACAATTACAGAATTACAGCCTGCAACATGATGATTAGATGCAAAGTCTAACTTATCCTATGTTTTTGGACCCTTGGAATTTCAGGAATTTCATTTAATGCCTGCGTTTATTTATTGCCTGCGTTTATTTATTGCCTGTGGGTATGAAATGCTTGCGGGTATGGAATGCCTGCGGGTATGAAATAGTATGAAATGCCTGCGTGTATGAAATGCCTGCGGGTATGGAATGCCTGCCGGCAGGGCCGTAAACAGGAATTTTTAGGGGGCATATTTTTTGAAAAAGGTACATCGGTACAACAAAAAATCGTAAAAGGTTGCCCAAAATTTTATTTTTAGTCATCTCACAACATTTTGAGAGGGGGATGGGCCTGCCTTGGGTATCAAATGCCTGTGGATATCTAATGCCTGCTAGCTCAGGGTTAGATGTTCGTCAAAGGTGGCGATCGAGAATCCATTTAGATTCTTGTCAGGATATGGATTCTCCTTCATTCAAATAGTGGTGTTAGAAAGATCTGCGAGAATCAACATGGATTCTCGCAACTTTTCCGTCTTCGCGAGAAAGGATTAGCGGATTCTTCTCGAATTTCTGACCCTGCGGCGCAGAAGGTATTAAATGTTAGGCGTTGGGCTGGTATCTTTCAAAGATTCTATTAAAATCTTGAAATAAATTATTTTCAATCAAAGCTAATTATTAATCACCATTTTTTTCTTACTTTATATCTTTTCAGGGAATCTGCATGTATCTCATTCTCATACATGTACTTGGACTATGATGACAATATTAAGGAACATCAGAAAAAACAAGGCTTTTATTTTTGTTGTGTGGTATTTGTGGCCAACATTAAACTTGAGGCCGTACCATAACAATGGTTAATAATGAAGGTATGTTGTGATGTAATACTGGTGTTTATGTTGTTGAGGCTAAGTTATAAGCCTGCATTCGGGTTGGTAACTTTTACTGTAACCTGTCCCACTATATGTAGCTGGTTGGGGAAAAAATTGATGGTTTCAAGTCAATGTAAACATTCTATATTTTGATTTTAATGCCTGCCTATAAATAAAGTACTTTACAAAATCATGAATGTGCCCTTCTTACGTTGAAATGACGCGCCATTGATATGTTACGTTGAAATGGCGCGCCATTGATATTTATAGGTAGGGTTCGGCAGAATCTTAGATATTTTAAGGCAAAAACCGTGAGCAGTTTGTGTAAAATCCGTGATTAGTGTGACTTTGAGCAAAACCGATATCAAACCGTGGGAAATGACACGTGAAATCCGCACGTTCATATTTTTAGGCACTCAATTACAAATATCTATTACTCAAGGAACATTAGTAAATAAATAAGTGTTAGATTGTCCAGAATAAAAATGCGAGGAAAAAACCAAAAAAACCAAGGAAAGGGCGATACAAAAAATCACACAGTGTAGTTCTTAAAAAGCCTCAATTCGGATAATTGTGATTCTTGTTATCAAATAAAACTGAAACTGAAGGCTGAACTAGCATTTCCGAGATTTTACAGTACAATTTCCCAAATCCATGATCAAGTATGAAATCCGTGAATTATGCCATGAAATCTGTGTTCACGGATTCTGCTGAACCCTATGCCTACATTTTTGTAGTTCATTCTATCCAGTATAGGTTGCAATGCGAATGATCTGTCTCCCAAATGCCATAGAATTTTCTTGAAGACCACAAAACCCCTCAAGGAAAACAAGGTGTGACATGGTTCTGTTCTGTTACTAGATACACAAAGTTGTCAGAAAGTGTCATGCAATTTATTATTGATGTGGGCTATTTCGGGGGGGGGGGGGGGGTCATAACTTCATATAATTTCGAACACCGATAAAATGATGGCCTCATACAGCATTCACATTGATCCCATTTTCGAAAAAAAATATTGATTTTTGAACCAATTAATTTGGTTTTGGTTGCAAAACCCATATTCAATTCATCCAGGGTTAGAAATGATTTGAAATTTTGACCTAAATATGATCCTAGATAAAACTTATATCAATCTGCAAAACCATTAACTGTTTGAATGGATACATCTGCTTGTTCTTTTCTTTTTGTTAAAACAGGAACTGTGGCAATATTGATCTATGACTGCCGTTGAAGCTTTTTAGCCATCCAACTTTTACTGCATTAGCCAGACAAAAAAGAGAGATCACAATAATGCATGTGACTGTAAGTAATAATAATACAGTGACTATATAGGCTAAAGATTTACGTCCTTAATTTTGAGGGTAGAGAGCAAGAAAGTCTCAACACATGAAGAAACAAACATGGCACCAAAGTAATCATTATATTTATATGGCACATATTATCATGGAGTTTGGGTTTTGATTTGTAATCTGTCAAAATACCGAAATGAAATTCAGTCAGTAGCGTAGCCAGAGTCACTTGTCAATGAGGTCAAAGGGTATTTTTTTTCCCGGTGAACACCATTTCAACCCAGTGGCGTAGCCAGGATTTTCATGTAACTTTTTGAGTCGAGTAAATGACAAGCTGGCTAATTACTAATTTGCCTGTATTCCTTTCTGTCCCTTTTCTTTCCCTTTCCTTCACTTTTTGTCTCATTTCCCGGTCAATTTTTTCAGGGGGTGGGGACACTTTCCCCCTTGCTCCCCCTGGTTATGCTACTGGGGGAGGGGGGGGGGGGCTGCACCTTTGGCTATCAATTCAGTTGAATTGTGCCTATTTGGTTGCATTGCAGATGATTGCTCCCATTTGTCCAGCACATATGTCTAGGAATATTTTAATATTAATTTAATACCTTAATTATGACCAGAGTCATGTAAATATTCAAACTAATTTGGGCCGATGTTTTCGAGTACATATAATTGGGAAAATGGTACAAAGTCATTTTGGAATTGCAGAGTATTCCTCGTTTAAGGGCCTGATCAGGACAAAACAAAAAGAAGAGAATTGTCCCTCTCCCCTTCCCGATCATGAAATGCAGTACTTTTCCTTTTAATATCGGTAGCGTAGCCATCCAGGTAGATCGACGTTTAGGGGTACTAATTGTTCTATATGTGTGACTTTTCAATAAACATGCAAAATGTTGAAACAATTCTTTTAATATTTCCGTAATCGCTACATCATGCATATCACATGATTATGAATTAAGATTATTTTGAGCATATATTACGCCATTTATGGGTACATTATTGATTTAGGGTAGGGTTTGTATGTGTTACGGCTTACGCCATTTAGGGGTATCAAAATAGTGTTCTGGTTTACGCCATTTAGGGTCCATTTCAGAGGTGCTTGGACGCGCATGTGTACCCGCTTTGTATGTTCACTGACCTCCCGGGGTACAAAAATGACATGGTTTATGCAAAGTACGCTAGTTTTCTTATTTTGCATCGGATTGATCTTATATTTTCCGGATATCTAATAATTAATTGGGCTTTACAATGAGACTAAATTGGTCATGGTCCAATGATTATAATAAGATTACACCATCATGAAACAGAGTCCTATTTTTGTTGATACACCCTGTATGTGGACAGTAAACAGATGGATGCTACAGCTAATTATATGAGTTAATTCATGTAAAAGATAATTTATTTAATTGTATTCAATATTTCAGGTACTGACAGTGCAGTGCTGCAGAAGCATGAGAAACTTACAACATGCAAGTGGAAGAAATATCTAGGATGCATTTGGATTTATGGCTGCCTAGCTCATTCACCCAGCTACCCAATAGAACATCCCCATGGTGCTGCTACTGTGATACTATGGTGCTTATTCAGTCAAGCATGACATATAGTGTTCTTCTGGCATTTGCAGCAGGTTTACAATACAACCCAACTTGTACAGTGGGGACTATGTTGTTAAATGTTATTTAATGCTATGGAAATATTCTTCAAGCGCCAAAATGAACTGACTGGAGCATGCAGAAGGCTCTGTTTATACTTTCTAATAATACACACACAGAGAACGTAGTGCAAATATGAGAATGGACTAGCACTGAGAACATTTAAAGCATTATGGAAGTGTATAGTGAGAGCTTGTAAGACTTGAAAGTAGGAGTGCAAGGGGTTATTTATGCTAAGAGTGCCATGATAATGTGATGAGTGGATGCATGCTGGCCTATTCACAGTAGAATGTGAGAACAAGAGCAGTACTCTGGCTCTCAAGGGTGACCAGGGAACCCTCTCCCATCAATACCACCATGTATTGAAATTGGTAGAGAATTCAAAAATCCATTCTAAGATTGCTTCCAGTAAATTTGCAGAATCACAAGTTGATTCTTGTAGAAAATCTGCAGAACACACTATTTGACTGGAGAAGAATCCAAAGATTCAAAATTCTTAGCATAATTAATCTCCCAAGGACTCTCAAAACATTGGATGAATTTCAACACCTTATGGCCATATTGTAAACGGCCACACGTTTTAAGGTGGGAACCTCTTTCGTGACACACTTAAAATTTCTTTAAAACTATGTCTTTGTGCATTTAAAATACTGTAGCTGGAAGTATAGACCATACCCCAGCAAAACTATACTTTTTTGGAAAGGAAATTGTCCAGGGATTCCAAAATATGACACTATTTTTATGATAGGGGCAAATCCTAAAATGTTGTATTCAAAAGAAGTGAAGAATTTTGCCAAAAAAGTGTGTTGTATAAATGTTCCAGATTTTCATTCTGTTTTCATAACCCTAACCCCGGTTTAGGATTTTTGACCGGGATCACAATTTTCGAGGAAAAAACACCAACTAAATCTCCGGGAACCTGCCGGGATTCGATCCTGGGACCCTCCGTTCTCGAGCCCCACCTTCCTAACACTAAGCCACGGCCCTCAGCTACACATTCGTGCAGTATACTGCACTCATTATATAGGCTCGGTTGACTACGTCATCGAAAACCGACGGCGCATGCGTTTGGAGAGGGACTTTGGATTAGCATTTTTTAGCACTCAGGGGGGTTAGGGTTAATACATGAAATTACATGCCAGATTCGGATTCCTCAAGCCAAGACCTTTCCAAATATGTATAGTTTATTGGGTTCACATCTCACTTATAAAACTCGCCCATTGCTTGTGTGTTGGATTTCGATCACGACAGGAGCATGCGCAGATGCGATTTTTGTGTAAGTGGTCTGTGATTTTGTCAATATTATATTTTTACTGGGATTTGTCGATCTGCATTAAATGCAAAAAGTAACAACGCCCCCGGCTGGACTCGAACCACCAACCTTTCGGTTAACAGCCGAACGCTCTAACCAATTGCGCCACGGAGGTGATTATTTACTAGGCTGTTTTGGTTTGTCATGTTCACCCGTACACTTCCCCGTACACTTTCTTGCAAAGTCGGGCATCGTTTTTTCTCAAATGTTGCTTGCATATTGCCGTTGCTGTCGCCTTTAATACATGTGCTGTCAGTTGAACTTGGAACCAACGTTTAATTTGAACTGTCTATTTTCAATAACAAAATACTCCAATACGGGAAAAAAATCAGAAAAGCTCACAGACAACAAATAAGAACATCATTTTACTCGACCTAGAATTTCAATCAACGGATTTCAATCATCGGGAAAACCCGATGATGCGAGTGACGTCATTTAATGAGCTCATTAGCATAATTTATGTCCGTGAAATGTACAATAGAGTTTTATAAGTGCATCTATGCTTCATAGGGAAAAAACTGGGGTGAAAATTGACATTATCTGAAACTGAGATTGGAAATGAAATTGGAACTTTGTTCAGCCATAACATTGTGAGCCCTGCCACAACCATTATACCATTTTTGAATGCTGTGAAGAAAAAGCCTATATGTAAATGCAGTAATGGAAATACCCACATGACTGTCAACCCGAGCATGTGTGTCGCAGCTATATTTATTAACCCTAACCCACCCGGTGGATTTTCCAACAAAAATTTTTTCAAGCGAAAAAAGCACACACAACAAGAGGTGCCACGCCCCGGGGTTTGAACCCACGACCTCTCGGTTGGCGGGCGAACACTCTACCAACTGCGCCACGGGGGAAGCTGTGCTGGGCGAGTGTATACGCCCAGCTATATAGCCCGGGGCCATTATTTCACAAAATTTCCTCAGCGCCAGGTGGAACCAGGATGCTGGGAAATGGGATTTCATGGGATCTGGGGCTGTAAGGGTTAATACTAAAATTGAGTATTGTATGTACTGATCATAACAGTAGTATAGCTTTATTCCGTAATAATAAGAGCAATTAAAATCATGTCTTGGCCAGTTCACCCCTCGCTAGTCTAGTGGTTGACTTACACGCTTTACAATGCAGAGGTCCATGGTTCGATTCCCACTTAATAGGACCACTCTGTCAACTGTTTCATTTCTTTTTATATATGTTGGGTTAGAACATAAAGGGTAACCGTCGATGGTTAGAAATATTCTTAGTCCACAAATCCTAGTCAACCCCGGGTGGAAAGTCATGTGGGTATTTCCACCGCTGCGTGTAAATATGTATACTTACTTATTTTAGGGTTCAATGTATACTTTTTGAATTACACAAATTTGAGTGTGCAAAGAAATATCATTTGACATTTTGGGCATGTCAGGATTGAGATCCACATCTTACATTGCTTGGCAAAATAGTCTGTTGTTCTTTTATTTGTCTTTAATTATTAGTTTAAAAAATAATTATTCATGCTCATGATAGCACCTCCTATATGTATGTAAATGGCATGTTTCAAGATCCTAGACTATATAATCCAGCATATTTTGAATTTGAGATGCACATTTTTAGAGTTTTCCATAGACTTTTAGACCAGTGATGTGTAGCCAGCTTTTTGAAACAAGGGGCAGTGGCGTAGCTGAGTTTACACCTATTTTGGCACGAATGAGGTACATTTTGACTCTAAACAAGCTTGTACCAAAGAATATTGCATTTATGGGACATATGCGCGTAGTGCGCGAACAAATTTCATCAGTGTACTTTTGACCATCATAATTCCATGATTCCTCTGGTCAAATAAACTGACAGTGCCAATCTCAACTGTCGGCGATCGCCCCCTCTGGTTAAGCCACTGACAGGGGGAGGGGGCAAGGCATAGTTGTACCGACGAAAGGCATGATATACTGACAAAAAAAATAGTAAAAGTTTTATCCCATTTTTTTCTTTCAGTCAACTCAAAAACTTGATAAGTGGGGGAGGGGGTATTATGTTGTGGTTATACTCAGATTTGGTTTAGTTAGGGGTGGGGGTGCTGCTGGTGATTCAAAACCCCTACCCATTGCTAAGGGTGATTTAGGAAATAACGGTACCCATTTCTAAGGATTTTGCTTCATTAGAGACCCAATTATCTCATTTTTTTTCCTAGAAAAAAACCCCCCATTTGTAACAAGTGGCCCCATTATTAAGGATTTTCCAGCACAAATCAAACCCTATGTTTCGGGATTTTTTGCATAAAAAGCGATCCATTATAGAGCGGGACATCCCGTATACCGTATAACTAATTAGGCGAGAACCCCCCTCCCCGGCCCTTATCGTTTTCAAAATGTCATGATTTGATTCGGAGTAGACCCAAGTTTGTGAGTACCACCAGTGGCGTACCCAGGAGGGAGGGGGGGGGGGGGGGGTCCAGTGCCCCCCTGAAATAACCCCGTCGGTAAACACGACCCTCCCCCCCCCACGTATCAAAAGTTAAAAATTGACATCATGAAATAAGTTTTGAAAGAGCAATAAGAACATCAATTATCAGTAATGACAATTCTGTGTGCGTGGCATAATAAAAAGAGGTTTTTGTTTCATTTCAATTTTGGAATCCAGCTGGCAGTATGTAGTTTTGATTGCAATTATAACTTCTTTTGACTTGTCTTTGACCAGGCATGCCAGGGATACACTTTAACCTTCAATAGCGTTGTCTCAATTATGTAGACATGGAATTAAACATCCAAAGCAGAATCGGAATTTGAAGATACAGTGGAAATCATTAGCACAAACTATGTTAAAACAATATATTCCTAATAATGCAAACAAAAATGTTGAGGTCTGAAGCTTACATTTTCCAAAATAGCTTATTGACAACACACATGTCTGTTAACTCTTTAAAGGCATATTATGCAATCATTTCCCGGGGAGACTCTCTATCCTCGATTCTTGTTTATGCCGATTTTCTTGCAGATTTACATTTTGATCATGAATATTAAATATATTCCATGGTTTTGAAGTAATGGGAATCATATCGCCCCATAATTCAGAATTTATTTATGATCAGATATGTAAATCTGCAAGAAAATCTGCTTTCAGAAATAAATCAAGGATAGAGGGCGTCTCCTGAGAAGATAGCACAATAACGTAATTTGTGATGCCCCAGCAAAATTGTGAGAACAAAATTCCACTGTACCATTTTGTGGCGTCAAAATGTCTTGTGTTGCTGCATCTTCATTCTTCATGCAAATAAACAACATCTTTTCATCAAATTTGGGGTTACCATTTTGTGACTGAACCCTCAACTTGCTGATTTGTTTATATTTGTAATGTGTCCTGAAGATAAAGTTATATTGGTATTCTACTCATTCCAAGGTGTTTACATAATAAAAACAATATTCAATTATCAGTGTAAAATGTGCTCTCCATCAGGTCATTAAAGAAAACAAAACATAAAATGAATGTGTTGTTAGCTGTTTCTATCTGTGTAATATACTAGATGAATATTCATCTTTGGGCCCAGAAACTACAGTGTATGCTCAAAAGTAGGGTGTTTTATTGTAAATGCCTTTCGTTAAGCCCCCATATCAATATGGGTAGATCAAACATTTGCATTATACATATCAATAATGAAATCTGATCAAATAATGAAAAAGTCCCCTCATCACTCGGCAAAAAAAAAGTAACAGGAAACTTGTAATTGACTTTCATTAGCCTTATATTGCTCAGTAACTTGGACAAGTGAATCATGAATAAGAAATTAACCCTAAAAGGGGGTCAAGAAAGCAAAAAAAAGTTGTCAAGGAGATAAAAATGTCAGGCTCACACCAAAGTATTTATAAACACTGCCTTAGCGGGTTGAAGAGGTGCACTGGCTTTAGGACATGTTTTTTAGCATTCACATATATTAGAGCTGGTGAAAACGTAGTGATTAAAGGGACATTAAGTGGTGTTGAAAAGTTTAAATGTTTAAAAATTTACTTCAGAATTCAAGATGAACATTAAAAATCGCCATTATTGTTGTTTCTACTAACAAAAAACACAGCAAAACTAGATTAAAACAATATCATCGCTATTTATTGAAAAACGCCCTCTATGCAAATATGGTTCGCGTTATGTATCACGCGTACTGCACGGGGATACTGTCGGACGTAAAATGCTGGTCGCGGGACCAGCATTTTTTGAATCAACGTTTTCTGGTACAAAGAGAGCTGATTTTTCTTAATCCTTATAGGTGTAAGTTCATACATGTAATACAATTATAAAAATAAACTAATCTCAGTTTTTATCATAATTGAGGGCGCTGCCTCCAACACATCTCTTAGTGTCCCTTTAATACGCTATGTATGTTGGTTGAGCATTTGAGGCTCATTTTGAGCTAATGTTTAAGGTTGGGTGTAGGTTGCTTCATCAGCTGCATTTATAGTCAACCCCCTTTAAAGGCATATTATGTGATCTTTTCCAGATAGCGCCCTCTATTCACTACTTTTTTTAGAAAGTAGATTTTCCTGCAGATTTAAATTTCTGATCATAAATCATACATACATTCCAAGTTACAGAGCGATACGATTCCTAATTACCTCAAAATCATGGTTTTAGAGTGAATTTAGAGTAAAAATATAAACTGTCGGAGGTATCCGACAGTTTATTTTCACTCTAAAATCATGATTTTGAAGTAATTAAGAATCGTATCGCCCTGTAACTTGGAATGTATGTACGATTTATGATCAGAAATGTAAATCTGCAAGAAAATCTACTTTTAATTTTTTTTTCGATGTTGAGGGCGTTCCCTGGAAAGATCACATAATATACCTTTAATATTCGATCTGAAGAACATCCTTTAAAATAACCTGAAACCTCTTTCAAATATAACCTAAGTAACCTAAATTCATGTCATATTAGTGTCAAAATATCCCTTGTACTATGCGCGCAGGTTTTCTACGAACAGATAATGGGGCAAATGGTGACTTGAATTGGCATATAGTGCAGGAAACCTATTATATTGGTGTTTATTGAACATGCAAAATACTTGTACTAGAATGTGCATATATAGGAATGTCCAATAGCAATGTAGGCAGATTCATGCACCACACTATTGAGGGCGTGCTCTGAAATATGTATTTTGACAGACGACGGTGGACACGAACGGCCGTTATTTGTGAATTTCCGTTTGTTTTCATTTTAAACAATGAATTTTAATTATAGTACCCCATAAAATTCATCACACGTTGGAACTAAATTGTTTCCTAAAACTGCTGGACCTTGAGTTGGATATTATAACCAACTCCAGTGTCAGTATCATTTTTTGAATTTAAACCGTTGTTAAGCGTTCGTCCCATTCACTTGATCACGTAACCTAATTCGCATATTTTAACCTGAATATTTGTGAATACGCCCGTGCAGGCTGCGCCCGTGGCCAGCATCGTCTGTATTTTGAGTGACCACTTGTGTCTCACCACCCTCTGACGTGCCAGCCAGTTCCCACTGCGTCAACGAGGGGTTCTTGAAGCGCTTTGCTTGGCGTTTTGATGTTTCGGCGTAATCCAAGAGGCGCGGCCTGATAGCAGCAGGATTTGAAAGGATTTTAGTGACCTTGAATATTAAAATGGACAATTTCGGACAGTTCCACTCTCTCACCGAGTGTTATTATATTATATTATATTCAGTTGTTGATACTTATACACCTATCAGTTGTAAGACGCACTATACGACCCCGGGAGAGGTGCGTCGTGGGTGCGTCGTTTACCAATAATTCTTGACGGAGGGTACGTCAGTGGCAGCCTTTGGTCCGTCAAAAAAATGACGGAGGGTGCGTAAAGGTCCGTCACTTTACATGGGTGCGAATGGGCTGATAGTTGACTGAGGGTGCGTATTTGGATGGCAATGGTCCGTCGTTTTTTTGACACAGGCTGCGTCATGGTACATGAGAAGTTGACGCACCTCGGTAAAGTGACGCACCACTCCCGGGGGTCGTATAGTGCGTCTTACAACTGATAGGTGTATTATTCGAGCGCAGTGCAATCGCTGGTCTGATCGCTATAAGGCCATTACTGAATTTACTTAGAAAAAGGACCGTTTCTGTATATAAGCAGAATGGAAAACAATGGTATTCAACTTCCTTGTGTTAATCACAGTTCATTTATTCAACAAAATTCATTCAATGTTTAACTTTTAAAATTAAAAAAGGGGTTAAAATTATTATTTGTAATTAATTAGCATATACTCGGTACATGTCTTACTTGTACATGGTCACAATAATATATGGCTCCAAATTGCTTATTAAAATTGGGTCAGATCTGCGAGAGAAAATTTACGATAACTTTGGTTCCAAGAATCCCCTGACCATGGGAGACCTATCATTTCAAAGGGTTGTTCAAGCTCTTTAAAATGAGATATGAATCAACATATTCTGAGCATGTCCAATTTTTCATCAAATAAGCTTAACCCATTCACATTTTGACTTTTATCATCTCCTTTCAACAGCAATTAGCCTTCGGAAAAAGGTATAAATAATAAATAGCGAGAAAATAAATACAAACAACAAAAATCTCCCAGAATTTGGGAACATTTTCATCTTCTTAAATGACGAATAAAGATAAAGAAGTCCGAGAAACACAGTTATTTCCCTGCTTTGTTTATATAATTAGCGGCCAATGTTTTTAAATATACACGCTCGTTTACAAACAACCTGTATGCCTAACACGAAGTGCACGACGTTTTCCCGACCAAGACTAGTATTAATGAACGGCCGCCAAATAATACTAGTTTTGCGCAACCAAAAATAGTAGTTTTGAGAAAGATACTAGTTTTGCGCAACCAAAAGTGGTAAGTGTTCGATGTAATTCGTCCGCCATTTTGTTATAAATATTAATAGGATATGTTAAATAGCTAATTCATATTCATATACATATTCAATCCATATTCATATATCTTCCTATGCCTACACATACTGTACGACTATGCCCCAATATCTTCTTTGTATGCCTCTTTACATTGTATACTATGCATTACTATATATCTCCCTATGCATACCTATGCCTTCATGTACCTTGCTATACCTCCAATACCTCCTCGTTCCCTGCCATGCCCGACCATACCTCCCTATGCCTACCTATGCCTGACCATACCTCCCTATGCCTCCCTGTTCCTTGCTATGCCCCCTATACCTACCTGTTCCCTGCCATGCCCGACCATATCTCCCTATGCCTACCTATGTCTGACCATACCTCCCTATGCCTCCCTGTTCATTGCTATGCCCCCTATACCTTCCTGTTCCCTGCCATGCCCGACCATATCTCCCTATGCCTACCTATGTCTGACCATACCTCCCTATGCCTCCCTGTTCCTTGCTATGCCCCCTATACCTCCCTGTTCCCTGCCATGCCCGACCATATCTCCCTATGCCTTCCTGTACCTTGCTATGCCCCCTATACCTCCCTGTTCCCTGCCATGCCCGACCATATCTCCCTATGCCTACCTATGTCTGACCATACCTCCCTATGCCTCCCTGTTCCCTGCCATGCCCGACCATATCTCCCTATGCCTTCCTGTACCTTGCTATGCCCCCTATACCTCCTCGTTCCCGGCCATGCCCGACCATACCTCCCTATGCCTACATATGTTTGACCATACCTCCCTTATATGCCTCCCTGTTCCTTGCTATGCCCCCTATACCTCCCTGTTCCCTGCCATGCCCGACCATATCTCCCTATGCCTTCCTGTACCTTGCTATGCCCCCTATACCTTCCTGTTCCCTGCCATGCCCGGCCATATCTCCCTATGCCTATCTATGTCTGACCATACCTCCCTATGCCTCCCTGTTCCTTGCTATGCCCCCTATACCTCCCTGTTCCCTGCCATGCCCGACCATATCTCCCTATGCCTTCCTGTACCTTGCTATGCCCCCTATACCTCCCTGTTCCCTGCCATGCCCGACCATATCTCCCTATGCCTACCTATGTCTGACCATACCTCCCTATGCCTCCCTGTTCCCTGCCATGCCCGACCATATCTCCCTATGCCTTCCTGTACCTTGCTATGCCCCCTATACCTTCCTGTTCCCTGCCATGCCCGACCATATCTCCCTATGCCTATCTATGTCTGACCATACCTCCCTATGCCTCCCTGTTCCTTGCTATGCCTCCTATACCTCCCTGTTCCCTGCCATGCCCGACCATATCTCCCTATGCCTTCCTGTACCTTGCTATGCCCCCTATACCTCCTCGTTCCCGGCCATGCCCGACCATACCTCCCTATGCCTACATATGTTTGACCATACCTCCCTATGCCTCCCTGTTCCTTGCTATGCCCCCTATACCTCCCTGTTCCCTGCCATGCCCGACCATACCTCCCTATGCCTTCCTGTACCTTGCTATGCCCCCTATACCTCCCTGTTCCCTGCCATGCCCGACCATATCTCCCTATGCCTACCTATGTCTGACCATACCTCCCTATGCCTCCCTGTTCCTTGCTATGCCCCCTATACCTCCCTGTTCCCTGCCATGCCCGACCATATCTCCCTATGCCTTCCTGTACCTTGCTATGCCCCCTATACCTCCCTGTTCCCTGCCATGCCCGACCATATCTCCCTATGCCTACCTATGTCTGACCATACCTCCCTATGCCTCCCTGTTCCTTGCTATGCCCCCTATACCTACCTGTTCCCTGCCATGCCCGACCATATCTCCCTATGCCTACCTATGTCTGACCATACCTCCCTATGCCTCCCTGTTCCTTGCTATGCCCCCTATACCTCCCTGTTCCCTGCCATGTCTGACCATACCTCCCTATGCCTCCCTGTTCCTTGCTATGCCCCCTATACCTCTCTGTTCCCTGCCATGCCCGACCATATCTCCCTATGCCTTCCTGTACCTTGCTATGCCCCCTATACCTCCCTGTTCCCTGCCATGCCCGACCATATCTCCCTATGCCTACCTATGTCTGACCATACCTCCCTATGCCTCCCTGTTCCCTGCCATGCCCGACCATATCTCCCTATGCCTTCCTGTACCTTGCTATGCCCCTATACCTTCCTGTTCCCTGCCATGCCCGACCATATCTCCCTATGCCTATCTATGTCTGACCATACCTCCCTATGCCTCCCTGTTCCTTGCTATGCCCCCTATACCTCCCTGTTCCCTGCCATGCCCGACCATATCTCCCTATGCCTTCCTGTACCTTGCTATGCCCCCTATACCTCCCTGTTCCCTGCTATGCCCGACCATATCTCCCTATGCCTACCTATGTCTGACCATACCTCCCTATGCCTCCCTGTTCCCTGCCATGCCCGACCATATCTCCCTATGCCTACCTATGTCTGACCATACCTCCCTATGCCTCCCTGTTCCCTGCCATGCCCGACCATATCTCCCTATGCCTTCCTGTACCTTGCTATGCCCCCTATACCTCCTCGTTCCCGGCCATGCCCGACCATACCTCCCTATGCCTACATATGTTTGACCATACCTCCCTATGCCTCCCTGTTCCTTGCTATGCCCCCTATACCTCCCTGTTCCCTGCCATGCCCGACCATATCTCCCTATGCCTACCTATGTCTGACCATACCTCCCTATGCCTCCCTGTTCCCTGCCATGCCCGACCATATCTCCCTATGCCTTCCTGTACCTTGCTATGCCCCCTATACCTCCTCGTTCCCGGCCATGCCCGACCATACCTCCCTATGCCTACATATGTTTGACCATACCTCCCTATGCCTCCCTGTTCCTTGCTATGCCCCCTATACCTCCCTGTTCCCTGCCATGCCCGACCATATCTCCCTATGCCTTCCTGTACCTTGCTATGCCCCCTATACCTCCCTGTTCCCTGCCATGCCCGACCATATCTCCCTATGCCTACCTATGTCTGACCATACCTCCCTATGCCTCCCTGTTCCCTGCCATGCCCGACCATATCTCCCTATGCCTTCCTGTACCTTGCTATGCCCCCTATACCTTCCTGTTCCCTGCCATGCCCGACCATATCCCCCTATGCCTATCTATGTCTGACCATACCTCCCTATGCCTCCCTGTTCCTTGCTATGCCCCCTATACCTCCCTGTTCCCTGCCATGCCCGACCATATCTCCCTATGCCTACCTATGTCTGACCATACCTCCCTATGCCTCCCTGTTCCCTGCCATGCCCGACCATATCTCCCTATGCCTACCTATGTCTGACCATACCTCCCTATGCCTCCCTGTTCCCTGCCATGCCCGACCATATCTCCCTATGCCTTCCTGTACCTTGCTATGCCCCCTATACCTCCTCGTTCCCGGCCATGCCCGACCATACCTCCCTATGCCTACATATGTTTGACCATACCTCCCTATGCCTCCCTGTTCCTTGCTATGCCCCCTATACCTCCCTGTTCCCTGCCATGCCCGACCATATCTCCCTATGCCTACCTATGTCTGACCATACCTCCCTATGCCTCCCTGTTCCCTGCCATGCCCGACCATATCTCCCTATGCCTTCCTGTACCTTGCTATGCCCCCTATACCTCCTCGTTCCCGGCCATGCCCGACCATACCTCCCTATGCCTACATATGTTTGACCATACCTCCCTATGCCTCCCTGTTCCTTGCTATGCCCCCTATACCTCCCTGTTCCCTGCCATGCCCGACCATATCTCCCTATGCCTTCCTGTACCTTGCTATGCCCCCTATACCTCCCTGTTCCCTGCCATGCCCGACCATATCTCCCTATGCCTACCTATGTCTGACCATACCTCCCTATGCCTCCCTGTTCCCTGCCATGCCCGACCATATCTCCCTATGCCTTCCTGTACCTTGCTATGCCCCCTATACCTTCCTGTTCCCTGCCATGCCCGACCATATCCCCCTATGCCTATCTATGTCTGACCATACCTCCCTATGCCTCCCTGTTCCTTGCTATGCCCCCTATACCTCCCTGTTCCCTGCCATGCCCGACCATATCTCCCTATGCCTACCTATGTCTGACCATACCTCCCTATGCCTCCCTGTTCCCTGCCATGCCCGACCATATCTCCCTATGCCTACCTATGTCTGACCATACCTCCCTATGCCTCCCTGTTCCCTGCCATGCGCGACCATATCTCCCTATGCCTTCCTGTACCTTGCTATGCCCCCTATACCTCCTCGTTCCCGGCCATGCCCGACCATACCTCCCTATGCCTACATATGTTTGACCATACCTCCCTATGCCTCCCTGTTCCTTGCTATGCCCCCTATACCTCCCTGTTCCCTGCCATGCCCGACCATATCTCCCTATGCCTTCCTGTACCTTGCTATGCCCCCTATACCTCCCTGTTCCCTGCCATGCCCGACCATATCTCCCTATGCCTACCTATGTCTGACCATACCTCCCTATGCCTCCCTGTTCCCTGCCATGCCCGACCATATCTCCCTATGCCTTCCTGTACCTTGCTATACCCCTATACCTTCCTGTTCCCTGCCATGCCCGACCATATCTCCCTATGCCTATCTATGTCTGACCATACCTCCCTATGCCTCCCTGTTCCTTGCTATGCCCCCTATACCTCCCTGTTCCCTGCCATGCCCGACCATATCTCCCTATGCCTACCTATGTCTGACCATACCTCCCTATGCCTCCCTGTTCCTTGCTATGCCCCCTATACCTCCCTGTTCCCTGCCATGCCCGACCATATCTCCCTATGCCTTCCTGTACCTTGCTATGCCCCCTATACCTCCCTGTTCCCTGCCATGCCCGACCATATCTCCCTATGCCTACCTATGTCTGACCATACCTCCCTATGCCTCCCTGTTCCTTGCTATGCCCCCTATACCTCCCTGTTCCCTGCCATGCCCGACCATATCTCCCTATGCCTTCCTGTACCTTGCTATGCCCCTATACCTCCCTGTTCCCTGCCATGCCCGACCATATCTCCCTATGCCTACCTATGTCTGACCATACCTCCCTATGCCTCCCTGTTCCTTGCTATGCCCCCTATTCCCTGCCATGCCCGACCATATCTCCCTATGCCTACCTATGTCTGACCATACCTCCCTATGCCTCCCTGTTCCTTGCTATGCCCCCTATACCTCCCTGTTCCCTGCCATGCCCGACCATATCTCCCTATGCCTTCCTGTACCTTGCTATGCCCCCTATACCTCCCTGTTCCCTGCCATGCCCGACCATATCTCCCTATGCCTACCTATGTCTGACCATACCTCCCTATGCCTCCCTGTTCCTTGCTATGCCCCCTATACCTCCCTGTTCCCTGCCATGCCCGACCATATCTCCCTATGCCTTCCTGTACCTTGCTATGCCCCCTATACCTCC
Source organism: Ophiura sarsii (assembly GCA_035610835.1). Taxonomy (NCBI): domain Eukaryota; kingdom Metazoa; phylum Echinodermata; class Ophiuroidea; order Amphilepidida; family Ophiuridae; genus Ophiura; species Ophiura sarsii. The sequence goes on along the minus strand of CM069447.1, from coordinate 7,830,930 downwards.
CTGTTCCCTGCCATGCCCGACCATATCTCCCTATGCCTACCTATGTCTGACCATACCTCCCTATGCCTCCCTGTTCCTTGCTATGCCCCCTATACCTACCTGTTCCCTGCCATGCCCGACCATATCTCCCTATGCCTACCTATGTCTGACCATACCTCCCTATGCCTCCCTGTTCCTTGCTATGCCCCCTATACCTCCCTGTTCCCTGCCATGCCCGACCATATCTCCCTATGCCTTCCTGTACCTTGCTGTGCCCCCTATACCTCCCTGTTCCCTGCCATGCCCGACCATATCTCCCTATGCCTACCTATGTCTGACCATACCTCCCTATGCCTCCCTGTTCCCTGCCATGCCCGACCATATCTCCCTATGCCTTCCTGTACCTTGCTATGCCCCCTATACCTTCCTGTTCCCTGCCATGCCCGACCATATCTCCCTATGCCTATCTATGTCTGACCATACCTCCCTATGCCTCCCTGTTCCTTGCTATGCCCGCTATACCTCCCTGTTCCCTGCCATGCCCGACCATATCTCCCTATGCCTTCCTGTACCTTGCTATGCACCCTATACCTCCCTGTTCCCTGCCATGCCCGACCATATCTCCCTATGCCTACCTATGTCTGACCATACCTCCCTATGCCTCCCTGTTCCCTGCCATGCCCGACCATATCTCCCTATGCCTACCTATGTCTGACCATACCTCCCTATGCCTCCCTGTTCCCTGCCATGCCCGACCATATCTCCCTATGCCTTCCTGTACCTTGCTATGCCCCCTATACCTCCTCGTTCCCGGCCATGCCCGACCATACCTCCCTATGCCTACATATGTTTGACCATACCTCCCTATGCCTCCCTGTTCCTTGCTATGCCCCCTATACCTCCCTGTTCCCTGCCATGCCCGACCATATCTCCCTATGCCTTCCTGTACCTTGCTATGCCCCCTATACCTCCCCGTTCCCTGCCATGCCCGACCATATCTCCCTATGCCTACCTATGTCTGACCATACCTCCCTATGCCTCCCTGTTCCCTGCCATGCCCGACCATATCTCCCTATGCCTTCCTGTACCTTGCTATGCCCCCTATACCTTCCTGTTCCCTGCCATGCCCGACCATATCTCCCTATGCCTATCTATGTCTGACCATACCTCCCTATGCCTCCCTGTTCCTTGCTATGCCCCCTATACCTCCCTGTTCCCTGCCATGCCCGACCATATCTCCCTATGCCTTCCTGTACCTTGCTATGCACCCTATACCTCCCTGTTCCCTGCCATGCCCGACCATATCTCCCTATGCCTACCTATGTCTGACCATACCTCCCTATGCCTCCCTGTTCCCTGCCATGCCCGACCATATCTCCCTATGCCTACCTATGTCTGACCATACCTCCCTATGCCTCCCTGTTCCCTGCCATGCCCGACCATATCTCCCTATGCCTTCCTGTACCTTGCTATGCCCCCTATACCTCCTCGTTCCCGGCCATGCCCGACCATACCTCCCTATGCCTACATATGTTTGACCATACCTCCCTATGCCTCCCTGTTCCTTGCTATGCCCCCTATACCTCCCTGTTCCCTGCCATGCCCGACCATATCTCCCTATGCCTTCCTGTACCTTGCTATGCCCCCTATACCTCCCTGTTCCCTGCCATGCCCGACCATATCTCCCTATGCCTACCTATGTCTGACCATACCTCCCTATGCCTCCCTGTTCCCTGCCATGCCCGACCATATCTCCCTATGCCTTCCTGTACCTTGCTATGCCCCCTATACCTTCCTGTTCCCTGCCATGCCCGACCATATCTCCCTATGCCTATCTATGTCTGACCATACCTCCCTATGCCTCCCTGTTCCTTGCTATGCCCCCTATACCTCCCTGTTCCCTGCCATGCCCGACCATATCTCCCTATGCCTTCCTGTACCTTGCTATGCACCCTATACCTCCCTGTTCCCTGCCATGCCCGACCATATCTCCCTATGCCTACCTATGTCTGACCATACCTCCCTATGCCTCCCTGTTCCCTGCCATGCCCGACCATATCTCCCTATGCCTACCTATGTCTGACCATACCTCCCTATGCCTCCCTGTTCCCTGCCATGCCCGACCATATCTCCCTATGCCTTCCTGTACCTTGCTATGCCCCCTATACCTCCTCGTTCCCGGCCATGCCCGACCATACCTCCCTATGCCTAATGTTTGACCATACCTCCCTATGCCTCCCTGTTCCTTGCTATGCCCCCTATACCTCCCTGTTCCCTGCCATGCCCGACCATATCTCCCTATGCCTTCCTGTACCTTGCTATGCCCCCTATACCTCCCTGTTCCCTGCCATGCCCGACCATATCTCCCTATGCCTACCTATGTCTGACCATACCTCCCTATGCCTCCCTGTTCCCTGCCATGCCCGACCATATCTCCCTATGCCTTCCTGTACCTTGCTATGCCCCCTATACCTCCCTGTTCCCTGCCATGCCCGACCATATCTCCCTATGCCTACCTATGTCTGACCATACCTCCCTATGCCTCCCTGTTCCTTGCTATGCCCCCTATACCTCCCTGTTCCCTGCCATGCCCGACCATATCTCCCTATGCATTCCTGTACCTTGCTATGCCCCTATACCTCCCTGTTCCCTGCCATGCCCGACCATATCTCCCTATGCCTACCTATGTCTGACCATACCTCCCTATGCCTCCCTGTTCCTTGCTATGCCCCCTATACCTCCCTGTTCCCTGCCATGCCCGACCATATCTCCCTATGCCTACCTATGTCTGACCATACCTCCCTATGCCTCCCTGTTCCTTGCTATGCCCCCTATACCTCCCTGTTCCCTGCCATGCCCGACCATATCTCCCTATGCCTTCCTGTACCTTGCTATGCCCCCTATACCTCCCTGTTCCCTGCCATGCCCGACCATATCTCCCTATGCCTACCTATGTCTGACCATACCTCCCTATGCCTCCCTGTTCCTTGCTATGCCCCCTATACCTCCCTGTTCCCTGCCATGCCCGACCATATCTCCCTATGCCTTCCTGTACCTTGCTATGCCCCCTATACCTCCCTGTTCCCTGCCATGCCCGACCATATCTCCCTATGCCTACCTATGTCTGACCATACCTCCCTATGCCTCCCTGTTCCTTGCTATGCCCCCTATACCTACCTGTTCCCTGCCATGCCCGACCATATCTCCCTATGCCTACCTATGTCTGACCATACCTCCCTATGCCTCCCTGTTCCTTGCTATGCCCCCTATACCTCCCTGTTCCCTGCCATGCCCGACCATATCTCCCTATGCCTTCCTGTACCTTGCTATGCCCCCTATACCTCCCTGTTCCCTGCCATGCCCGACCATATCTCCCTATGCCTACCTATGTCTGACCATACCTCCCTATGCCTCCCTGTTCCCTGCCATGCCCGACCATATCTCCCTATGCCTTCCTGTACCTTGCTATGCCCCCTATACCTTCCTGTTCCCTGCCATGCCCGACCATATCTCCCTATGCCTATCTATGTCTGACCATACCTCCCTATGCCTCCCTGTTCCTTGCTATGCCCGCTATACCTCCCTGTTCCCTGCCATGCCCGACCATATCTCCCTATGCCTTCCTGTACCTTGCTATGCACCCTATACCTCCCTGTTCCCTGCCATGCCCGACCATATCTCCCTATGCCTACCTATGTCTGACCATACCTCCCTATGCCTCCCTGTTCCCTGCCATGCCCGACCATATCTCCCTATGCCTACCTATGTCTGACCATACCTCCCTATGCCTCCCTGTTCCCTGCCATGCCCGACCATATCTCCCTATGCCTTCCTGTACCTTGCTATGCCCCCTATACCTCCTCGTTCCCGGCCATGCCCGACCATACCTCCCTATGCCTACATATGTTTGACCATACCTCCCTATGCCTCCCTGTTCCTTGCTATGCCCCCTATACCTCCCTGTTCCCTGCCATGCCCGACCATATCTCCCTATGCCTTCCTGTACCTTGCTATGCCCCCTATACCTCCCCGTTCCCTGCCATGCCCGACCATATCTCCCTATGCCTACCTATGTCTGACCATACCTCCCTATGCCTCCCTGTTCCCTGCCATGCCCGACCATATCTCCCTATGCCTTCCTGTACCTTGCTATGCCCCCTATACCTTCCTGTTCCCTGCCATGCCCGACCATATCTCCCTATGCCTATCTATGTCTGACCATACCTCCCTATGCCTCCCTGTTCCTTGCTATGCCCCCTATACCTCCCTGTTCCCTGCCATGCCCGACCATATCTCCCTATGCCTTCCTGTACCTTGCTATGCACCCTATACCTCCCTGTTCCCTGCCATGCCCGACCATATCTCCCTATGCCTACCTATGTCTGACCATACCTCCCTATGCCTCCCTGTTCCCTGCCATGCCCGACCATATCTCCCTATGCCTACCTATGTCTGACCATACCTCCCTATGCCTCCCTGTTCCCTGCCATGCCCGACCATATCTCCCTATGCCTTCCTGTACCTTGCTATGCCCCCTATACCTCCTCGTTCCCGGCCATGCCCGACCATACCTCCCTATGCCTACATATGTTTGACCATACCTCCCTATGCCTCCCTGTTCCTTGCTATGCCCCCTATACCTCCCTGTTCCCTGCCATGCCCGACCATATCTCCCTATGCCTTCCTGTACCTTGCTATGCCCCCTATACCTCCCTGTTCCCTGCCATGCCCGACCATATCTCCCTATGCCTACCTATGTCTGACCATACCTCCCTATGCCTCCCTGTTCCCTGCCATGCCCGACCATATCTCCCTATGCCTTCCTGTACCTTGCTATGCCCCCTATACCTTCCTGTTCCCTGCCATGCCCGACCATATCTCCCTATGCCTATCTATGTCTGACCATACCTCCCTATGCCTCCCTGTTCCTTGCTATGCCCCCTATACCTCCCTGTTCCCTGCCATGCCCGACCATATCTCCCTATGTCTTCCTGTACCTTGCTATGCACCCTATACCTCCCTGTTCCCTGCCATGCCCGACCATATCTCCCTATGCCTACCTATGTCTGACCATACCTCCCTATGCCTCCCTGTTCCCTGCCATGCCCGACCATATCTCCCTATGCCTACCTATGTCTGACCATACCTCCCTATGCCTCCCTGTTCCCTGCCATGCCCGACCATATCTCCCTATGCCTTCATGTACCTTGCTATGCCCCCTATACCTCCTCGTTCCCGGCCATGCCCGACCATACCTCCCTATGCCTAATGTTTGACCATACCTCCCTATGCCTCCCTGTTCCTTGCTATGCCCCCTATACCTCCCTGTTCCCTGCCATGCCCGACCATATCTCCCTATGCCTTCCTGTACCTTGCTATGCCCCCTATACCTCCCTGTTCCCTGCCATGCCCGACCATATCTCCCTATGCCTACCTATGTCTGACCATACCTCCCTATGCCTCCCTGTTCCCTGCCATGCCCGACCATATCTCCCTATGCCTTCCTGTACCTTGCTATGCCCCCTATACCTCCCTGTTCCCTGCCATGCCCGACCATATCTCCCTATGCCTACCTATGTCTGACCATACCTCCCTATGCCTCCCTGTTCCTTGCTATGCCCCCTATACCTCCCTGTTCCCTGCCATGCCCGACCATATCTCCCTATGCCTTCCTGTACCTTGCTATGCCCCTATACCTCCCTGTTCCCTGCCATGCCCGACCATATCTCCCTATGCCTACCTATGTCTGACCATACCTCCCTATGCCTCCCTGTTCCTTGCTATGCCCCCTATACCTCCCTGTTCCCTGCCATGCCCGACCATATCTCCCTATGCCTACCTATGTCTGACCATACCTCCCTATGCCTCCCTGTTCCTTGCTATGCCCCCTATACCTCCCTGTTCCCTGCCATGCCCGACCATATCTCCCTATGCCTTCCTGTACCTTGCTATGCCCCCTATACCTCCCTGTTCCCTGCCATGCCCGACCATATCTCCCTATGCCTACCTATGTCTGACCATACCTCCCTATGCCTCCCTGTTCCTTGCTATGCCCCCTATACCTCCCTGTTCCCTGCCATGCCCGACCATATCTCCCTATGCCTTCCTGTACCTTGCTATGCCCCCTATACCTCCCTGTTCCCTGCCATGCCCGACCATATCTCCCTATGCCTACCTATGTCTGACCATACCTCCCTATGCCTCCCTGTTCCTTGCTATGCCCCCTATACCTACCTGTTCCCTGCCATGCCCGACCATATCTCCCTATGCCTACCTATGTCTGACCATACCTCCCTATGCCTCCCTGTTCCTTGCTATGCCCCCTATACCTCCCTGTTCCCTGCCATGCCCGACCATATCTCCCTATGCCTTCCTGTACCTTGCTATGCCCCCTATACCTCCCTGTTCCCTGCCATGCCCGACCATATCTCCCTATGCCTACCTATGTCTGACCATACCTCCCTATGCCTCCCTGTTCCCTGCCATGCCCGACCATATCTCCCTATGCCTTCCTGTACCTTGCTATGCCCCCTATACCTTCCTGTTCCCTGCCATGCCCGACCATATCTCCCTATGCCTATCTATGTCTGACCATACCTCCCTATGCCTCCCTGTTCCTTGCTATGCCCGCTATACCTCCCTGTTCCCTGCCATGCCCGACCATATCTCCCTATGCCTTCCTGTACCTTGCTATGCACCCTATACCTCCCTGTTCCCTGCCATGCCCGACCATATCTCCCTATGCCTACCTATGTCTGACCATACCTCCCTATGCCTCCCTGTTCCCTGCCATGCCCGACCATATCTCCCTATGCCTACCTATGTCTGACCATACCTCCCTATGCCTCCCTGTTCCCTGCCATGCCCGACCATATCTCCCTATGCCTTCCTGTACCTTGCTATGCCCCCTATACCTCCTCGTTCCCGGCCATGCCCGACCATACCTCCCTATGCCTACATATGTTTGACCATACCTCCCTATGCCTCCCTGTTCCTTGCTATGCCCCCTATACCTCCCTGTTCCCTGCCATGCCCGACCATATCTCCCTATGCCTTCCTGTACCTTGCTATGCCCCCTATACCTCCCTGTTCCCTGCCATGCCCGACCATATCTCCCTATGCCTACCTATGTCTGACCATACCTCCCTATGCCTCCCTGTTCCCTGCCATGCCCGACCATATCTCCCTATGCCTTCCTGTACCTTGCTATGCCCCCTATACCTTCCTGTTCCCTGCCATGCCCGACCATATCTCCCTATGCCTATCTATGTCTGACCATACCTCCCTATGCCTCCCTGTTCCTTGCTATGCCCCCTATACCTCCCTGTTCCCTGCCATGCCCGACCATATCTCCCTATGCCTTCCTGTACCTTGCTATGCACCCTATACCTCCCTGTTCCCTGCCATGCCCGACCATATCTCCCTATGCCTACCTATGTCTGACCATACCTCCCTATGCCTCCCTGTTCCCTGCCATGCCCGACCATATCTCCCTATGCCTACCTATGTCTGACCATACCTCCCTATGCCTCCCTGTTCCCTGCCATGCCCGACCATATCTCCCTATGCCTTCCTGTACCTTGCTATGCCCCCTATACCTCCTCGTTCCCGGCCATGCCCGACCATACCTCCCTATGCCTACATATGTTTGACCATACCTCCCTATGCCTCCCTGTTCCTTGCTATGCACCCTATACCTCCCTGTTCCCTGCCATGCCCGACCATATCTCCCTATGCCTTCCTGTACCTTGCTATGCCCCCTATACCTCCCTGTTCCCTGCCATGCCCGACCATATCTCCCTATGCCTACCTATGTCTGACCATACCTCCCTATGCCTCCCTGTTCCCTGCCATGCCCGACCATATCTCCCTATGCCTTCCTGTACCTTGCTATGCCCCCTATACCTTCCTGTTCCCTGCCATGCCCGACCATATCTCCCTATGCCTATCTATGTCTGACCATACCTCCCTATGCCTCCCTGTTCCTTGCTATGCCCCCTATACCTCCCTGTTCCCTGCCATGCCCGACCATATCTCCCTATGCCTTCCTGTACCTTGCTATGCACCCTATACCTCCCTGTTCCCTGCCATGCCCGACCATATCTCCCTATGCCTACCTATGTCTGACCATACCTCCCTATGCCTCCCTGTTCCCTGCCATGCCCGACCATATCTCCCTATGCCTACCTATGTCTGACCATACCTCCCTATGCCTCCCTGTTCCCTGCCATGCCCGACCATATCTCCCTATGCCTTCCTGTACCTTGCTATGCCCCCTATACCTCCTCGTTCCCGGCCATGCCCGACCATACCTCCCTATGCCTAATGTTTGACCATACCTCCCTATGCCTCCCTGTTCCTTGCTATGCCCCCTATACCTCCCTGTTCCCTGCCATGCCCGACCATATCTCCCTATGCCTTCCTGTACCTTGCTATGCCCCCTATACCTCCCTGTTCCCTGCCATGCCCGACCATATCTCCCTATGCCTACCTATGTCTGACCATACCTCCCTATGCCTCCCTGTTCCCTGCCATGCCCGACCATATCTCCCTATGCCTTCCTGTACCTTGCTATGCCCCCTATACCTTCCTGTTCCCTGCCATGCCCGACCATATCTCCCTATGCCTATCTATGTCTGACCATACCTCCCTATGCCTCCCTGTTCCTTGCTATGCCCCCTATACCTCCCTGTTCCCTGCCATGCCCGACCATATCTCCCTATGCCTACCTATGTCTGACCATACCTCCCTATGCCTCCCTGTTCCTTGCTATGCCCCCTATACCTCCCTGTTCCCTGCCATGCCCGACCATATCTCCCTATGCCTTCCTGTACCTTGCTATGCCCCCTATACCTTCCTGTTCCCTGCCATGCCCGACCATATCTCCCTATGCCTACCTATGTCTGACCATACCTCCCTATGCCTCCCTGTTCCTTGCTATGCCTCCTATACCTCGCTGTTCCCTGCCATGCCCGACCATATCTCCCTATGCCTACCTGTACATTGCTATGCCTCCTATACCCAGCCATGCCCGACCATATCTCCCTATGCCTACCTATGTTTGACCTTACCTCCCTATGCCTTTATGTACATTGCTATGCCTCCTATACCTAGCCGTTCCCTGCCATGCCCGAACATATCTCCCTATGCATACATATGTCTGACCATACTTCCTATGCCTTCCTGTAGCTTGCTATGCCTGCTATACCTCGCCGTTCCCTGCCATGCCCGACCATATCTCCCTATGCTATGTCTGACCATGCCTCCTATGCCTTCCCGTTCCGGGCCGTGCCCGACCATATCTCCCTATGGCTACCTATATCTGCCTATGCCTCCCATGCCTCGCCATTCCCGGCCATGCCCGACCATACCTCTCTTTTCCTTCCGGTACTATGCTATGCCTCCTGTGCTAAATTGCGTAACGGATATGCCACGGGCGGGGGTGGGCGGGCGGGGCAGGGCGGGGGAGTGATTGGCGGGCTACGGGAGATGGTTAAGGTTAAGGCCTTGGAGTTGAAAGGCCCGCCCACGGGGCGTGGGCGGACGGGGGTCTTTTAATTAAAATTTGAAAACTTTTGAATTAAAACAAAAATGTTTTAAATATTGTTCTATTCCTATGTGTTTCGTCATAAATTTGCCAACACTTATGTGTTGTTTCATTTTGTAGGTGTTCTATCTGGTAGGCCCTACTCCCTAGCGGGAGAGCCCGTCCGAAGGACGGGCGTCCCGCTAGTCTTGGGTGAAGATGCAAAGGCATGCACCCGTTCGACTGGCGGGTAACATTTTTTAACCTCAAAGTATAAGTAACTGTAAGTTCAAGGTAATTTCATCATCAGATGACTGTGTCATGATGAAAGAGGAGATCAGGTTGATAAGAGATTAAAGAGAGTATTGGATTGATGATCATGATGAATACGAGGAGCTGTTACGGGCTAGGGTTACAGTGGAACATCGTACAATGAAGACAAAGACATGTAATTGTAATCATTTAAAAGTAGTCTTGCTCTTAATTGTTTGCTGCAAAATATTATGATAAAAGACCTTTGGCTGCAGCTGTTAGTGACCTGCCCGACTGGCTAGTTGGAAAAAAAATCCGAAGTTCCAACCCTGATTGACATACTGAAACGTGATACAGGACTGCAGGTGGAAGAAATCAAGACAGTTATGTTTGAAAGGAAGATCTGGAGAGGCATTGTGGTTCGGAAAAATCATCCGCCATGAGTCAAGTATTAGTCAAGTCAATGTTATAATTTTGAACATTTAATCATAGGTTAGAAGGGTTTTTTCCAATCCAAAACCGTTGGAGTTGGTTAAATGTGGCTCGTGGCCGCTATCGTCTGTGATGTATTTTCTTTCATGATTTGCGCCACCATTCATCACAGCTAAGTAATTCTGTGAATATCAAAACAAAACAACAGAGGGCGGTTGCTATCACGTCTGCCAAATTTTTAATTTGTAAGGGATGTGCTCGACCATATCTCCCTATGCCTACCTATATTTGACCATGATATTATATGGCACGCCGTTTGCATTGTTTTTGTATATCAAATTGTGTTTTACATGTTTGTTTGTTTTATATCAATTTGTGATTTACATGTTTGTTTTTGTATATCAATATGTGTTTTACGCGTTGTTTCAAAATTAACATTGTTTTTGTATATCAATGTGTGTTTTACGTTTTGTTTCAAAATTAACATTGTTTTTTGTATATAGATTGGTGTTTTACTCTTTTTCTGTATATCAATTTTTTGTTTTACATGTTGTTTTTGAATGAATCATCAATTTTTTTTTCATATATCAAAATAACATAAACAAAACACAAAACGATACTGATTTTTTTTTAAATATATCAAACAAAACTATATAAACTATATACTATTTATGATGTGCAATTTCTTAAAAATACAAAAATATTTAATTGTGTATAATATATTTTTTAATAATGTCTTTTATCTGAATTTGCCACGTTGTTTGCTGGTCAATAATGTGTGGTAGTAATACTGATTGTGTATATTTCGTGTTTCCGACCGTTAAATTTATTCTTCTTATAATGTATTTTACTATGTTCTATATTTGTATTGACAACTAGTATCTGGTTTTTGATTTATTTTTAGTATGTAACTTTTTTTTCTTTCTCTTTACTGTTTTTATTTCGCTCAAAAAAACATAAAAAACAAATCACATACAGTTACAATACGGTAATAGAAAGATAATAACATACAGTATACACTCCTGGGTTATATGAATAAGCACATCAATAAGTATAAAATAAAGCTTAAAAATAAAGCTTATATACAATTGTTTTTTTTTACTCCTCACAAAACTTTTCTAATTTTGTCCATTTATCAATGAATTTATACATTGTGTTGTTGCTGGTAGAGATCTGTTTCTCAAGTTTATAATGAAACTTAATTAAATACTTAAATGCAAGAATTGAAGGTATTCGATTTTGATATCTGCTATCATAGATAACCTTTTTGATAAGTATTAGGCATAAGTTAATTAATGCACTACAGTCTCCTCCTTTGCCAATGCCAACCAGTATTTTCTTGTAATCAAGAACAATATTAAAATTCATGTTGAAATCAAACCATATTTTAAATTCGTCCCAGATGTTAATGGCATGAGCACAATCCCAAAAAATATGCTTTAAAGTCTCAGGGAAGTTACTGCATAAAGTACAATTCACATTGTCAACAATTTTCATCCTAAATAATCTACTATTAGTCATTAAGCAATTCAAATTAATCTTGTATTGGAAAATTCTTGTCCTAACATCATGACATGCCTTAAACGGCATAAGGTAAATACTACTCCATTCATTGTCAAACACATTAAGCTCATTTTTGTATTTCACCTGGGATGTAGGAGGTTCCTGAATTTTCTGGACTAGAATACGATAGATGATTTTGGATGTCATATTGTCAATGTGAGACTCATTATTCTCGTGCGTCAATATGAAACCTTTTTTTTTACAAAGGTCCCGTTTAAAGCCACTTTTAAAATCTTGCTTCCAAGAAGCTGGAATAGCATCAACAATGCTTCTCCAATTCATGTAATATTTATTAGCAACCCCACGTTTAGTCCAAACATCAAAGGGAATAATTTTACCATTTGTATTATATAAATCAGAGATCATATTCATACCACACCTGGAAAAATGCTTATAGTAAAAAGGCTTATGATTGATACAAATATATTGGTTATTCCATACACATTGTTGAAGATGACCATTCTTGTCAGGCATAATAAAATCAAAATACGACTTCAGCATATCCTTATAAAATATTGGAATATTATTCCATTTATGAATTTGAGTTGGATGAATATTACAATGGAATATTAACTCACCACCAAATGGAGCGATATACTCATTCAGAATTGATTTCCATGCAGCTGAAGTGTTAAGGTATTTATTTACCCACTTAATCTTTTGAGCCTTGAATATTGATTTCACATCGATCATTTTTAAACCACCTTCATCAATATCACCGATAAGTGTACGCCTCTTTATAAGACCTTTACCACCTTTCCACAGAAATTCATATATGACTTTATCTATTTGCTGTATTATATAATCTGGAATATGACAAACGGAGGCCAAATATATAAACTTGGAGAGAGCAAAAGTCTTGATCAAAATAATTTTACCAGCAATTGTTAACCTTCTACCTTTCCATATATTAAGAATGGTTTTTACCTGCTTTAATTTTGGGCCAAAATTCATGTCCTCAGCTGCCTTTTCATCATATGAGAAAAATACACCCAAAGCCTTTATCGGTTTTGTTGGCCAATCAATGTTTAGCGGCTTGTCTATACTCATTCTCTTTGAACCAATCCATAGGCCCTTTGATTTACTGGCATTCAATTTTAAGCCAGAAACCTTGGTAAAAGAATCAAGAAGCTTCAAGAGTGTATTGGCAGAGTCAACCCCATCCATAACACATGTTGTGTCGTCAGCATATTGGATTAATTTCAATTCAATGTTGTTAATTAAAATACCAGAGATTAATGGGTTACCACGAATTGAGTTTGATAGGAGTTCTATCGCTAAAATAAATAAAAAAGAACTCAGCGGATCGCCCTGCCTCACCCCTCTATGTACAGAAAAATATTTAGAGGTTAGGCCATTATTCAAAATACAGCTACTTATATTACTATACAATGCTTTCACATGATTAACAAAATCAGGACCAAAATTGAAGTGTTTAAGGGCTGCAAAAATGAAATTCCACTCAAGCGAGTCGAATGCCTTCTCAAAATCTAAAAAGAGCAATAAACCGGGGATATTCTTATATTTAGTGTAATCAATAATATCTTGAATAGTTCGAACAGATTTAGTATGTAACTGGGTATTAGTAATATTGATTGTATAATTTTAGCATATGTCTTGTTGTAGTTTTAATGATATTTTTGTAGTTTTTAAAATCTTTCTGTGCAGCGCCTTGTGGCTGTTTACATCGTAAGGCGTTTTATAAATCCCATGTATTATTATCATTATAAAACAGATACTTTGGATATAAAAATCTGACCATATGCAAACGAAATAAACACTAGCAAACACAAACCAGCTTGAAATAAACGTTATATATGAAGAGGTATTTTGCAAAAGGGCCTACATCCACTTTGGCTCTTATTGAGAAAAAGTCCAAAAACTGTTTCTAAATATTCAAGTTGAGCAATTGAAAAACTGAATGGATTATGAAAGAGGTACACTACATACTAATTGAAATTGATATAAATTTTAAATGTGCTAGTTTTAATTTTTTTTTAAATCATGTTTACATTTTTTGAAAATTTGGATGTAGGCCCTTTTGCAACAAAACTCCATCTGTTTGTACATAAAGAAAAAATACCACACACAAAAAATCATTTATTTTAATCATTGAAAATAAATAAGTTTGATATTGAAATGTATAGGTCACAATCATATGTTTCAAGGAAATAAAGTCATTTTATAATTCTGGATACAGGCCCTTTTGCAACAAAACAACAATTTCAATGGCTGTTTACAATGAGATGTAGGTATTTTTGAAAAAAATGACTTTGTTAGGACACAACAATACAGTGTGTTTGAAAGAAAAACTACGTGTACGTGTTTACCCAACATATTGTAGACACCCTGTTCAAGAAATAGATTAAGACTTCTACCACCCCCTTTGAGAACTTTCCAAAAATATTGACAAACAGGACCCCTTGTTTGGCAATACCAAAAGATTTATTGACACGCATTCCTCAATTATATTTATTTATTTATTTGAACATACGCTTTTAAAACAGCGGCACCCGTCTACCCGACGGTGCGTTCATATACAGAAAATTACAAGATTAATACACAATTATATACACAAATTACAAAGTTTTACCATGAGATAGATACATATTATAAACAGACACACAGTCAATCATACAAAATTGATCTGAAATTATGTCAGGCACACGTGGAAAATGGCACTACATGTATACATGAACAAATATATTAAATTAAATCGTCATTGTTTGCGCATTTCGTCTATAATCGTGCCTTCCATGCACGCTTGGAGAAGGTCTTACAAAATTTGTCAAATACAAGTTTTGTTTTTTATTTGGCCTAATAATTGCTAAAAGGAATCTTCAAACTTATACAAACACTTTGAAATTTTAAAACACCCAAGCTCTCAAAAAAGGGAAAGAACCTCTCCTTTTTGCAGACGACATAACTCCGTTTTTCTAATAAAAAAAATAAAAGCACTTTCAAATATTTATTTGAAACTTTTTCTTTCGCAAACCCATTGTCTCCTATTTTTTTCCAAAAAAAACCCCACGTAAAACATGTTTTTTATTCAACTTGCAGACGACATAAATCCTTTATATTCCAATCAACAACAAAAAAAGCACTTTCTTCTATTTATTTGAAACTTTTTCTATCACAAACCCTCTGTCTCCTAATTTGTCCAAAAGAACAAACATAAAACATGGTTTTTTTATTTAACTTGCACTTATTTCTTGGTTAAAATAAAAAATTATCGACCTGAAAAATTTGCTAACATGAAAGAAAAAAAATAGCGAGCTGAAATATCTCTAAAACAATAACATCAAAAGGAAATTACTATTATAAAATTAACGCCCTTGAAATGTTCATAAACGCATATTAGCGCTATTGACAGCCGATGGTTGCACTAAATCACCAAAAGGTGTGCAATTACAGAGGGCGTTATTTTGCAATAGAAACGCTAGAGGGCGTTCGCATAATATAGCGTGGTAAGAGACATCGTAATGATGAGAGAAATGGTATTGCGGATTTTTGCAACCTACTTGCAATGCAATAATTCAAATTAGCTGCTTCCATGAAATCCAGGGCTAATATGCGCTAATTTCAAAACTTATACAGTAGCACCATCTTGCAATTTTCAAAATGTTTTCAAATTAGCGCAATTTAGCATGTTAATAGCATCGATATAAACGACATATTTCGATAATTGCGCATTTTTGCAGGCCATTAGCAACATATGTCAAATTAGCTGCTTACATGCAATCAAGTGCCACCCACAACGGTTTTGGATTGGAAAATTTGTCTTCTAATCTATGTAGACTTTTCAAAATGATTAGATCAACATTCACGAAAACGTAATATTCCAGTACGAATTCAAATTTTAGGTTTTCGCGTGTCCATCGTCGTCTGTAAATATGGACATAACAGCAAACGCCCTCTTTCTTTTTTTCTTTTTTTTTATAACCTAAAAGTTTAGTTGTGCTAAGTGGTGGCGTAATTACTGGATAACAATACATCCAGGCAACGCTGGACACGGGCGTATTTACGAATATTCAGGTTAAAGGGGCACTAAAATATGTGTTGGAGGCTGCGTCCTCAATTATTTAAAACCGGGATTAGTATATTTTTGGTCAGACATAGGTAGGCATAGGGAGATATGGTCGGGCATGGCAGGAACGGGGAGGTATAGGGGGCATAGCAAGGTACAGGAAGGCATAGGGAGATATGGTCGGGCATGGCCGGGAACAGGGAGGTATAGGGGGCATAGCAAGGTACAGGAAGGCATAGGGAGGTATGGTCAGACATAGGTAGGCATAGGGAGATATGGTCGGGCATGGCAGGGAACAGGGAGGTATAGGGGGCATAGCAAGGTACAGGAAGGCATAGGGAGATATGGTCGGGCATGGCAGGGAACAGGGAGGTATAAGGGGCATAGCAAGGAACAGGGAGGCATAGGGAGGTATGGTCAGACATAGGTAGGCATAGGGAGATATGGTCGGGCATGGCAGGGAACAGGGAGGTATAGGGGGCATAGCAAGGAACAGGGAGGCATAGGGAGGTATGGCTAGACATAGATAGGCATAGGGAGATATGGTCGGGCATGGCAGGGAACAGGGAGGTATAGGGGGCATAGCAAGGTACAGGAAGGCATAGGGAGGTATGGTCGGGCATGGCAGGGAACAGGGAGGTATAGGGGGCATAGCAAGGAACAGGGAGGCATAGGGAGGTATGGTCAAACATATGTAGGCATAGGGAGGTATGGTCGGGCATGGCCGGGAACGAGGAGGTATAGGGGTAATAGCAAGGTACAGGAAGGCATAGGGAGATATGGTCAGGCATGGCAGGGAACAGGGAGGTATAGGAGGCATAGCAAGGAACAGGGAGGCATAGGGAGGTATGGTCAGACATAGGTAGGCATAGGGAGATATGGTCGGGCATGGCAGGGAACAGGAAGGTATAGGGGGCATAGCAAGGTACAGGAAGGCATAGGGAGATATGGTCGGACATGGCAGGGAACAGGGAGGTATAGGGGGCATAGCAAGGAACAGGGAGGCATAGGGAGGTATGGTCAGACATAGGTAGGCATAGGGAGATATGGTCGGGCATGGCAGGGAACAGGAAGGTATAGGGGGCATAGCAAGGTACAGGAAGGCATAGGGAGATATGGTCGGGCATGGCAGGGAACAGGGAGGCATAGGGAGGTATGGTCAGACATAGGTAGGCATAGGGAGATATGGTCGGGCATGGCAGGGAACAGGGAGGTATAGGGGGCATAGCAAGGTACAGGAAGGCATAGGGAGATATGGTCGGGCATGGCAGGGAACAGGGAGGTATAGGGGGCATAGCAAGGAACAGGGAGGCATAGGGAGGTATGGTCAGACATAGGTAGGCATAGGGAGATATGGTCGGGCATGGCAGGGAACAGGGAGGTATAGGGGGCATAGCAAGGAACAGGGTGGCATAGGGAGGTATGGCTAGACATAGATAGGCATAGGGAGATATGGTCGGGCATGGCAGGGAACAGGGAGGTATAGGGGCATAGCAAGGTACAGGAAGGCATAGGGAGGTATGGTCGGGCATGGCAGGGAACAGGGAGGTATAGGGGGCATAGCAAGGAACAGGGAGGCATAGGGAGGTATGGTCAAACATATGTAGGCATAGGGAGGTATGGTCGGGCATGGCAGGGAACAGGGAGGCATAGGGAGGTATGGTCAGACATAGGTAGGCATAGGGAGATATGGTCGGGCATGGCAGGGAACAGGGAGGTATAGGGGGCATAGCAAGGTACAGGAAGGCATAGGGAGATATGGTCGGGCATGGCAGGGAACAGGGAGGTATAGGGGGCATAGCAAGGAACAGGGAGGCATAGGGAGGTATGGTCAGACATAGGTAGGCATAGGGAGATATGGTCGGGCATGGCAGGGAACAGGGAGGTATAGGGGGCATAGCAAGGAACAGGGAGGCATAGGGAGGTATGGTCAGACATAGATAGGCATAGGGAGATATGGTCGGGCATGGCAGGGAACAGGAAGGTATAGGGGGCATAGCAAGGTACAGGAAGGCATAGGGAGATATGGTCGGGCATGGCAGGGAACAGGGAGGCATAGGGAGGTATGGTCAGACATAGGTAGGCATAGGGAGATATGGTCGGGCATGGCAGGGAACAGGGAGGTATAGGGGGCATAGCAAGGTACAGGAAGGCATAGGGAGATATGGTCGGGCATGGCAGGGAACAGGGAGGTATAGGGGGCATAGCAAGGAACAGGGAGGCATAGGGAGGTATGGTCAAACATATGTAGGCATAGGGAGGTATGGTCGGGCATGGCCGGGAACGAGGAGGTATAGGGGGCATAGCAAGGTACAGGAAGGCATAGGGAGATATGGTCGGGCATGGCAGGGAACAGGGAGGCATAGGGAGGTATGGTCAGACATAGGTAGGCATAGGGAGATATGGTCGGGCATGGCAGGGAACAGGGAGGTATAGGGGGCATAGCAAGGTACAGGAAGGCATAGGGAGATATGGTCAGACATAGGTAGGCATAGGGAGATATGGTCGGGCATGGCAGGGAACAGGGAGGTATAGGGGGCATAGCAAGGTACAGGAAGGCATAGGGAGATATGGTCGGGCATGGCAGGGAACAGGGAGGTATAGGGGGCATAGCAAGGAACAGGGAGGCATAGGGAGGTATGGTCAGACATAGGTAGGCATAGGGAGATATGGTCGGGCATGGCAGGGAACAGGTAGGTATAGGGGGCATAGCAAGGAACAGGGAGGTATGGTCAGACATAGGTAGGCATAGGGAGATATGGTCGGGCATGGCAGGGAACAGGAAGGTATAGGGGGCATAGCAAGGTACAGGAAGGCATAGGGAGATATGGTCGGGCATGGCAGGGAACAGGGAGGCATAGGGAGGTATGGTCAGACATAGGTAGGCATAGGGAGATATGGTCGGGCATGGCAGGGAACAGGGAGGTATAGGGGGCATAGCAAGGTACAGGAAGGCATAGGGAGATATGGTCGGGCATGGCAGGGAACAGGGAGGTATAGGGGGCATAGCAAGGAACAGGGAGGCATAGGGAGGTATGGTCAGACATAGGTAGGCATAGGGAGATATGGTCGGGCATGGCAGGGAACAGGGAGGTATAGGGGGCATAGCAAGGAACAGGGTGGCATAGGGAGGTATGGCTAGACATAGATAGGCATAGGGAGATATGGTCGGGCATGGCAGGGAACAGGGAGGTATAGGGGCATAGCAAGGTACAGGAAGGCATAGGGAGGTATGGTCGGGCATGGCAGGGAACAGGGAGGTATAGGGGGCATAGCAAGGAACAGGGAGGCATAGGGAGGTATGGTCAAACATATGTAGGCATAGGGAGGTATGGTCGGGCATGGCAGGGAACAGGGAGGCATAGGGAGGTATGGTCAGACATAGGTAGGCATAGGGAGATATGGTCGGGCATGGCAGGGAACAGGGAGGTATAGGGGGCATAGCAAGGTACAGGAAGGCATAGGGAGATATGGTCGGGCATGGCAGGGAACAGGGAGGTATAGGGGGCATAGCAAGGAACAGGGAGGCATAGGGAGGTATGGTCAGACATAGGTAGGCATAGGGAGATATGGTCGGGCATGGCAGGGAACAGGGAGGTATAGGGGGCATAGCAAGGAACAGGGAGGCATAGGGAGGTATGGTCAGACATAGATAGGCATAGGGAGATATGGTCGGGCATGGCAGGGAACAGGAAGGTATAGGGGGCATAGCAAGGTACAGGAAGGCATAGGGAGATATGGTCGGGCATGGCAGGGAACAGGGAGGCATAGGGAGGTATGGTCAGACATAGGTAGGCATAGGGAGATATGGTCGGGCATGGCAGGGAACAGGGAGGTATAGGGGGCATAGCAAGGTACAGGAAGGCATAGGGAGATATGGTCGGGCATGGCAGGGAACAGGGAGGTATAGGGGGCATAGCAAGGAACAGGGAGGCATAGGGAGGTATGGTCAAACATATGTAGGCATAGGGAGGTATGGTCGGGCATGGCCGGGAACGAGGAGGTATAGGGGGCATAGCAAGGTACAGGAAGGCATAGGGAGATATGGTCGGGCATGGCAGGGAACAGGGAGGCATAGGGAGGTATGGTCAGACATAGGTAGGCATAGGGAGATATGGTCGGGCATGGCAGGGAACAGGGAGGTATAGGGGGCATAGCAAGGTACAGGAAGGCATAGGGAGATATGGTCAGACATAGGTAGGCATAGGGAGATATGGTCGGGCATGGCAGGGAACAGGGAGGTATAGGGGGCATAGCAAGGTACAGGAAGGCATAGGGAGATATGGTCGGGCATGGCAGGGAACAGGGAGGTATAGGGGGCATAGCAAGGAACAGGGAGGCATAGGGAGGTATGGTCAGACATAGGTAGGCATAGGGAGATATGGTCGGGCATGGCAGGGAACAGGTAGGTATAGGGGGCATAGCAAGGAACAGGGAGGTATGGTCAGACATAGGTAGGCATAGGGAGATATGGTCGGGCATGGCAGGGAACAGGGAGGTATAGGGGGCATAGCAAGGTACAGGAAGGCATAGGGAGATATGGTCGGGCATGGCAGGGAACAGGGAGGTATAGGGGGCATAGCAAGGAACAGGGAGGCATAGGGAGGTATGGTCAGACATAGGTAGGCATAGGGAGATATGGTCGGGCATGGCAGGGAACAGGGAGGTATAGGGGGCATAGCAAGGTACAGGAAGGCATAGGGAGGTATGGTCGGGCATGGCAGGGAACAGGGAGGTATAGGGGGCATAGCAAGGAACAGGGAGGCATAGGGAGGTATGGTCAAACATATGTAGGCATAGGGAGGTATGGTCGGGCATGGCCGGGAACGAGGAGGTATAGGGGTAATAGCAAGGTACAGGAAGGCATAGGGAGATATGGTCGGACATGGCAGGGAACAGGGAGGTATAGGAGGCATAGCAAGGAACAGGGAGGCATAGGGAGGTATGGTCAGACATAGGTAGGCATAGGGAGATATGGTCGGGCATGGCAGGGAACAGGAAGGTATAGGGGGCATAGCAAGGTACAGGAAGGCATAGGGAGATATGGTCGGACATGGCAGGGAACAGGGAGGTATAGGGGGCATAGCAAGGAACAGGGAGGCATAGGGAGGTATGGTCAGACATAGGTAGGCATAGGGAGATATGGTCGGGCATGGCAGGGAACAGGAAGGTATAGGGGGCATAGCAAGGTACAGGAAGGCATAGGGAGATATGGTCGGGCATGGCAGGGAACAGGGAGGCATAGGGAGGTATGGTCAGACATAGGTAGGCATAGGGAGATATGGTCGGGCATGGCAGGGAACAGGGAGGTATAGGGGGCATAGCAAGGTACAGGAAGGCATAGGGAGATATGGTCGGGCATGGCAGGGAACAGGGAGGTATAGGGGGCATAGCAAGGAACAGGGAGGCATAGGGAGGTATGGTCAGACATAGGTAGGCATAGGGAGATATGGTCGGGCATGGCAGGGAACAGGGAGGTATAGGGGGCATAGCAAGGAACAGGGAGGCATAGGGAGGTATGGCTAGACATAGATAGGCATAGGGAGATATGGTCGGGCATGGCAGGGAACAGGGAGGTATAGGGGGCATAGCAAGGTACAGGAAGGCATAGGGAGGTATGGTCGGGCATGGCAGGGAACAGGGAGGTATAGGGGGCATAGCAAGGAACAGGGAGGCATAGGGAGGTATGGTCAAACATATGTAGGCATAGGGAGGTATGGTCGGGCATGGCCGGGAACGAGGAGGTATAGGGGTAATAGCAAGGTACAGGAAGGCATAGGGAGATATGGTCGGGCATGGCAGGGAACAGGGAGGTATAGGAGGCATAGCAAGGAACAGGGAGGCATAGGGAGGTATGGTCAGACATAGGTAGGCATAGGGAGATATGGTCGGGCATGGCAGGGAACAGGAAGGTATAGGGGGCATAGCAAGGTACAGGAAGGCATAGGGAGATATGGTCGGACATGGCAGGGAACAGGGAGGTATAGGGGGCATAGCAAGGAACAGGGAGGCATAGGGAGGTATGGTCAGACATAGGTAGGCATAGGGAGATATGGTCGGGCATGGCAGGGAACAGGAAGGTATAGGGGGCATAGCAAGGTACAGGAAGGCATAGGGAGATATGGTCGGGCATGGCAGGGAACAGGGAGGCATAGGGAGGTATGGTCAGACATAGGTAGGCATAGGGAGATATGGTCGGGCATGGCAGGGAACAGGGAGGTATAGGGGGCATAGCAAGGTACAGGAAGGCATAGGGAGATATGGTCGGGCATGGCAGGGAACAGGGAGGTATAGGGGGCATAGCAAGGAACAGGGAGGCATAGGGAGGTATGGTCAGACATAGGTAGGCATAGGGAGATATGGTCGGGCATGGCAGGGAACAGGGAGGTATAGGGGGCATAGCAAGGAACAGGGAGGCATAGGGAGGTATGGCTAGACATAGATAGGCATAGGGAGATATGGTCGGGCATGGCAGGGAACAGGGAGGTATAGGGGGCATAGCAAGGTACAGGAAGGCATAGGGAGGTATGGTCGGGCATGGCAGGGAACAGGGAGGTATAGGGGGCATAGCAAGGAACAGGGAGGCATAGGGAGGTATGGTCAAACATATGTAGGCATAGGGAGGTATGGTCGGGCATGGCAGGGAACAGGGAGGCATAGGGAGGTATGGTCAGACATAGGTAGGCATAGGGAGATATGGTCGGGCATGGCAGGGAACAGGGAGGTATAGGGGGCATAGCAAGGTACAGGAAGGCATAGGGAGATATGGTTGGGCATGGCAGGGAACAGGGAGGTATAGGGGGCATAGCAAGGAACAGGGAGGCATAGGGAGGTATGGTCAGACATAGGTAGGCATAGGGAGATATGGTCGGGCATGGCAGGGAACAGGGAGGTATAGGGGGCATAGCAAGGAACAGGGAGGCATAGGGAGGTATGGTCAGACATAGATAGGCATAGGGAGATATGGTCGGGCATGGCAGGGAACAGGAAGGTATAGGGGGCATAGCAAGGTACAGGAAGGCATAGGGAGATATGGTCGGGCATGGCAGGGAACAGGGAGGCATAGGGAGGTATGGTCAGACATAGGTAGGCATAGGGAGATATGGTCGGGCATGGCAGGGAACAGGGAGGTATAGGGGGCATAGCAAGGTACAGGAAGGCATAGGGAGATATGGTCGGGCATGGCAGGGAACAGGTAGGTATAGGGGGCATAGCAAGGAACAGGGAGGCATAGGGAGGTATGGTCAGACATAGGTAGGCATAGGGAGATATGGTCGGGCATGGCAGGGAACAGGGAGGTATAGGGGGCATAGCAAGGAACAGGGAGGCATAGGGAGGTATGGTCAGACATAGATAGGCATAGGGAGATATGGTCGGGCATGGCAGGGAACAGGAAGGTATAGGGGCATAGCAAGGTACAGGAAGGCATAGGGAGAAATGGTCGGGCTGGGCAGGGAACAGGGAAGCATAGGGAGGTATGGTCAGACATAGGTAGGCATAGGGAGATATGGTCGGGCATGGCAGGGAACAGGGAGGTATAGGGGGCATAGCAAGGTACAGGAAGGCATAGGGAGATATGGTCGGGCATGGCAGGGAACAGGGAGGTATAGGGGGCATAGCAAGGAACAGGGAGGCATAGGGAGGTATGGTCAAACATATGTAGGCATAGGGATTTATGGTCGGGCATGGCCGGGAACGAGGAGGTATAGGGGGCATAGCAAGGTACAGGAAGGCATAGGGAGATATGGTCGGGCATGGCAGGGAACAGGGAGGCATAGGGAGGTATGGTCAGACATAGGTAGGCATAGGGAGATATGGTCGTGCATGGCAGGGAACAGGGAGGTATAGGGGGCATAGCAAGGTACAGGAAGGCATAGGGAGATATGGTCGGGCATGGCAGGGAACAGGGAGGTATAGGGGGCATAGCAAGGAACAGGGAGGCATAGGGAGGTATGGTCAGACATAGGTAGGCATAGGGAGATATGGTCGGGCATGGCAGGGAACAGGAAGGTATAGGGGGCATAGCAAGGTACAGGAAGGCATAGGGAGATATGGTCGGGCATGGCAGGGAACAGGGAGGCATAGGGAGGTATGGTCAGACATAGGTAGGCATAGGGAGATATGGTCGGGCATGGCAGGGAACAGGGAGGTATAGGGGGCATAGCAAGGTACAGGAAGGCATAGGGAGATATGGTCGGGCATGGCAGGGAACAGGGAGGTATAGGGGGCATAGCAAGGAACAGGGAGGCATAGGGAGGTATGGTCAGACATAGGTAGGCATAGGGAGATATGGTCGGGCATGGCAGGGAACAGGGAGGTATAGGGGGCATAGCAAGGAACAGGGAGGCATAGGGAGGTATGGCTAGACATAGATAGGCATAGGGAGATATGGTCGGGCATGGCAGGGAACAGGGAGGTATAGGGGGCATAGCAAGGTACAGGAAGGCATAGGGAGGTATGGTCGGGCATGGCAGGGAACAGGGAGGTATAGGGGGCATAGCAAGGAACAGGGAGGCATAGGGAGGTATGGTCAAACATATGTAGGCATAGGGAGGTATGGTCGGGCATGGCAGGGAACAGGGAGGCATAGGGAGGTATGGTCAGACATAGGTAGGCATAGGGAGATATGGTCGGGCATGGCAGGGAACAGGGAGGTATAGGGGGCATAGCAAGGTACAGGAAGGCATAGGGAGATATGGTTGGGCATGGCAGGGAACAGGGAGGTATAGGGGGCATAGCAAGGAACAGGGAGGCATAGGGAGGTATGGTCAGACATAGGTAGGCATAGGGAGATATGGTCGGGCATGGCAGGGAACAGGGAGGTATAGGGGGCATAGCAAGGAACAGGGAGGCATAGGGAGGTATGGTCAGACATAGATAGGCATAGGGAGATATGGTCGGGCATGGCAGGGAACAGGAAGGTATAGGGGGCATAGCAAGGTACAGGAAGGCATAGGGAGATATGGTCGGGCATGGCAGGGAACAGGGAGGCATAGGGAGGTATGGTCAGACATAGGTAGGCATAGGGAGATATGGTCGGGCATGGCAGGGAACAGGGAGGTATAGGGGGCATAGCAAGGTACAGGAAGGCATAGGGAGATATGGTCGGGCATGGCAGGGAACAGGTAGGTATAGGGGGCATAGCAAGGAACAGGGAGGCATAGGGAGGTATGGTCAGACATAGGTAGGCATAGGGAGATATGGTCGGGCATGGCAGGGAACAGGGAGGTATAGGGGGCATAGCAAGGAACAGGGAGGCATAGGGAGGTATGGTCAGACATAGATAGGCATAGGGAGAAATGGTCGGGCATGGCAGGGAACAGGGAAGCATAGGGAGGTATGGTCAGACATAGGTAGGCATAGGGAGATATGGTCGGGCATGGCAGGGAACAGGGAGGTATAGGGGGCATAGCAAGGTACAGGAAGGCATAGGGAGATATGGTCGGGCATGGCAGGGAACAGGGAGGTATAGGGGGCATAGCAAGGAACAGGGAGGCATAGGGAGGTATGGTCAAACATATGTAGGCATAGGGATTTATGGTCGGGCATGGCCGGGAACGAGGAGGTATAGGGGGCATAGCAAGGTACAGGAAGGCATAGGGAGATATGGTCGGGCATGGCAGGGAACAGGGAGGCATAGGGAGGTATGGTCAGACATAGGTAGGCATAGGGAGATATGGTCGGGCATGGCAGGGAACAGGGAGGTATAGGGGGCATAGCAAGGTACAGGAAGGCATAGGGAGATATGGTCGGGCATGGCAGGGAACAGGGAGGTATAGGGGGCATAGCAAGGAACAGCGAGGCATAGGGAGGTATGGTCAGACATAGGTAGGCATAGGGAGATATGGTCGGGCATGGCAGGGAACAGGGAGGTATAGGGGGCATAGCAAGGAACAGGGAGGCATAGGGAGGTATGGTCAAACATATGTAGGCATAGGGAGGTATGGTCGGGCATGGCCGGGAACGAGGAGGTATAGGGGGCATAGCAAGGTACAGGAAGGCATAGGGAGATATGGTCGGGCCTGGCAGGGAACAGGGAGGTATAGGGGGCATAGCAAGGGACAGGGAGGCATAGGGAGGTATGGTCAGACATAGGTAGGCATAGGGAGATATGGTCGGGCATGGCAGGGAACAGGGAGGTATAGGGGGCATAGCAAGGAACAGGGAGGCATAGGGAGGTATGGTCAGACATAGATAGGCATAGGGAGATATGGTCGGGCATGGCAGGGAACAGGAAGGTATAGGGGGCATAGCAAGGTACAGGAAGGCATAGGGAGATATGGTCGGGCATGGCAGGGAACAGGGAGGCATAGGGAGGTATGGTCAGACATAGGTAGGCATAGGGAGATATGGTCGGGCATGGCAGGGAACAGGGAGGTATAGGGGGCATAGCAAGGTACAGGAAGGCATAGGGAGGTATGGTCGGGCATGGCAGGGAACAGGGAGGTATAGGGGGCATAGCAAGGAACAGGGAGGCATAGGGAGGTATGGTCAAACATATGTAGGCATAGGGAGGTATGGTCGGGCATGGCCGGGAACGAGGAGGTATAGGGGTAATAGCAAGGTACAGGAAGGCATAGGGAGATATGGTCGGGCATGGCAGGGAACAGGGAGGTATAGGAGGCATAGCAAGGAACAGGGAGGCATAGGGAGGTATGGTCAGACATAGGTAGGCATAGGGAGATATGGTCGGGCATGGCAGGGAACAGGAAGGTATAGGGGGCATAGCAAGGTACAGGAAGGCATAGGGAGATATGGTCGGACATGGCAGGGAACAGGGAGGTATAGGGGGCATAGCAAGGAACAGGGAGGCATAGGGAGGTATGGTCAGACATAGGTAGGCATAGGGAGATATGGTCGGGCATGGCAGGGAACAGGAAGGTATAGGGGGCATAGCAAGGTACAGGAAGGCATATGGAGATATGGTCGGGCATGGCAGGGAACAGGGAGGCATAGGGAGGTATGGTCAGACATAGGTAGGCATAGGGAGATATGGTCGGGCATGGCAGGGAACAGGGAGGTATAGGGGGCATAGCAAGGTACAGGAAGGCATAGGGAGATATGGTCGGGCATGGCAGGGAACAGGGAGGTATAGGGGGCATAGCAAGGAACAGGGAGGCATAGGGAGGTATGGTCAGACATAGGTAGGCATAGGGAGATATGGTCGGGCATGGCAGGGAACAGGGAGGTATAGGGGGCATAGCAAGGAACAGGGAGGCATAGGGAGGTATGGTCAGACATAGATAGGCATAGGGAGATATGGTCGGGCATGGCAGGGAACAGGAAGGTATAGGGGGCATAGCAAGGTACAGGAAGGCATAGGGAGATATGGTCGGGCATGGCAGGGAACAGGGAGGCATAGGGAGGTATGGTCAGACATAGGTAGGCATAGGGAGATATGGTCGGGCATGGCAGGGAACAGGGAGGTATAGGGGGCATAGCAAGGTACAGGAAGGCATAGGGAGATATGGTCGGGCATGGCAGGGAACAGGTAGGTATAGGGGGCATAGCAAGGAACAGGGAGGCATAGGGAGGTATGGTCAGACATAGGTAGGCATAGGGAGATATGGTCGGGCATGGCAGGGAACAGGGAGGTATAGGGGGCATAGCAAGGAACAGGGAGGCATAGGGAGGTATGGTCAGACATAGATAGGCATAGGGAGATATGGTCGGGCATGGCAGGGAACAGGAAGGTATAGGGGCATAGCAAGGTACAGGAAGGCATAGGGAGAAATGGTCGGGCATGGCAGGGAACAGGGAGGCATAGGGAGGTATGGTCAGACATAGGTAGGCATAGGGAGATATGGTCGGGCATGGCAGGGAACAGGGAGGTATAGGGGGCATAGCAAGGTACAGGAAGGCATAGGGAGATATGGTCGGGCATGGCAGGGAACAGGGAGGTATAGGGGGCATAGCAAGGAACAGGGAGGCATAGGGAGGTATGGTCAAACATATGTAGGCATAGGGATTTATGGTCGGGCATGGCCGGGAACGAGGAGGTATAGGGGGCATAGCAAGGTACAGGAAGGCATAGGGAGCTATGGTCGGGCATGGCAGGGAACAGGGAGGCATAGGGAGGTATGGTCAGACATAGGTAGGCATAGGGAGATATGGTCGGGCATGGCAGGGAACAGGGAGGTATAGGGGGCATAGCAAGGTACAGGAAGGCATAGGGAGATATGGTCGGGCATGGCAGGGAACAGGGAGGTATAGGGGGCATAGCAAGGAACAGGGAGGCATAGGGAGGTATGGTCAGACATAGGTAGGCATAGGGAGATATGGTCGGGCATGGCAGGGAACAGGTAGGTATAGGGGGCATAGCAAGGAACAGGGAGGCATAGGGAGGTATGGTCAGACATAGGTAGGCATAGGGAGATATGGTCGGGCATGGCAGGGAACAGGGAGGTATAGGGGGCATAGCAAGGTACAGGAAGGCATAGGGAGATATGGTCGGGCATGGCAGGGAACAGGGAGGTATAGGGGGCATAGCAAGGAACAGGGAGGCATAGGGAGGTATGGTCAGACATAGGTAGGCATAGGGAGATATGGTCGGGCATGGCAGGGAACAGGGAGGTATAGGGGGCATAGCAAGGTACAGGAAGGCATAGGGAGGTATGGTCGGGCATGGCAGGGAACAGGGAGGTATAGGGGGCATAGCAAGGAACAGGGAGGCATAGGGAGGTATGGTCAAACATATGTAGGCATAGGGAGGTATGGTCGGGCATGGCCGGGAACGAGGAGGTATAGGGGTAATAGCAAGGTACAGGAAGGCATAGGGAGATATGGTCGGGCATGGCAGGGAACAGGGAGGTATAGGAGGCATAGCAAGGAACAGGGAGGCATAGGGAGGTATGGTCAGACATAGGTAGGCATAGGGAGATATGGTCGGGCATGGCAGGGAACAGGAAGGTATAGGGGGCATAGCAAGGTACAGGAAGGCATAGGGAGATATGGTCGGACATGGCAGGGAACAGGGAGGTATAGGGGGCATAGCAAGGAACAGGGAGGCATAGGGAGGTATGGTCAGACATAGGTAGGCATAGGGAGATATGGTCGGGCATGGCAGGGAACAGGAAGGTATAGGGGGCATAGCAAGGTACAGGAAGGCATAGGGAGATATGGTCGGGCATGGCAGGGAACAGGGAGGCATAGGGAGGTATGGTCAGACATAGGTAGGCATAGGGAGATATGGTCGGGCATGGCAGGGAACAGGGAGGTATAGGGGGCATAGCAAGGTACAGGAAGGCATAGGGAGATATGGTCGGGCATGGCAGGGAACAGGGAGGTATAGGGGGCATAGCAAGGAACAGGGAGGCATAGGGAGGTATGGTCAGACATAGGTAGGCATAGGGAGATATGGTCGGGCATGGCAGGGAACAGGAAGGTATAGGGGGCATAGCAAGGTACAGGAAGGCATAGGGAGATATGGTCGGGCATGGCAGGGAACAGGGAGGCATAGGGAGGTATGGTCAGACATAGGTAGGCATAGGGAGATATGGTCGGGCATGGCAGGGAACAGGGAGGTATAGGGGGCATAGCAAGGTACAGGAAGGCATAGGGAGATATGGTCGGGCATGGCAGGGAACAGGGAGGTATAGGGGGCATAGCAAGGAACAGGGAGGCATAGGGAGGTATGGTCAGACATAGGTAGGCATAGGGAGATATGGTCGGGCATGGCAGGGAACAGGGAGGTATAGGGGGCATAGCAAGGAACAGGGAGGCATAGGGAGGTATGGCTAGACATAGATAGGCATA
Source organism: Ophiura sarsii (assembly GCA_035610835.1). Classification (NCBI taxonomy): domain Eukaryota; kingdom Metazoa; phylum Echinodermata; class Ophiuroidea; order Amphilepidida; family Ophiuridae; genus Ophiura; species Ophiura sarsii. The sequence continues at coordinate 7,801,396 of CM069447.1, read as the reverse complement.
GGGAGATATGGTCGGGCATGGCAGGGAACAGGGAGGTATAGGGGGCATAGCAAGGTACAGGAAGGCATAGGGAGGTATGGTCGGGCATGGCAGGGAACAGGGAGGTATAGGGGGCATAGCAAGGAACAGGGAGGCATAGGGAGGTATGGTCAAACATATGTAGGCATAGGGAGGTATGGTCGGGCATGGCAGGGAACAGGGAGGCATAGGGAGGTATGGTCAGACATAGGTAGGCATAGGGAGATATGGTCGGGCATGGCAGGGAACAGGGAGGTATAGGGGGCATAGCAAGGTACAGGAAGGCATAGGGAGATATGGTCGGGCATGGCAGGGAACAGGGAGGTATAGGGGGCATAGCAAGGAACAGGGAGGCATAGGGAGGTATGGTCAGACATAGGTAGGCATAGGGAGATATGGTCGGGCATGGCAGGGAACAGGTAGGTATAGGGGGCATAGCAAGGAACAGGGAGGCATAGGGAGGTATGGTCAGACATAGGTAGGCATAGGGAGATATGGTCGGGCATGGCAGGGAACAGGGAGGTATAGGGGGCATAGCAAGGTACAGGAAGGCATAGGGAGATATGGTCGGGCATGGCAGGGAACAGGGAGGTATAGGGGGCATAGCAAGGAACAGGGAGGCATAGGGAGGTATGGTCAGACATAGGTAGGCATAGGGAGATATGGTCGGGCATGGCAGGGAACAGGAAGGTATAGGGGGCATAGCAAGGTACAGGAAGGCATAGGGAGATATGGTCGGACATGGCAGGGAACAGGGAGGTATAGGGGGCATAGCAAGGAACAGGGAGGCATAGGGAGGTATGGTCAGACATAGGTAGGCATAGGGAGATATGGTCGGGCATGGCAGGGAACAGGAAGGTATAGGGGGCATAGCAAGGTACAGGAAGGCATAGGGAGATATGGTCGGGCATGGCAGGGAACAGGGAGGCATAGGGAGGTATGGTCAGACATAGGTAGGCATAGGGAGATATGGTCGGGCATGGCAGGGAACAGGGAGGTATAGGGGGCATAGCAAGGTACAGGAAGGCATAGGGAGATATGGTCGGGCATGGCAGGGAACAGGGAGGTATAGGGGGCATAGCAAGGAACAGGGAGGCATAGGGAGGTATGGTCAGACATAGGTAGGCATAGGGAGATATGGTCGGGCATGGCAGGGAACAGGGAGGTATAGGGGGCATAGCAAGGAACAGGGAGGCATAGGGAGGTATGGCTAGACATAGATAGGCATAGGGAGATATGGTCGGGCATGGCAGGGAACAGGGAGGTATAGGGGGCATAGCAAGGTACAGGAAGGCATAGGGAGGTATGGTCGGGCATGGCAGGGAACAGGGAGGTATAGGGGGCATAGCAAGGAACAGGGAGGCATAGGGAGGTATGGTCAAACATATGTAGGCATAGGGAGGTATGGTCGGGCATGGCAGGGAACAGGGAGGCATAGGGAGGTATGGTCATATATAGGGAGATATGGTCGGGCATGGCAGGGAACAGGAAGGTATAGGGGGCATAGCAAGGTACAGGAAGGCATAGGGAGATATGGTCGGGCATGGCAGGGAACAGGGAGGCATAGGGAGGTATGGTCAGACATAGGTAGGCATAGGGAGATATGGTCGGGCATGGCAGGGAACAGGGAGGTATAGGGGGCATAGCAAGGTACAGGAAGGCATAGGGAGATATGGTCGGGCATGGCAGGGAACAGGGAGGTATAGGGGGCATAGCAAGGAACAGGGAGGCATAGGGAGGTATGGTCAAACATATGTAGGCATAGGGAGGTATGGTCGGGCATGGCCGGGAACGAGGAGGTATAGGGGGCATAGCAAGGTACAGGAAGGCATAGGGAGATATGGTCGGGCATGGCAGGGAACAGGGAGGCATAGGGAGGTATAGTCAGACATAGGTAGGCATAGGGAGATATGGTCGGGCATGGCAGGGAACAGGGAGGTATAGGGGGCATAGCAAGGTACAGGAAGGCATAGGGAGATATGGTCGGGCATGGCAGGGAACAGGGAGGTATAGGGGGCATAGCAAGGAACAGGGAGGCATAGGGAGGTATGGTCAGACATAGGTAGGCATAGGGAGATATGGTCGGGCATGGCAGGGAACAGGTAGGTATAGGGGGCATAGCAAGGAACAGGGAGGCATAGGGAGGTATGGTCAGACATAGGTAGGCATAGGGAGATATGGTCGGGCATGGCAGGGAACAGGGAGGTATAGGGGGCATAGCAAGGTACAGGAAGGCATAGGGAGATATGGTCGGGCATGGCAGGGAACAGGGAGGTATAGGGGGCATAGCAAGGAACAGGGAGGCATAGGGAGGTATGGTCAGACATAGGTAGGCATAGGGAGATATGGTCGGGCATGGCAGGGAACAGGGAGGTATAGGGGGCATAGCAAGGTACAGGAAGGCATAGGGAGGTATGGTCGGGCATGGCAGGGAACAGGGAGGTATAGGGGGCATAGCAAGGAACAGGGAGGCATAGGGAGGTATGGTCAAACATATGTAGGCATAGGGAGGTATGGTCGGGCATGGCCGGGAACGAGGAGGTATAGGGGGCATAGCAAGGTACAGGAAGGCATAGGGAGATATGGTCGGGCATGGCAGGGAACAGGGAGGTATAGGAGGCATAGCAAGGAACAGGGAGGCATAGGGAGGTATGGTCAGACATAGGTAGGCATAGGAAGATATGGTCGGGCATGGCAGGGAACAGGGAGGTATAATAGGGGGCATAGTAATGCATAGTATACAGTGTAGTGAGGCATACATATGGCATAGCGAATCATAACCATGCATATGTATGATGTATGTATGATGTATGATGAATAATGCATATTATGTACAACGCTTAGTATATGAATATTTATAGATCCGCCATATTTTAACTTATAGGTGAATTACATCGAACACTTACCCCAAAAGTAGTATCTTTCGCAAAACTACTAGTTTTGGGTGGTATTTTTCGCCCAAAAATAGTAGTTTTGCGAAAGATACTACTTTTGGGCGCAGCACCGGTTACTGACTAACATTGTTAGATCCACCTCTGTTTAGGACGTTTGTGCTTTGTGTTTAATCTATGAGGCCATGTGTTTTGAACTGACCACCCAAAATGGGTGGCGGCGTTGCATTTTTGGTGACGAATCATCCATCTCTCTCTCTTAACTCAACAACTATATGTGGTAGAGCTATGGTTTAGGTGTCATTTGAAAGCTTATTTATCTAGCTACACCGTGTGAATAAATCAGGTATTTCTATAACTGTTTGGCTGAGATATGATTGATTATACTTCGAAAGTCAGGGGTGGCGGCGGTGGCGGCGGTGGCGGTGGCGTCGTGTACAATCTCTATGGGGAATATAGAAAATGTTCCCAATTCTATACGTTCAAATTACAATAACTCCTCATTTCTGTATGGTACAACCATGATTTTGCTCTCATTTTATCGATTGTTTTATATTCTATAAGTTTCTGTTTCAACAAACGTGTCAACTCTTACGTAACAGTTGTAATCACGAATCGATTGCATTGTCTTTGGCTTTTTCCCTATTCACTACAGTAGACTTGCCCTAATTCATCGGTTTTACATACATGACTATAACAACAAAATTATTCAACCGATTATAGCAAAATTATACATTTTTGGAAAGCTCTCGAATAGGGGAATTCAGAAATCTTGCTTAAAATAGGATAGGGTGAATAGCCAAAAAAATATGTGTGTAAACTCTAATAAATTTGAAATGTAAACGTTTGTGCTCATTTACTTCCCGATATAGTTTATTTCAACAAGTTACACTTGACAACCATTATGTTGTGATGGGTAAATTGCATGAGGAACTAATATGCACAGTAAAATGATGATTGGGATAGGAATAAAAAAAATATTGAGCTTTAATCAAAATATGAAGAAAAAAAAAATCGATATTTTTTGAACATTCTTAATCACAACATGTTACCATTAGGTCTTATGCAAATTCCAATCGCATATTTAGATTCTTTTGAGATTACCGTTCAGAAAATATATACTTTTTATGGGGTAGAACAAGTAGTTATTGCGATATGCTAATTCGAATCTCAGATGGTGTAAAATGTAAAAATCTGGACATGCAACGGGAAGGGTGGCGAGTTCAAAACACATGGCCATGATTGCAAATTTTCGGAAGATTGTCAAACATGTTTCTGTCAATCTTTCAAAATATTTGGGTTAAAAAAGAAGAAGGATGTATGGCTATTTATAAACTTAATCAAGGTAGAAAGAAACCAGGTTTATCGAATCGAACAACCAGGATTATCTAATTATTCTAATCTAATACGATAAACCTGATTTCATTCGAATAGCGGGCATTTTCGAAAAAAGCTATGACGATCGACGATAAACTTGGTTTTTCGATTTGATAAACATGGTTTTTCGATTCGATTGTCATTGTTTTTAAAAAACCAGGTTTCTCGACTAATAAACTTAGCTTTTCAAAAACTATGACAATCGAATCGAAAAAACAAGGTTTATCAAATCGAGTTTATCGTCGATTGTCATGTTTTTTCTCTCGAAAATCCAGGTTTGGTTTCTATACCGATAAATCTGGTTTGCGACGAAAAAACTGGTGCGTCTCTTCTGCTGTGCAAAAAACTTGTCATAATCGTGCGATACATGAACATGTATAGTATGAGTCGATGACTATAAAACGTGTATCAAAAATAAGATTCACGGACACACTTATTGACTGTCTTTTATTTTGAAATAAGGTGAACCGATTATAATTAGAAGGAAAAATTATCACATACCACGCGAAAATGTGCTACTTTACCCTAATTTTTTCATGATTTTGGTAATTTTAGTTCTGAACAAGCTGAGTAAAAAATAAAGTAAATGTTTAGAGGAACAAGAGTGTAGGGCGGTATATTTGCAACTTTACCAATTTACCCAAAAACAAGATTCAAGACATTCTCTTACCTTGTTTTAATAGCCAACTAGCTGCAGAGAAATAAGTATCCAAGATCCAAAAATTGTAACAATTCAGTAGAAATCTTGCAAATCGAGCACTCTATTCGAGAGAAAGGACAAGTAATTGCCTTTCAGACTATCGAATGCCAAAACGGGCCACAAAGCAAAGCTGTATAAGTGTTCACTTTGGCCACGTTCCAACTTTGATATTAAAATGAAACATACAATCTCATTAATGTTTCTATATAGAAACATGATACTGATTTATGACTAATCAGTTTTTGTGGGGTTTTTTCTTTCCGTAGAAATTGTAAAAAAACCTTTTATCCGTTTAACATTAATGTTTGTTGGATATGGCTTCTGAAAAATAAAGTCGTCGTTAAAAGATGTTCTAAAGCACTTTATCAACTACAAGTTATTTTCGTGTCTTACAATCACATTTCTTTTCATGAAATAAAACGTGTATGACTATTGCGTGATATAGCCAAGTTGGGATTCCCCATTACAGTTAATAGTTAGGTCACCCAAGCCCTATATGAAAGCTATGAAGATTGTTAAACGGGGTCAGTCGTCACCAACATGCACAGACACAATAGTTATACGACCTTGCTATTGTCATGCTATTGTCAACACTCCCTACACAGAGGTCTGCAGTGCAAATCTGTACGATTTTCGCCATGTAATGTCTATGGCAGATTTCATTCCGTGGTATCAAGCTATGAGGTTTCCGTGGTCTTCGCTATCTCCAAGCAGATAGAGCAATACGTACATAGACTTTTTTGAAGACGAGGGTTCATTTCATGATTTGGTGAGGTTTAGAATGAGTTAGGATTCCAGTAATTTTGAAGACCACGGATTTTCAAAACGTGAATTTTCCGACATTGTACGACATAAATTTGGTCACCAAACGTGTTTAAAACTATACATTTTACTGTTCTGCAGATGTTATTGACCCTCCTCTAAAATTCTACATGATTTTTAACACGTTTCTTAGTTTTTGAGATGCCCAAATAGACCATTTTCCGAAGCTATTTCTAGCAAATATTGCAGTCACTAAGACTCCATTGTTTTCTTGCGTATAACAAAATATGACATGCAGCGTGACCTCCCTACTGGCTGATTAAAGCGCAATGTGCATTGCTAACCGTGGGTATAGTACCATTACTTTGTGTGGTGGCTCTCCCCTGGGCTTTCCAATACATTCAATACAGCAATCACAATCACATGTTGCTCCACATTGAACACTCCTTTATGCCGACAGCAAACACTACTTACCGTTACTCTGTGTGGTGGCTCTTTCCTGGGCATTCCAATACATTCAATACAGCAATCACAACCACATGTTGCTCCACATTGAACACTCCTTTATGCCGACAGCAAACACTACTTACCGTTACTCTGTGTGGTGGCTCTTCCCTGGGCATTCCAATACATTCAATACAGCAATCACAAGAACATGTTGCTTCACATTGAACCCTCCTTTATGCCGACAGCAAACACTACTTACCGTTACTCTGTGTGGTGGCTCTTCCCTGGGTTTTCCAATACATTCAATACAGCAAACACAAACACATGCTGCTCCACATTGAACACTCCTTTATGCCGACAGCAAACACTACTTACCATTACTCTGTGTGGTGGCTCTTCCCCCGGGCTTTCCAAGACATTCAATACAGCAATCACAACCACATGTTGCTCCACATATTGAACACTCCTTTATGCCGACAGCAAACACTACTTACCATTACTTTGTGTGGTGGCTCTTCCCCTGGGCTTTCCAAGACATTCAATATAGCAATCACCACAACATGTTGCTCCACATTGAACCCTCCTTTATGCCGACAGCAAACACTACTTACCATTACTTTGTGTGGTGGCTCTTCCCCTGGGCTTTCCAAGACATTCAATATAGCAATCACCACAACATGTTGCTCCACATTGAACCCTCCTTTATGCCGACAGCAAACACTACTTACCGTTACTCTGTGTGGTTGCTCTTCCCAGGGCTTTTCAATACATTCAATACAGCAATCACAAGAACATGTTGCTCAACATTAAATCCTCCTTTATGCCGACAGCAAACACTACTTACCGTTACTCTGTGTGGTTGCTCTTCCCAGGGCTTTTCAATACATTCAATACAGCAATCACAAGAAGATGTTGCTCCACATTAAACCCTCCTTTATGCCGACAGCAAACACTACTTACCGTTACTCTGTGTGGTGGCTCTTCCCTGGGCTTTTCAATACATTCAATACAGCAATCACAAGAACATGTTGCTCAACATTAAATCCTCCTTTATGCCGACAGCAAACACTACTTACCGTTACTCTGTGTGGTTGCTCTTCCCAGGGCTTTTCAATACATTCAATACAGCAATCACAAGAACATGTTGCTTCACATTGAACCCTCCTTTATGCTGACAGCAAACACTACTTACCGTTACTCTGTATGGTGGCTCTCCCCTGGGCTTTCCAATACATTCAATACAGCAATCACCACAACATGTTGCTCCACATTGAACCCTCCTTTATGCCGACAGCAAACACTACTTACCGTTACTCTGTGTGATGGCTCTTCCCTGTGCTTTTCAATACATTCAATACAGCAATCACAAGAACATGTTGCTTCACATTAAACCCTCCTTTATGCCGACAGCAAACACTACTTACCGTTACTCTGTGTGGTGGCTCGTCCCTGGGCTTTCCAATACATTCAATACAGCAATCACAACCATATGTTGCTCCACATTGAACACTCCTTTATGCCGACAGCAAACACTACTTACCATTACTCTGTGTGGTGGCTCTTCCCCTGGGCTTTCCAAGACATTCAATATAGCAATCACCACAACATGTTGCTCCACATTGAACCCTCCTTTATGCCGACAGCAAACACTACTTACCGTTACTCTGTGTGGTGGCTCTTCCCTGGGCTTTCCAATACATCCAATACAGCAATCACAACCACATGTTGCTCCACATTGAACACTCCTTTATGAGGGGTGGCTCTTCCCCTGGGCTTTCCAAGACATTCAATACAGCAATCACCACAACATGTTGCTCCACATTGAACCCTCCTTTATGCCGACAGCAAACACTACTTACCGTTACTCTTTGTGGTGGCTCTTCCCTGGGCTTTCCAAGACATTCAATACAGCAATCACAAGAACATGTTGCTCCACATTGAACCCTCCTTTATGCCGACAGCAAACACTACTTACCGTTACTCTGTGTGGTTGCTCTTCCCTGGGCTTTCCAATACATCCAATACAGCAACCACAACAACATGCTGCTCCACATTGAACCCTCCTTTATGCCGACAGCAAACACTACTTACCATTACTCTGTGTGGTGGCTCTTCCCTGAGCTTTCCAATACATTCAATACAGCAATCACAACAACATGTTGCTCCACATTGAACCCTCCTTTATGCCGACAGCAAACACTACTTACCGTTACTCTGTGTGTTGACTCTTCCCTGGGCTTTCCAATACATTCAATACAGCAATCACAACCACATGTTGCTCCACATTGAACACTCCTTTATGAGGGGTGGCTCTTCCCCTGGGCTTTCCAAGACATTCAATACAGCAATCACCACAACATGTTGCTCCACATTGAACCCTCCTTTATGCCGACAGCAAACACTACTTACCGTTACTCTTTGTGGTGGCTCTTCCCTGGGCTTTCCAAGACATTCAATACAGCAATCACAAGAACATGTTGCTCCACATTGAACCCTCCTTTATGCCGACAGCAAACACTACTTACCGTTACTCTGTGTGGTTGCTCTTCCCTGGGCTTTCCAATACATCCAATACAGCAACCACAACAACATGCTGCTCCACATTGAACCCTCCTTTATGCCGACAGCAAACACTACTTACCATTACTCTGTGTGGTGGCTCTTCCCTGAGCTTTCCAATACATTCAATGCAGCAATCACAACCACATGTTGCTCCACATTGAACCCTCCTTTATGCCGACAGCAAACACTACTTACCATTACTCTGTGTGGCGAATAGAGCGGGGATGGGGTGGAAGTAATCAGAACTTGAATTACGGCGGCGGGAGGGGGGGTGTGGGGGGGGGGGGGGGTGGAAGTAAGCAGGGGGATGGAAGTAATCAGAACTTGAATTACGGGGGGAGGGGTGGAATTAAGCAGAACTTGAATTACGGGGGGAGGGGTGGAATTCAAAATTCAAAATTCAAAATTCAAAATTCAAAAACTTGAATTCAATTTTTTTCTTCTTTATCTCATTAGAGAGTTATTCGTTTAAAATTATATTTTTGATATTTAAAAAACCCGTTTTTCTCCGAATTTTGTTCCTACTAGCGAAATTGAAACCCTCATATTTCTGCCATTTCGATAATAAAACATGTTAAACTTTAAATCTGTTAAAACAATCTAGGGCACGTGTCCGAGAAGTGACAATGTCGCAGGATCTTGCATTAAAAGACAGTGGGCGCTCTATTAGAATCCAGGACAGTTGTTATTTAGATTAGGTTTCTATACCGGATTACACCATGTTACATACGGTGCAATAAGAGTACAATAGCCATACAGTGCTATATCACAGAAAATCGAATTAGCTACTGGAACAGTTTATATGGTTCAATATCGTGCAATACTGGAAAATAAACGTTCCAGCATCGAGCGATACTGAAACACATAAATTGTTCTAATCAACTGGGACACATTTTGTGTGTTGAGCCGCCAAAGTAATACAGTCAAAAGGTGTCCCATGTGGAACATTTTTAGTCCGGTTACCAAGATCAAGAATTGAACAAGTGTACGTGCCATGCGTCATGCACGAAGCTCAATTCCATACATGGTCAAACTCTTGAATCAAACATTATAGATCTGTACGAGTAGGGGGCAGATGTGTCGTCGTTGAAGATAGCAGCAGCAGAGGTTACCACTATTCGTGTCGATGTGTCGAAGATTATTATGGCACTCGTTGCGATTATTGGTCGGTCGGGATTGGCAATCGTAGGATACTCCATATGGGGCGGAGCGGTAAGTAATTATCAATTTGGGATGGTGGTGTCGGGGGTTATGTGTCTATATGACCCTCTGTCTGGATGTGTCTTTCAGTCAGTTTGTCTGTCTGGGTGTATGTCTGTCTGTCTGCGAGGGAGAGTGGTTGCAAGGGTTGCTGTTGGCGTGTCTGTCTGTCTGTCGAGGGAGGGTGGATGTGTCTGACTGTCTGTCTACGACGAGGAATGAGGGTGGTTGTACATGTCTTTCATTCTATACTACTATTTACAGTTGTTGTTGTTGTTATAATGCAAAAAGTATTAAATTATAATATATCTTCGGAAAAAGTGTATACTTTATGTCCCAGATTCTGGACTGTACCTATAGTATCGTCCCATACTGGAACACCAGTATCGTTCGATACTGGTACCACTTTCATGCTGGTACAAAGTCAGTGTTCCAGTAACGCCCATTGAGTAGTTTAAGCGCATGAGCGTGGATGTAATTTGCAACATAATGGAAACTCACCCATGCAGTTAGCAAGTATTTTAAATATATAACCAGGCAATCCTCTCGAAATAATTGATAACAATAGGTTGACTAGACCGAATTAATAGCGCCCCTAAGCGGGCAATTTATGTCATGCATAATAACTATGATAAACCAAATATCACTTATCCCTAGCGGACTCTAGGTTATATTGTGTCATTGTAACCGATTACTATCTGACATTTTTTTTTTTTTTTTGCAAATAAAAATTCAAGGGGCGGGGGGGGGGGGGGGGGGGGGGTTGCATGTTGGATTTATGTTGGTTGCGCCATCCCCGCCGACACCCAATACCATCCGCCCCACCATCGACCTTGAAACTGAGAATTCGTGCAGTCCAATAACTCTAAACACAGGGGGTGTGACTTATATTAACCTCGGTACCAGACCCCGGTATACACTATATCAGGGATTCACCATTATTCTGTAAGTGGGACTGTAGGATGTTGGCTTCAGGTAGAATATTTATTAGCCTCAAGGCGAGTCCATGGCAGGTAGTACATGTAGTAAGAGCTTACTACCTGCCATGGTATTTCTTTTGGGTTGGGTGGGCAAAGTTTGGTTTTTTTATTTATCAGTATTATAGGCGAAGTTTTTTGTGCTGGTATTTTATAACAAACTTCCTACAACCCTCACCCCCTTGAAGTCTAATGGAATATTCAGCTTTACAAATAAATTACACGCGTAAAAGAAATCAGGATATGTGGCAACAGTGTTGATGGAATGTTTAGAAGCCATAAAGCAAATATAACACTTGAAGTTGAAGACAATAGCCAGACAATCGGTATGGCTTACCGAATTGACTACATATCACAAAATGCGCCCAACACCGCAGAAAAGCGATGGTGGTCTACATGCGTTCTTGAAACATTCATAGGCAGGTGGGCAGCACGTACAGCTATCATATTTGATTTAGATCAGTATGATTCTTTACTATTGCCATTTATACTTCTGTATATTGATTGCATATTTATCATTTTATTTTATTTTTCATAATTGTATTTTATAGCCGAATTCGCCAAGTTAGTACGCTAGTACAGTTGGGCGCATGGGTATAGCAACACTGATTGTATCGATTGTAGTCAATAGTCTGATACACAAAACGCGCCCAACATCGAGGAAAAGCGGTCTGCATGCGTTCTTGAAACATTAATTTCGATCTTTATGATTGTTATTAACGTTTATATTTCTGTATACTTCTGTGTATTGTTTCCATATTTTATGATTTTATATTATTTTACTTTTATTTTTCATAATTGTAAATATTTTATCGGCTGAATTCGCCAAGTTGGCGTACAGTTGGGCGCATGGATAGCAACACTGAATGTATCTATTTGTAAAGTACTTACAATTATGAACATTGTCACGCACGAGAAGCTATCACCATTTTCATTTTGGCCGGGGAGGGGGGGGTATTTGAAATTAATGACTAGATTGTCATCGCGCACGGGAAGCTACAGCCATTCTTGCCGGGGGGGGGGGGGGGGGGGGGGGGGGGTGGGGCACTCATATGCCGTATCTACGTAGGCTTATAATTATGTTAGCACAGCAAATATTTGAAGGTCTATAAGAATAGTCTTAGAAATTCGGAACTTAACTGGTATTTTTTATTGATTGGCAAAAAATAATACAATATACGAAACCAGTCCCAACTGAATGGCAAAAATAGGTTAAAGGCTGTTTTTCTCAAGAAAAAATAGGTCTCAAGGACTGGGTTTTTTCCTCCTCAATCCAGTCATTCATTGTTGTCAAGGCCTACTGCTTTCCAATAACTGTTTGTACACAGTACACGTCCAGAGAGTGGCGTGCTTTGCTCCGGGCAAACGGGAACAAAGATTGGGACTAAAACCTTCCATGCTATCGATATTTAATCCATACATAAAGTTAGAATTCCTCTTTCCGTTCATTTGTTTTAAAGGGTATGCTACGTACATGTACGTGCTAACAGTTTTACCATGACATTGTTTGTACACAGTGTGGCGTTTTGCTCCGGGCATTATTGTCCCGGGGAAGTTTTGGCGGGCGTCCCCGGAGTAAGAAAGTTTATTGTTTACGGCCCTATGTTCAACAGACCAGTGGCATGCGCAGGATATTGTGAGTGGGGGGGGGGGGGGGGGGGGGGGGGGCACCTGGCCATAAATGAAATTCCCCCGACTATATAAAAATAGAGATACCGTAAAGTGCGGGCGTAGCTCGCATCGCGAGCGGCTTGCCGCGAAGCTCTAATGGGTGTGGTCCAGGGGCCCGCCTTAAGGCCCCTGGCGGGGGTGCAGCGGCCCCTGGAAGCTCATGGGTTTTAGCGGTTAAAAACATATGAAACCCGTTTCAGGGGGTAAATTTCAG